>VYXC01004484.1:1379-112649 GCA_013397175.1 Platysteira castanea | reverse complement strand
GGGCGGGGGGCGGCCCGGTGGGGCTGGCGAGGGCGCGGCCGCGGCCCGGGGCGGGCGTTCTGGAGGCGCCGCCGGAAGGAGCCGGACTGGCAGCTGCGGGGCCCCCGCCGCCCTCTTCAGCCGGCTGTCGGGGGAAGGGGCTGCAGCCCCGCCGTGCCTCGGAGCGGGCCCCCTTGCCCAGAGCGGTCAGACCTGAGATGGCGGGGGTGGCCGCGGTAAGTGCGAGGAGCGGCGGTCGGGGGGCAGAGTGGAGCCCTCCTCGCTCCTCGCGGGTCTTCTCCACAGCAGCGGGTGAGCGCCGCGCTGGGACCTGTTGCGGGCTGTGATGGTTTGGCCGTGGTGTGGCTGTTCGCGGTGTTTCAGTCCGTGCGCTCACCCAGCGCACTGCTGCTCGTCTGCTCCGTCCAGCCTTTCCTGCTCCCCCCTCCAGAGCCCTGAACTGAGAAATAGAGAATCTGAGGCGTATTTTCTGCAGGCTTTTAGAAGACGGTGGAAGGGTTAAGTCAGTCAGGCCCTTGCACCGGGTGTGTTGGTGCTCTTTGGCTCCTTGCCCAACCCTTCCTAAGAGCCGGAGTTACGTCAGCGCGGGCAACACCGCGGTGTTCGGTGGTTTCGCCCTGCTGCCGTTCTCTCCGGACCGTGCTGGGGTCACTGAGGCCTTTCCCACGGCATGTTGATTTTTTTCCCCCCTGTGGTCTCCGAGATTTCTCCTTGTGTGTGGTAACTGTATTCCTTTGTGGATCTTTTGCCGTTATCATCTCATCTCATCGAGCCAGGGTGCTGGTAGGATCCAAATAGTTTTTAGAGGTTGTTCTTCTGTCCCGGCACTGTTGCCTCAAGCACTCTTAGGAGCACTGGACTTCACACTACTGAATGTGATGCCTGGCTCCTCATGCATCACCCTGAGCACCTAGAGCCAGTTTTTGCACCCCTGCCACACCATAGGAAGTTCTGGCACCTAAAGTCTTTGGTTCTGGGGATATTTTTCTTCCTACACTGTATCCAAATATTGCTGCAAAACAGCCTTTCTGTGCATTACACAGTGAGGCCACGGAGCTTAGAGTAAGTGGTGCTGGCTGAGTGCCATGCAGCACTGCTAAAGTCCCCATGGGCTCCACTCTCTGTGTTAAAATTTGGGTCTGCTTCAGGATGCTCTGGAGCGCAAGACCATGGGAAAGGCCAGAGATCCCTACTCCAAAGAAGGGATTCACAGAGCCCCAGGTAACATAGCAGCCATGTTGGCAAGTTTAAGTGGGGTCATGTCTGCTCAACCCCCATTCATTTTATGTGTAAGCAACAGGTTATTGAAGTTTGCTTGAAAAATGGAAGATGTGTGGCTTGGTGTTCCTTTATTAATCTTGTCAGGTGTTTAAGAATTTTTGAGTGGAGACACTGAAATGTCTGGCCAATCTACAGGATAAATCTTTAAGATCTTTTTAGACACCTAAAGATGCAGGTTCCTAAACACCCTCACAGATTCATGTGGATTCATGTGACTGATACAGAGCTGCCTCATAAACTTTTGATGCCCTGAAGCTTCTAGCCAAGATTTGCAGGTAAATGATTGTCCCATGGGCGTAAGCCATTAATCATGTGAATCATGAAACAAAGAGTTTTCTTACACAGCTACCACCCTAAACTCTTTGTTACTCCCCCATGCGCTCTATTGCCTGTATGACGTAAAAACCTGGAAAGCTATGAATAGTGTAAGCCCGCTAAGGACTGGTGGTTTGTGCTCCACTTGATATGGGATGGCTGGTTTGTCATCCCTTTACCTCTCTGAGGACTTCACAGTTATGGGGCATTCTGTAAGGAGGTGTACAGGAGTCCTAAAGCCCTGAGAATGATCCACCGGTTCACACAGCACCCAAGTGTATCATCTCAGTAGCTCTCATGGCTCCTGCCTGCCCAGCCGTTTCAGTGGTAAGCTTTTTGGAAAGCAAAGTCTCAGTGTGTATTTGCAGTACTCGATTTTGAGGTCACTGCTCCTGGTAGCTCTTCCTTCCCTTTGATCCAGCTCTTTGGAGTAAATGCACACACCCATACCCTTGTACTGTGTGCCACTTGATACCCAGCTAATGTATAGAGCAGTGGGGTTTGCCTTTAACATAATAAATTGGTATAAAATCAAAAGACCAGGATGCTGATTTTTTTTGAGACTTGTCAGAACAACTTCCCTTCTTGTTTCAGATGTTGCGAAACTTGCTAAATGTTCTGGATTGAATCTGTAAGCTGCAGAGCCTGTCAGAAGCTTGTCCTCTCTCCAGCTGTTGGGGTTTTTTGAGGGAGTAGTCTTGCTGCTGACTGTTTCTCACCTGATTTTATAGTAATTGTCAATTGTATTGTCAGGTCTACTGGTCTGATTCACAAGTGCCTGGTGCAATGCTGAACTTGGTGCTCATGTAAGATAATACATCTCCATCTGTAGATCTGCTTGACAGCACAGCTTGAGGACCATATGGCCATGACTCTGACTGCCCACCATTTTTTCAATATTACCCCCAAGACTCTTTCATTTCCTTTGTAAAATAGGATTATTAGAATACTGTTTTGCTCCAAATAATAATAAAAAAAACCAATCTGTGTTGCCCCTGTTATTCTCCAATTGAAGGAACTGAAGCCTTGGAGAGACAGCCCTGATGTTTCTTCATCCATAGCACTAAATTGTCTGGACTGAGAAATCTTGAAGAGGAAGTTAACTTCCCCTTATAATTTTGCCTAACTATACCATGTAGTTTTGAAGAAACAAAAGTCAGTTTTGTAATAATAGGGCAATCACAATACTAAAGTGTTATTTTCTTCTGTTTCCTGGCCAAGGCCTGTAAGTTCCTCATGTACCCCTCTGGAAAGCACATTCAGGTGTCTTTCCCTTTCTGCATTGGTTGTCTCAGCTGGCTGACCAGTTCTGGTCAGGATATGTGCTCTCTCTTACTGTAGCTTTGCACAGAGATTAGCACGGTGGAACTCCCCACTTGACTGATGCCTTAGAGGTCCTACAAAGCACATAAACATGAGTAATAATCCTCATAGTTCATTTACTTCCTGCTCCTCACACCAAACCAGAAAGCTAAGATCATTGCGGAAAAAAGCAAGCAAACCAAAATCAAGGATCACTAGACAGTTTGGTTCTGATGTGTTGATATATTTTGGGCATTATTAAATGGGAAAAGTTTTCTGCTCCTGACTAAATAAAATGTGCTAGAAGAAGATCCTGGGGATGCTGGTCACCAAGGCAAAAATTGAAATGACCTCCTGCTAAGGGCCAAATTCCAGCATACTAATGGCAGTTGGCTTATGGAAGACTTTTCTGAAATAAGTGGTAAGTAACCACTTACTCAGAAAAGCAGTGCTGTAGATGAGTATTTGCAGCATGGTCTGCATGTGTTCACATCCCAGGAGTACCAGTTTGGTGTTCTTTTCTAACCTTAAATGAATGGCAATGGAAAGACTGAAATACATCATGTAAAATACATCATGTACACGTAAATTAAAGCAAACAATACACAAAATATAGTGACTTTACTGCTGGAGTGGTCTCTGCTCTCCTCTGTGTTTTCTGCCAAAGCTTGCTTCTCCTCCATTTTTTTAAGTTCTTGTCAGTTCCCTGAGAAGCTGTGTTTTTCTGGCTTTCATTGTGAAGACATCTGTGCTCAGCCAGTCCAAGAGTTGATCTGGTGGTCTTCAGCTCCAATCCTTCACGGTTTGGCAGACCACAGGCTTCCAGGCTACAAAATACAGGCTGCCAAAGAGATGGAGAAGAGCACTGATCACACTGGTATTTGAGCACTTCCTAAGCTAATGTGTTTATCTTCACAGGATTTCTGTGAGATGGGAAATTACTACTGTCCCCCTTTTAGAGGTGGAAAACAGATGCAAGCCAAAGCTAGTTGACTTAGCTAATGTCTCACAGGAGCTAGTGGCACAGCAGAGAAATGAGATCAGCTGCCAGCCCTGCTGCCGTGTGCGAGAGGACAGGGTGACTCAGGTTTGAAAGCCCTGTTGGTGCCCACAGGCTTTTATAGCCCCGTGCAAAGGCAAAGCACGAGCTTTCAGAGCACGGCAGCCCACGGCAGAAAACTGAAAGCACAAGCTTTCAGATCAAGGCAACCTTGGAAGGAAGGGACAGACTTGCGCTGAGATCCGAGTCAGGTGGCTGCAGCAATACCAGCCTGGCCCAGGTTTACAGAGTGACTGGGCTTTTAGGTTTGGTTTTTGTTTTTCCCTAACAATTGTTGAGCAGTGGTTCCTGGATTGGATCAAAGCTTTCTGTCTGATTTCAGCCTTGCCAGATAATCTGTCTGGGGGCTGAGAGCACCCTTCCTCACTTTCACACCAGTGAAAGCAGGAGCTTCTGGAGATGTAATTTCAACCCAATCCTTTTTTTTTTTTTTCCTCCTATTAATTTTTAGTCCTGCCTACTTTATATTCAGTTTTCAGACCATGTTGAAAGCATTTTAAAAGAAGCCATGAAGCAGTTGAGAAAATACTGGAGACTGTGTTCAGAAACCTTAAAAAAAAATCCCTTTTGAAAGTTCATGCTGGGTTGTAAGTATGAGACAAATAATGGCACTAATACAGCTCATGTGTACAGGAGTGGGTTTTGATTAAAGCATTGAGACAGGGAGTGGCATTGTCTTATCCCTGCAGCAGTTTTATAGACCTTATTAGCAAGGTTAAACTTTTGTGCTGACTAAACTTTTCCACACCCTCTTTCTGCCATAAAAATCCACCTCAAATTTTCATCTCACAGCCAAGTAGCAGGTGAAGCCATGCCGAATGTTTCACAGTAAACCAAGTATCCCAAAATACTGTTCCCCAGCACCAGAAATTATTCTGCCCAAGTGGTTTCTGCTTCCTCAGAGAACTCCACCTCTTATCAGTTTCTAGAATTTTATAGGATTGCACAGCTGGTGCTTTTCTTTGACCATATCATCAACTTCATGTCTGACTGTAGGATGGGTTCTGCCCTTGGTTCTGCTGGCAGCAGCCACCTAAGATAGAAAGGTAATTCAGAGAGCAGATACAGCAAGAGTACCTGGGAGAAGGATCACCCTGACCACAGCTCTGCCTCAACAGATGACAGGCAAACAGGACAAATATATTGGATTGATATTTATATTCCCAAAGGAGCTGACACAATTGCTGTCTACCGAATTTTCTTTTTAACTTGGAAGATCAGACCTGAAATTTTCCAGGTGCACTAAATGTGGAGTTCCATGTTCTTACCTCAGTGTTTGACAGCTGTAGTCCTGAAAAAGTGATAAGAATAAAGTATTGCCCCCACATCAGACAATCTCAGCCTTTGTTGTATGAATGGCAAGGGGTTGTCAGGAGCCCTCTGACTCAGGATGGTTACCATAGCTTTGCTCCACAGCTGAGATCTATGAAGAAGTCAAGGAGAATCATTTGGGTGCTGCAGTCCCCTATAGTAAAGGCACAGAGGAGGGGACTAGGTCCTGCCCAGCTGTATATGTGAAAGCTGGGATTTCCTAGCTGAAATTTTACAGGCGCCAGATCTGGCTTGGAGTGCGACAGGCAGCCGTGAACTTGGCAGAGTAGAATTTCACAGCTGACTTGTACTTATTCCTCTTACAGCCAGCAGTGAGTTCTCTCAGTGCGAAGCTCCACATGCAAGCTCTGGGCAGTGACCAGGCTGCAGTGGCCGGTCTGTGTGAACAGCACGAGAATGTCACAGTGCCAGGGAAGGTGACAGTGCTGCAAGGTGTGCCTGTGGTGTGACAAACACTGGCGGTGGTAGGTACGAGAATCAGTCCTCTGCTGGTCTGCAGGACTAATCCTCACAGTGCTCACGGGGCAGATTCACACCCAGGAAGAGGCCAGAATGAGGGATATCTGATGCTTAATCTCATAAGCTTGAGCAGGACTTAAATGCTTCCCAGAATTTTACTACCCTATTGCAGAACAGTCATGTATTTTAGAACTAAACTGAAATGATCCCGTAATGATTTTTTTTCTTCAATTCCTTCTGCTACCCCAAAGAAAAAAAACACAGCAAGGACCAGCTGTCTTGACAGGTCATTTAACATTGTTTTTGTAAAAGTAGATTTGTGTTTTATAGCTTAATATTTTAGAGGCTGGTGACTGGTTAAACTTCTTTCAGCACCAGCACCCCTTGCTTTGGGCTTCAGCCTTCAAATAAGTCACCGGTTGTCATGATTTACTGTGTATACTATGGGACAAGTGCAAGATTTTGACAAGAAAAGATATTTGGGTGTTATTTGAGGAGACATGGGGAAAGTCACTTAACTCAGTGTTTATATAGAATGGTTTTCTTGTTCAGAGGTCACCTCTGTTGGAATGACAGGTGCAGGCTTCAGACATCAGCTGCAAGGGCTGTTTTGTGCATCAGGGAGGTTATAGCTTTTCCTATTAAAGATGGTTGGAATTTCAGGGAATATATTTTGTTTAAATTTAACTAACCTTTCTATCACGATTCTAGGAGAAAGGTGCAGCCTGTTAGCATGCAATTGCTTCGGTGGTGATAATACTAGTGTCGTTTCTCAGCACTGTTCCCATTAAGGTGTTCAGAGTAACGGATGTGGAAAATGTGTCCCAACTTTGAAAATGTCTCTGTGCAAGTTTAAATAAGACCAATAAAGTTGGTGAGGAACAGGCTATAAACAGAGTAGAGACTTTGTTAAAATTCAGGAATAAAGGATCTGCAGTGCTCTTCTGTGGAACTGTGCTATCAAAGTGGGGAAGAGTTGGCTCCCATAGTCACTCTGCAAATACTAGAGTGGTGTTTGTGTTTGTTTTTAAAAGCACATTGAGATGGCATTTCTCCATAACTGAAGGGTTAGGCATGTTCAGCAAATTAAATAGGCTGGCTGGGCATTCCTGACCATCTCCTGGCTGAACCCTGGCCCCTACAGAAAGCTGCAAGACTTCCTCTTCATCCCGCCTCTAAACCAAACTTCACCTGCCTGTTCCCATCTGCTGACACTCATTCTAGCAGCTCTCAGGGCTTGCCTATCTCTTTCTTCTCTTTCCAGCCCCGTACCTTCTTGTACACACACACACAGAGATACACAAATCCACAGACACACATATACACACACAACCCCCAAAGCACTCCCCCGCTGGGCATTTGCAGAGCTGAGTGACTGCCCTGGGGCCTGGCCATCTTCTCCAGACCTCCAAGCTCTCCTTGCTCAGTCTGCCTCCAAGTCAAACTCCAAAACAGAGATACTGAACTCACACACATTTTTATTTCTCTACCCCACATTTTTCTGTCTTCGTGTCTTTTTAACAGTTCTAGCATGTCACTTGCCTTATTTTTTTAAATAGGTTCTTGGCCTGGGCTCGTGGCTGTAGTATCTGAGCACCTTTCAGTCATGCATGAACTGATGTGACTCATGTCAGGCTTTGGTGATTTGTTCTCTCTCCCCATTCTCTCCCGAGAAGGAGGGCTGCACATGCTGTGCTGGAGTCTTTGTTTTGTTTGGGTAGAGTTTCAGTTTGTGAGATTTTCCTGTAACCAAGAGGCAGGGGGTGTCCCCCTCAATCTTCATTCTTTCACCCCTTCAATGTACTCTGCTGGTATGTTGAAGATTTTCACAATTTTTATGTTATCTCTGCGCTACATTCCTCTGATACCAAGAATATTTGGCATTATATTTAATGGCTAAAACCATCCAGAAGTATTCTGTCTTCTGTTTTTGGTGCAAGTCAGTCTTTAACTATTAGAGGTCAAACAGAACATGCTGAGAGCAAAGCAGTCCACACGTGTCCTGTCAGTTTTTACACCTTCCCCTGCATTAACCACCGCTGGTCGTGGCAGGGCATGGGGATGTCTGGGCTGGACTAGTCTGAACATTTCTGTGTCCTCTTCCCCAAAAATCTTTGTTGATGCTCTTCTAGGTACACCCCCAAAATCCACAAAGCCGGGAAAATTGTAGTCTTATATAATTTTTTTCTACATTTCATTCCATGGGACATTAGCAGGAAAATAACTTCTGAAGGTGGGTTTAACTACACTAAGAACTCCACTTTAGAAAAGATATTGAAAGAAAATAGTGTGATGATCAGATTCATATTTGGTTTGGGTGATGGACTCAGTTTTGCTCTCCCTATCCTCCAGCCACTTTTGAGTGAAAAAGAAAAGGAACAACTGAGTTCAGGAGGAGAGGTGTAATGAACCTGGTGATTTTTAAAAAGTAGGTAAAGAACCCCGAATTCTCAGACAATTCATCTTGGCGATCATTAAATAAAACTGCCACTCAAAATCTCACATAAGATACAAAATGACCTGTAAAAATGGTTATACAAATAAGTTCCCTTGGGCATTCTCGTGGCTCACTGTAGCATCATATGCTGTCTTAGGGATTGATTTAGAGCAATCGAAACTAATAAAAATGACACTGCAAAGGAGAGGAGACAAGCCAGCTTCAGCTGCTGTGTTTGGGTGTGGATTTGCTTTAGGCAGCTGGGAGGAAGATGAGCCCATTCTCTTCCATGTCTTCTTCCCACCCACTGCTGCCACCCCAGCATCAGGGACAGAGCAGAGCTGCCACTGAGATGAGCCTTTCCCCATTTTCCTGATAAGGGTCATCTCCATGCATGGCCAGGGACACTCAATATTTTAAGAGCTGACCTTCACATACAGTTGAATACAGAAAAAGCTGATGCTGCCACCAAAAGAAGCATCCACATCATCTTATTCCCGCCTGATACCACATTTTCCATTACATTAACAGAAGTGACTGCAGTATCAATCAAATCAGGGTTCAATTCTGGATTAAAACTAATATGGAAAAAAAAGAGGCAAGTTTTAATGATGTGTTTTCAGCCTTTCTTATGCTGGCAGCAACACGAGGTGAAGGGCTGGACTGAGGGCTTGGGGCAGGGGGAAGGCAGGGATGCTTTCCACACCAGGACTCCTTTATGCTTTTGTTGTTGGACAACTGACACTTCCTTCTGCAGCCTAAACTATATGTAAATTTACAGCCTAATGTAAAGGGTATTGCTTTGTGCCTACTTTGATTTTAAAAGGTTTCCCTAGGTTAAAATATCTATCAGTACTTCCATCTGTAGGACCGAAGGATCTGCGTGCTCTGGGTGCCGTGTTCTGTGCTGGCTGTGTAGAGCAGGTATAAATTCAGGAGGCTGCTTTGCATTACCATTGGAGCACAACGCAGCCCACGCTGGAGTAAATCGGGGACGCACTTCATCTTTTCATGTGTTGCCTCTGAGAGACAAAAGGAGAGAATCTCCGTGCCACAGAGCGAATCATCTCCTCCCTCTGGTTTTTCCAGCTCTGAGAGGGGAGGCAGCCCCTCACGGTAGCAACAGTTGCAATCCCCCCAGCCCAACCCTGGCAACAAACACCCTCCGCCTGTTTCCTATCTGAGTTTCTATCCCAAATTCCCAGCAGGATGCCAAGCCTGAGGCTTCCCCTTCACAGCTGGAGGCATTGACGTGCTGGAGGAGAAAAGGTGGAAGAGGGAGCTGCTTGAAGACGAGCATGGAGGCTATAGGGGAAAAAGGGACACCTACGGAATTTGGGAGAGGCTGGGCTGTAGGATGTGGGTTGAGGATGGAGAAAGAAATAGGACGTGGTCGCAGGGATTACAGAAGTTGGCAGCTCTGCCCCCAAAAACCTCCCTCCAGGTGGTTGCATTACACCTCCAACCTGCTGCTCATAGCACCCTCCACAATCTCACATCCCTCTCCAGCCTCCTGCTCCAGCACAGATCTTCCTGAAGCCCAGCTGCCCTCTCCAAGCCGTCCTTCATTCCACCTGTGATTCCGACTGCCAGCACCACTGCCATGCCTTCGGTGCTCTCCAGCTTCAGGCATTCTATTACATCCCTTTGGAAACTGTTTAACTCTATTGTGGTTAAAAATATGTATCTTAATTTCTAGTTTGAATTTGTCCACTTTCATGTTTATTAGCTTTTATTATTCTGCTCTTATCAGCTATAGAGCCCTTTAATATTGAAAGGCTACAGACAGCCAGAATCCTCATAAGAGCTGGGTTTTTGCTCCAGGAACTGCAGCATACGCTCCTTGTGGAAAAACCATTTTTCCATTCTTCCTCCTATACAAATATCCAAATGCAAGTTTGTATCTGAGGTTTGTTTGTTTGGTTTTTTGTTTGTTTTTTGTTTGTTTGGTTGGTTGGTTGTTTGGTTGTTTGTTTTTTTGAGGGGCAGCTGTGCTGCTGAAACTAGGGATTTTAGCAGGGGTTTCCAAATTGTCAAAACTAGGCAAACAGGGGTTGGAGCTTGAACCTCAGCTCTGAAGACAGGATCTAGGTGTCCAGGCTGGGAGTGAAAACATCGTTTTGTGAGTGAGGAGTACAGACAACACTGCAGAGTGTGTGGGCAGTGGTGTGTGGCATGTCCCCATGCTGTGCCTTCCCACAGGACCCTGGCAGGTGAGGAGGACTTCGAGGAAAGGCATGCCATGAATGTGATGTCCCTCAGAGTATTCTTGGGGTGCTTCCTCATGCAATTCATCATCCACACCTTATTTATGCTTCCCTAGTGCATGACCAGACATGCTGTGAGACTCCGTATGAAAATGCTATAAAGCAAAGAAGAGTTTTTATTGCATCGGCTTAAAGACTGCATCAGTCTTTCAAATGGCATTTAGTATTGCCACTTTGACTCCATAGATACAGCTCTGTCATGCTGCCATCATAAACTTCAACTTACAGCTTTGACCACGAGGCTGCACTTGGCAGTGACAGCCCAGCCAAGGACGACGGAATCCTTTCCCAAGCTGAAGATACATAATCCCTTGGAAGATAATTTGTATGTGAAAAAAACACACATTAGTGGGATTTGTTGTTTGTATAACCCGAGAATGGTTTTAATTAAACAATAAATCTAAGAAGCAATTAGGCAAAAAGGGGTTGAGGCAAAATTGGTATTTTGAGAGAAAGCTGAGATATTGCACTTTAAAAATCAGGCGGGCTGCATGTTCAGCAAGTATCTGCTACAGCACCTGTGGAAGAGCCACAGTGTGGTGTTGCATAAATAGATGCCTATCAGGCGAGAAGCTCCATGGGTAGATATGTAATTATACAACTTAAAAAAAAGAAGGCATAATATTTATACTGCAGCCTGGATTGGCTTCAATCATGTGCATAATACATTTATTTGAAAACATCCTAATTATATGTTTACCTGACAGAAGGAGCCATTACAATCACCCTGGCATGCAAACCGATTTTATAAATCTGCCTGCTTTTGCCTTTACCCAAGAGACCTATACCAACTGCACATTTATGATTATTTATTTTAATCTGTGAAATATATAAATAGTAGTATTCTTAAAGAATACCATTAAACCATTCTGGACTTCTTTTTCTCTTCATTCTATATTACTGAGCTTTTTTCTTAGAGCTTTTCTGAGCAGGGATGTTGCATTTCATATGCAGGGAAAAAATGCATTCTTAACACTCTAGAAATAATAACAAACCCCTTGAAAGATTTAAATTAGTTTGTTCCCTGAATTAAATGTCCCATCTGCTTCCCTTCCCTCCCCAAACCTCTTCTTGCCACCCCCTGGTGCGCGTGCACATGGGTTTGTGGTTTGTTTTTTTTTCTGGCGTTGCTTCTGAATTCCATCAAACTCACAGCTATTCCAGCCTGCTGGGTTTGTGCCTTGAAAACCAGGTTTGGCGTTTGTGCTGGATGTTGAGTGCAGGCATCGAACCCTGTGCTCAGGGGCTGCGCAGTCCAGGGTGGGAACGGGTGTGCTCATGGCTGCTGGAGTGAGAGAAACACCAGGGCTTGGGTTGTGTCTTTGGTTTAAACTGAGAGCATTGGAGCATTTTGTAGGGAGGAAAGTGAATATTAAGAATCCTGACAAGTGTGCAAACAGTCGTATGGCGGAAGGGCAGTGAGGTGGGAGCTCAGCAACCTTGACAATATCTCTCTGAATAATGCTAGTTGTCTAATGTACTTGCAAGCTAAAGGAAATTCTAATTTAAGACTGACTCCATTCTATACTCACAGGGCTCTCTCTCAGTCTCTGTTTCTCTCTTCCCCATCCTCTCTCCCTTATTTTCCTCTTTGTAGAGAGAATACTTCAGTCATATTAGAGAATGGCCTGGCAGCCTTAACTGCACATCATCTCCCTCATTAGAGACGAAATAGAACATGTAAATATTTTCAAACATGATGTTTTGTTGAATCTTTTCTTGTAACTCATGCTGATCATTAGCTTGTATTTTAAGCATTTATAATGAAAATGCCTTCATTTAAATTTACCCATGGTTTTGGGAAATATCTGATTTTAAATTTAAGAAAAAGGGCAGTAGACATGGTTCTTCTTGCTAGTTGCATGTCCTGCCAGTCTGATTACACAATCTGTTATAATTATGCTGAGCTCTGCAGACCTTTGGGGAGCCAAGTTATACAGTAGAATGACTTCTAATTGCTAGGGGTAAAACCTTGGACCCATTGAAGTCAATAGCAAAATTTCTACTAATTTCATAGAGAGTATTTCTAAGACCATCTTCAGAATGATAAACATCAATATTATTTAATGTACTAACTTAACTGCAAGGAAAACCAAATTTATCATTAATATTATATGGAGGCTAATAAATTCAATTTCTTGAACATTTAAGTTACATGAAATTTAAAAACCTTTAGGTCATCATTATTGAGGAAAACCAACTTTCTTAATTTAAACTGACCAAGATAATTCCTTCTAATGCAATTTGTTATGCCTCTGCAAAATTTATGATAGAAAGCTCTATGTGTGTGTGGGTTTTATAACTGGGAAAAACACAAAATGGCAGGATGGATTTGCCGAAAGACTTCAAAATGCAATCTAAGCCAGGATTCAACATCCAGCAGAGTTTGGTTAAAGGCAGTTACGAGCTCTTGAGAGGGGTGAGTGAGGTGTAAAATGTATTTCAGTGACAACAGCTGTCTTCCCTTTGCCACAGTGGGAGGGGTGGAACTGTGCTTTTGGGATACTTGGGATGGGTGGCTGTGCCCAGCTCCCACTTCCTCAGACGGCCACAGTCCATCTCCACCTCTTCCAGCATCTCCTGGCTGTGCCCGTCTGCCTCCATCCCACTGCTGAGCTCCTGTGTGGATGCATTCTGATGTGTGCCATATCCCTTCTATATGGTCTCCCTGTGACTAAATTCACCCTTCCCCAAACCAATTTACAGAGCCAACTGATAAATTTATTAAACTTCATATACAGTTTCTAATCAGGTAGGGAGAATTTGAGACAGGAATTGAAAATCAGAGCCATGCTCGTAAGTGGGAGAAAGTTCCCACCAGTACTGACCCATTTGCATTCTTTCTTCCAGTTCATATTTATTCCAAATTATCATGTAAGTTTGCATTGAGCAGTATTTTTCGTTGCTGGAACATAATCTCAAGCCAAACAAATTTAAGAATCAGTACAGAAGATTTCATGTTCATAGAAGAACATGAAATCCTGACTAATCTTCATCATTTTTTAAAAAGAGAATCAGTCAGGATGAAACTGTAAAGCTATGCCTAAGATAATTAATTTTTAAAACGTTTTTTTTGCTAAGTGTATTTGGAATGAAAACAATCCTAATGGTAATATTGGTCTATTACTAGAAATGATGAAATTGTAAAAGCACAATTTTTTATAAAAAATCATCCTCTGTCTTCAGAGGAAAAGATAGATCACACTGTCATGTTAAATGATGGTGGGACATAATTAACTGTCGTTGATCATGGAAGGCAATGCACTGCACCATTTTTAAACCAGTAGCTTAGATAATTTGCATCGAGGATCTTTTTAGGAGCCAGTCAGGAAGCTGTCTGGATGATTATCATTGGTTTTCAAGAGGTTTTAGAGCTACGGAAAGTTCAGAATCTGTTAAATACCTAATATAGTTTGAGTATTTAGGAAGATACACAGTTGTAGGCCCTTCATCTTGACAACTAACCACAACAAAAGAATTAAATGAATGATACAGCACTCTGGTGAAGAATTAAAACTGGCAAACATAACTCACCCCCACTGGATTTATGGAAAATACCAAGCTAATTTGATATAATTTTGAATAGCTGACAAATTCAGTTCTAAAAAGCAATAGTCTATTAATACAATCTACAGCTAGACTTCTAATTGCCTAATACCAAACATTCTCCTTGATAAATTAGAAACATGCAGGCAAACATGCTAAAGATTAAATGAATCTGAGGGTGGCTCCTCAACAGTTCTGGCACATGTTCGGCACTGTAATGGCATATGAGGAATGTTCACAGGAGATGTGACTAAAGAGCCCAAAGCAATCAGTTCCTGGCTATGCACATTTGAACGTTTTAGCAGTGAAGGAAACAGAAAATATAAATTGTTAATCATTAGTTTGTCGATGGCACAAGAATTGTGGAAGTACTGAAATGCGGAAAGCCCTGACAGAAGATGAAAGAAGACAGTCTGCACCAAAGGCTTATCTTGGCAACATGCCTTCTCCACAGTATGCCCTAAAATAGTATTTTCATTCTCCATCAAAGGCTAAGAATATACCAGAAACCATAAGCTTACACTTAATACTTTTCATAATATGTATGCAGAACATGATATAGTTTATAGAAACCTAAGAACATGTATTCAGCCACGCAGGTCAGGGAGGACTTAGCTAGAGCTGTAACACATCGGCACTTTTCAGTTTCTAAAAGAAAATTTGCAACCACAGGATTGTGTTTCACAGCCACAAATGTGCCTACCCTTCATGAATTTGTCTAATCCCATTCTAAGCCCATTTATACTCTACAGTATCTTGTGACAGTGAATTCCACAAATTTATATACACATATATATATCTTGTGTGGAAAAGTGCTTCCTTTTGTTGGTTTTACACCTGTGACCCATTTCAGCTGGGAGCTTTCCAGTTCCTGTGTAGTGAGAAAGAATGAGCAGTTTATTTTGGATCACTTTCTCCACATTATTTCTGATTTTACAGACTTCTCTGGCATCTCCTCAGCTCTGTCTTTTACAGGGTTCACGATCCTAATTGCTCCTTGCACAGGCATTGTCCCATGACTTGCTGCCCTCAGAGGCCTCAAGAAAGTTATGGGGAAATCACACCAAAAGTTTGTGGAGACCAGGCAGGGGACGATGGCAGTATGCACCTTCCTGGTTTATTCTCCTTCATCCCATTCACACCTCAGGCTTTTCCTAATCCAGAAAATATGAGCATTATTCTGCTCAGTTGCTTCTTGAGTGCTGTGACCCTTCATCATGCTCAGCATCCTCTGGCAGCAAAGTTCTTCACCTCGTTTGCTTCTCCTCCGAAGGAGCATCTCCTCTGCTTGGTGTTGAACCTCCTTCTGGTTGCTTGGCTCGTGCCCCAGCCTCTGGTATTGAAAAAGTCATTGGAGAGTAAATCCCAATTCATCCTTTCTGGCCTGTAAAAGACCTTATAAACATTCAGCATCATTTGTGTCAGTTCAGGTCAGGAGTCCTCATCCGTTCAGCCATTCCTGTATCCCTGTGTACTCGGGGTTCTGAACTACTCTTGGTACTCTGCTCCCATCTTTTCCAGCTCTGCTCTCTGCTTTTCCCAACGTGGAACCAGAGCTGCACCTAGCATCCACAGTGCTACTGACCTGCTGCTGTTTAGTGGTTTGGTCTGTATTCCTTTCTCAGTTATTCTATTGCTTTTCTGATCACTGCTGGGCACTGCAATGACATTTCCAGGCATTTCTCTGTGATAACCTCAAAATCTTTTCTCTGTGTGATAACAGTCAACTCACAGACCAACACATGTACTTGAAATTAGATTTGTATGTTCTCATTACAGCACTTTGCAGATATCTACATGGGTTTTAGTGACATTTTATTGTCCAGTCATTTTGAATTGTAAGATCCTTCTGATCTCTTCCTGTTAAATTCTTGTCCTTTTAACCTTGAATAACTACTGTCAACAAAATTTTTCACTTCACTGTTCAACCTTTCTTTTCCAAATGTCTAGTGACTCTTCTGATAGCACATGCTTTTGTACCTCTCCCATGATCTCAAAGTAGGGAGGGAAGGAAGAAGAAGAAATAAAAAGAAGGAATCAGTTCTGGTTGCAGTGTTCAAAACGTGGCTGTAAAGTGGATTTGTCTGTCTAAGGTAGACCTAGAGAATGACAGTGATTTCCTCTGCTTTGTTCTCCACTCTTCTCTAAATAATTAATTAATTAATCAGATTTACTTTTTAGACTGGTGCTGAGTGGTGAGGTATTGTTTTCAGGGAGCCATCTGCAGTGACTCCACAACCCCTTTCATAGTACAAACAGTTCATTCAGGGCCCATGATCTTATATCTTGAGTTAAGGTTGCTTTTTCCCTGTGTACTATTTTGCAGCTACAAACACTGAATATAGATTTTAAACTCACTGACTCAATATTATGAGATCACTCTCCACTCTTTGCAATCAGCTTTGGTTGTGTTTAGCTTCATTTCAGTAACCTGAATAATCTTCTATCATCTTCAGACTGTGTCACCTCACTACTCACCCTCTGCTTCCAGACTCCTTGTGAGATGTCTCGAGAAACCTGTGTGCCCATGACAAAGTGAGGGAACCCAGCAAATGGTGTTTGCCAGCCTGCCAGGGGTAAGTGGGTGGTGAAGGAGGAAAGTGAGCACTCGTGTTGCCAGTTTCCTGCTTTGGGAGAGAAGGTCCCTCCAGCTGGCATGAACTGCTGTGCTGCCTGCCAGGCGCGGCGGCTGCTACCCCACAGCTACTCTTCCAAGCATCACAGGTGATGAACAGCAAAGAAACATTTACTGAGCAAGCCAGAACGCAGTGTATAACACACGAGCAGGCAAACAATATCTGTTTCAGTATAAGCAATTATTTATCTAAAAACAAAGAAGGATGCCTACGAATAAGGAATGAGGACTTTGGAAGTGATGACTCTGAGGACTCGTGGGTCTTGCCAGGGAATCACTTGCAGATGAGCTGACAGTGTGGTTTGGGGCCAAAAGAGCTGGGGAAACTCGAGTGTGTAGAAATAGAGCAAACGAGTGCTGGCCAGGAGATCCCAATTTCCCCGTGCTTGGCTGTGGTGTGGTCTTTACTGCTATATGCAATAATATACATTGCTTTATTCTATAAAGCTTACTTTATTAATACATTTTACATAAAACTTTATTATTTTCTTTGGTATTATTCCTTTTGGTCAAATTTCATAGCCCCTGGAGGATGAGCTCAACTAAATCTCAGCTATTGTCATACCTCAAAAGTTAATTGAGACTGGTGGAACGGGGGAAGTGGGACGCCAGCGGGGTGAATGATGAGCAACAGTAAACTACGGCCTGCGGATTACATCGAGCTTCCAGCAGGTTGCCACAGGCTTAGCACTTAGGCAAAGTATTAATTAACTTCTATAGTAATGATCTGCAATGGAGTATTAATAGCACACTGTGTGCATGCAGATCATCCCAAAGCTGGGAGTGTTGTACGCACCAGTGAAGAAACATAAATAATACAAAAGGATCATGAACCTCTGCAGTACGGGCAGGAGCTACCACAGTAAATGATCTATATCTTGGAAAGACAGGGACGAGTTGTTCCGACCATGGGGAAATGGGGTCCTGTGTTTGATCCATCCCTCTTCCATGTTTCAAAGCTGAATAGAAGCTGCCTGGTCAAGAGATCATGTTTAAAGGTAAATCTTTGCAAGTTTGGTGTTCCTGTTGATGGGCTCTGAGCCTTGCAAGGAGGTGTGTGTTGGGTACCTGGATGTCTTGGGAGTTTTCCTTGGCTCCTTTCTGCATATTTGAGTACCAACATTTAAAAACCTACTTTATGAACCTGCTATGTTGGTACTACAGTATCATTTTTCAGGGTCACTGCCAAAGCAGGACAAACTGTTAAGCTATGAATCTGTGAAATCTGTGGAGCCCAACATGGGAGGCTCTTTGGTTTGGATGATGTAAGAATATAAATAAGAATTCTGGGCTGAAATCAAATGGAAAAAATTGGATAATAACATGGTGATATAACTCCAATGAAGGACACCCAATACCAGTGGTGGAAAGGAAGGCGTGCCTTTGGGAGCACCTTGCAGGGAATTATGTCCACAGGGGAAGAGTTGAGTTGGTCACCAAAGAGCTTTAAATTGTGCCTGTGCCTGCAAGCTCTTGTCAGCACCTGCCCAGGTGTCCCCTGAGGCCAGCCTAGGGCTGTCTCAGGCTCCAACCACAACTCCTCCACGGGGTGGTTTGGCAGATGTTGCTTTCTGAAATGCCTCTTCACCACTGTGTGGCAGCACTGGATACTGGATTTGTCCTCACCCACCTCCTAGCCAGAGTACGCTCTGCATTTATGGAAGTGATCACAGGACTCAACCCTCCAAGCAGCTGCCCTGACACAGTGGTGGGGATGGATGGCAACGCTCTCCGGTGTTGCTGGAGCCTCCCTCCTGCCTTCTGCCCCAGCTGGAGTGGGAAGGTACCCTGTGTGGTCAGCACCCAACCTGGCAGCTCCTCAAGGAGTGGCTGCTGTGCAAATGAGACACTAACCCAACTCGCACGTCCCAGTGGGACCCTGGAACCCTGTGCCAGCGCCACCTCGGCATGGGCCAGGAGAGAGATCCTGCTTCAGGGCCACCAGCAGAGCTTCTTGCTGCAGCAAACACACAAACCCTCCAACTCAAGTTCTGTCTCTGCTCTCCCAGGTATTATTTTGTTGGTGAGCCAGAGCTTCAAACTTCTTTCTTACTTTTATCTGCCAGCCACTAGCAGTGGGTGAGGAGCAAGCACGTGGGCTGCTCCTTGCCATCATCCTGCTGCTGCGTCACTCTAGCCTCGTGTGCCATGGGGAGCCAAGTGCCCTGCCTGGGAATGCTCACTGCTGAAAAAAAATCTTACATCCAACCTCAGCTTCTCCTTTTTAACTTCAGGCTCCTTGTTCTACCATCTTCTGAGACTCTGAACTAATTCCCTTCCTTCATCTATATTGTTACCTTGAAGGTATTTATAGAGCAAGACTGCATCGCCTCTGACTCTACACTGCTAATATATAAAACCTTGGTTCCTTCAGTCTTTCGTAACCATGTACCTTAATCCTGGCATCATTCCTATTACTTCTGTTTCTCAAAGTGGAGGGATATTTTTTATATTTTAAACTTGGGACAACCTGCACTCAGGCGAGTGGACACGCACTATGACAGGCTGCCCACCCCTCGGCTACTTGGGTTCTTCTCCCCACGGGGAGATAGGCAAGAAGAGCCCAGTGCAGGAGGGGTCCATCCCAGGGGGTGGTGGACAGCTGGCAGGCACTCAAATGTGGCTGGGATAAAGGAATGGGGTGAGGGACCACACTGGCAGCACTGCTGAGCTGCGACACTGGAGCAAGCACTGGCATGGCAGGTACTGTACAGAACTCTTCCCAGCCTTCCATCCTGAATGGTATCAGCCCTGTTCAGGGCTCTTAAATGGCAAGATTATACAGTGTTAGCCTGGCTTTCACCCGTTAGCCTTGATCTCACTGTTTTCCAGTACCCAAGCTGTTCCTTGTACTGGGTTTGCATGGCAAGGTTTGGGTAGTAGGAGGGCTACGGGGGTGAGTTCTGTGAGAAGCTCCTGGACGCTTCCTCCATGTCTGACAGAGCCAAGATGGGCCTGCCACTGGCCAAGGCTGAGGTCATTGGAGACAGTGACAGTGCCTCTGGGATAACAAATTTAAGAAGGGGGAAAAAACCCCAGCAGCTTCAGCCAGAGGGAGAAATTAGGGTGTGTGAGAGAAACTACTGTGCAGACACAAGGTCAGTGAAGGAGGGGAGAAGATGCTCCAGGTGTCAGAACAGAGATTCCCCTGCCCTGTGGCTGCCACCCATGGTGAGGCAGCTGTGCCCCTGCAGCCCTTGGAGGTCCACAGTGGAGCAGAGATCCACCTGCAAGTCATGGATGACCCCACACCAGAGCAGGGGGGTGTCTGAAGAAGGCTGTGACCCCATGGGAATCCTGGGCTGGAGCAGGCTCCTGGCAGGACCTGTGGCCCTGTGAAGAGGAAGCCCACCCTAGAGCAGCTTTGCTGGCAGGACTTGCAAGCCCATGGGGAATCCACACCAGAGCAGGGAAGAGTGTGAGGAGTCTTCTCTCTGCAGAGGAAGGAGCAGCAGAGACCACATGTGATGAACTGACCACTGCCCGCCCTCTTTCCCTGTCCCCCTGTGCCACTGCAGCAGAGGAGGAAGAGGAAATCAGGAGTGAAGTTAAGCCTGGAAAGCAGGAATGGGTGGAGGGAAAGTGTTTTAGGATTTAGCTGTATGTCTCATTATCCTACTCTGATTTAATTGTTAGTAAATTAAGCTAATTTCCCCAAGTCAATCGTGTTTTGCTGTGATGGTAACTGGTGAGTGATCTCTCCCTGCCCTTACCTCAACCAATGAGGCTTTTGTTCTATTTTATCTCCCCTGTCCAGCTGAGAAGAGGAGTGATGCAGCAAGTTTTTTGGGCTCCTGCTGTCCAGCCAGGGTCAACCCATCACATTCCTCTCTCCACGAGGTTCCGGATTGCTGTGTGTTAGTGCTGGGTCTTGTCTGGTTGCATCCAGCCCACAGATGTAATGTTTCCAGACAGATTTGGATGCATCCCAGGCTGTACTGAGTGCCCGCTGGTGATGCTGATATAAATGATGCTACCTCATTCTCTGTTTAATGAAACTTTAAAATGCAAGTGCCGGTCCTGTCTCCGGTGGTAACGTCACTAAAATTGTTCCCAATTTTGAAGTTTTGTTTTTATGGTTACTATCTGAGTCTATGACTCATCAACCAATTTCTAGCCCACACCAAAACCTTTATAGAGTTTTCATTCAGTCTTTAAGGAAACTCAGTTATAGCACTACAAGACCGACTCTGAGAGGACTGGCCACAGAGGGGATGGAGGAGCAGGCTGCATAGTGAGGGGAATCAGTTCAGATAGAGGAGAAAATCAGCTGTAAGACATAGGGATGGATGGGGTTGGAGGCAGTGCAGTCCCACCTCCAGACACCCCTGTGGGTTGAAGGGAGCATGTGGCTGGGTCCCAGGCAGCAACTGATTGCAAAGCAGCTTCACTTACTGCAGAGGTCCCAAAACCACAAGCTGCTTGAAGGGCTCGAGGTGCATCCCACATCACCTTCCTCATTACCACAGTTAAGTGCACTCGGCTGGAGAGCTTTGAGATTCATCCCCGGTGTGAGCTGTGTGCCGGGAGGAGCTGGGTGAAGGGCAGATTCCCCAGCCTCAAGAAACTTCATACCACTCTCATACCAGCTCTCTCACATCTTAGTCCTTTCCCAAAAGGTGAAAGAGCTGGGGAGGAAAGCAGAACATCTGCTTCCTGGTGAGGGAGAGATGTGTGGTTGCTCAGCAGGTTATCTGAGAATACAGGTTATTGAAATTCTTATTTTCCAGGGACTGCCCTTAAAAAGGCTGTTGGTTATGTGAGCTGCTGGACTTTGAAAATAAGATATAGAGTTAGCTTTCCCTCCCCACTGACATTCGATTCCCTTTGGATTTTGGGAAGAAAGTGTCCATGTGCAAAAGCAAAGGCAGAGTGCAAACATTCCTCCTCCTGCCACCTGGGAAGGACTGAAACACGGAAGGCTGTGTACACAGGCAGGAGGTGAGCCCTGCAGGCAGGCTGCCTCACCTCCAAGCTCCCAGCTGCACTGGGGAGCTCTGGGCAGAGGCTGTAGGCTGGGTAAGGCAGGAACAAGAAGCAGGAAAGAAGAAGA
The DNA here is from genome assembly GCA_013397175.1 of Platysteira castanea. NCBI lineage: Eukaryota > Metazoa > Chordata > Aves > Passeriformes > Platysteira > Platysteira castanea. The sequence goes on along the minus strand of VYXC01004484.1, from coordinate 90,962 downwards.
TGAAACCCGGTTTGAAACTCCAGTGCCAGAGAGCTGCAGGGAAGAGGGCAACAGATTCCGGCCCTGTCTTCTCAACCTTTTTTTGTAATGGGACGCACATTGGCCTCTCCCAGGGCCCAGATAACCCCTCTGATGAAGGGAAGATTATCTTTCAAGATTGTCTTTAGAGATTTCTCTAAAAATTCTCGGGTGCGCTATGTCTGGATCTGCAGATTTACAGTATGTAGGTTGAGTTTTGTCAGATACTGTTTTATCATCTCTGTGTTTATCCTTTGCTCTTGGCCCTTCCAGTTGCTCTCTCATTAATTCTCTGCTTCCTGAAGAAGAATCCTCATTTTCTTCATGATCATTACTTAAGGTAGGTGAACACAGTTCTCTCCACTGGAGTCAGCCCAACCTAGCCTTCACTTGCTGAAAGACTCTGATTTATTCCCTAATTCCTCTGTCCTTCTGTTCTTGTTTTTGATTAAAAACATGAATATACAAACACCACAGTGTGACTAGAGCAAAGATGTCCACATAGAGGATGTTTAAAATGCACCGTTCAAGCATATGCTGCTACAAGTATACATCGTTTTGGCACTTGCTCACCTTCACGTGGACCTGGTGTGTTCATGTACTTGATAGTTTAAATGAGTACGTCACAGCTCTGCCCATGTATATGGGCTGTTTTCTTATTTCTTGTTTCCTCACTATCTTCTGTAAGTTTGTTGCTGTTTCATATGTTTCCCTAGCTCCGCATTTCTTGTCTGCCATTTTATATCTGTGCATTATCTTTGAATTGCTCCTCTCAGCACTCGGCCACTCACGCTGCAATTCTCCCTGCACAACTGCACACCGCAATTTTCCCTGCTCCAGGCTGATGCCTTCTCCCAGCCACCTAGAAACAGAGACTAGACAAGAGTAAGGGAATAAAGGTAGGTATTTATTTGAAGGGCCCTCAAGGTACACCCTGGGGAGCCAGAGGCTGCTTCCATAAAATGGACCCCAAGATGGACGACAGGTCACGAGGTCTTGACACCGATATAGGTTTGGTCCATTTGCATATCAGCATAAATTCACCAATTAAAACTTTATCTCTCTTCAATTTCTCCACCTCTTTCATGGTCCTAGTTTATACCTTTTGGGCCTAGGACAGCCCGGGTGTCCTTGAACAGCAAGCTTAGAGAGGCTTTGTTATGTCTATCTGGCCTAAGAGAGCAGCTAACAAGCTACAAGAAACTTTAGAGTCACACACTAGGCAGTACAGGATTTGAAAAATATAGAAATTTAAACCTAAGGCATCAGGGCTGTCGCTGCCTGTGGGTGGGAGAATCATCCATCAGCCACTTACAACTACATAGAGACAGAACAAAAGCCCTGGTACCAACCCACTACCTCTGTCTAGTGAGCGGACTGATGAAAGTGCAGCAGCATCTCTAGGGATGACCTGGAAACTGGGTAAGTCATTTTCCAGCACTCGCGCTGCCTCTCTGCCTTTGGGAGGTGTGGAACTCACCATCTCTGCTCCCACTCATCAGCAAAGTGGTGGTGAAAACTCTGGGTGGCTTCAATCTGCTACAGACCAAAGGCAACACAGGACACGAGGAAGGGATATTCAACCTGGAGCTTCATGTTAGTAGCCATTTCCTTTTGATCAGCATGGGTGTGATTCTGCAAGGTGCTGAGCATCGGAACGTGAATGCAGCGGGGCATCTGACACATCCACACATCCAATACATGTGTGTCAGGACTCCAGAGCTGTTTAAGACACTTGCCTGTTGTGTGTTGCTTGGTGCTTAGCACTTCCTGAGGCTGAGAATTTCAAGTGAACCCCCATGTGTGACATGCTTCCTTATGGCACTTGGTAGCCCAAATTTAGATGCTATCAACAGCGGTTTTATGTTAGTGTGGCTATAGTGACTGAAGGGAAAGACCAGTCTGGGCATCCCACACTCCCACAGAACTGGAGCAAGCCTCTCTCCCCAGGACCTTGGCTGCTCCTCTTGGATTTAAGTAATTGCAGGCTTTTCTAGGGAAAGAATACTCTGCAGCCTATTTTAATCCTTTTTGCTGTGGTGGAGCTGGCAGGACAAGGCTCCGCAAAGCCTCCTCCTTCTGTTTCAGACCCTGGGTGGGTTTGTGTTTAGCCATGCTCTAATGTTCCTAGTGCAGGCTGGCATCCTGGGTAGCACAGGTTTTGGGGGGCCAGGAACCTGCTGCAGAGCCTGCTGCCCTCCTTTTGTAGGAAATGTAGTGCGTGCCCCACCTGTCCAGCGGGCACCAGGGAGAGACCCCGGAGAGGCTCCAGTGATGATCACTCCCACGCCAAATGCCTGCCTGGCTGTCACAAGGCAAGCCCCAAGGGGCTCACTGGGTCCCCTGCCCGCTGCCTTCGGGCAGGCAGCAAAGGGCAGGCAGGACCCCACGGCACGGGAAAGGCTCTCCATCACCACGGCTTCAGCCTTCCCAGCACTCACTTCCCCGCCTGCCCAACGCCAGGCAATTTCAGACTGCAGCACTTCTCTCCTGAGGAAATGCTGGCCATAGATTTAGGAATAGATATTGCCAAATAGTATATTGTTTTCATAAATCTCTGTAGATCTGCTTTATATCCTAGAGGCTAGACATTCTAATTATTGCTTCTATTTTATCTAAATTGGCAACAAAGCCATCATAGCTCAGCTCATAGACAGTGCAGGTAATTCTGCTAGACCAAATTTTGACCTTTTAAAGTTCATTCTGAAGTGTCTTCTCTGCTCTCTCCAGTTCTTGCCTGGCTCTTCGGTTCTGCTTTTTTAGAACCATCGCCCAATTTAAAATAGCAATCACCATAGCTTCAATACATTGTACCTTGAAGACGTAGGCAATTACTGTGTGAAATATCTCAGAAGCAGGACTAATATCAAAGGGCATTCTCCTACCCTTACAACATCCAAATAGCATATTAAAGATCTTGTTGAAGTTAGATTTAAGCTTGTCTCTTCACAGTTTATTTGCTGAAGCAAATGCCCTTCATTTCACAGTGATTTTTTCCCCTTTTGCTGGGAACCTGCCTGTCATACAGTGGTTTCACAGAACAGTGTTCATGTGTTGCAGCTGCATTTAAATAATGTAAACCAAAGCATCTCCCTCCTTAAGCTGCCTCGGCAGTGACAGATACAGATTTAGCTCCATCCGAAATTTTTTCTTCTTTCAACAGCTCTCAGATTTTCTAAATGATGTTGCATTTTTACTTTATCCTTTAAAAGTGGAATTTTTGTTTTCTGGTTTGGAGAGATCATTGAAGTAATCGATCTTTGGAGTTTAGTGTGGTATTCCCTTCCAGACAGCCTCAGTCCAACCAGATACCTGAGAATCCTCCTGGGCTAAGCCTGTTATAGCAAATGTTTCTCCTTCTTTGTAGATGATTTTTTTTTTAATGTAAATGACATTCTGTGCACCAGCTTTTAAACTAAAGTGGGACTCGTCTGTCACAAAGAGTGTGGAGTGGCACAGGGTGAATATCTCCCTATATGTCATCCTGTGGCATTTACAATAAAAATATTTCAAAGTTCACAATTAGGAGAGGTTCTCAAGTGGTGCCTCTGGATGGAATTGCTGGAAATGCATTATCTGGTTCTCATTTAAAGACAAACAGTGTTGTGTGGTTTTGTTATTTTATATACTATAAATGCAAAGCAGTCTTTGTTATAGGCTCTTGATTAATTTCCATTACTGTAGCACCATGTATTGCTTTCAAACAGCGATTTCCAAAGTGGCTTGTGCCTTTCCCCAGCCCCAGAGGAGGTGCCTGCTGCCTCCCCTCCAGGAGGCTCTCAGCCCATCACCCCACGCCTACCACCCCCTGCCCTCACCTGTGCCTCAGGGCAGGCCTGGCTCAGCACAGCATTGCCCAGGGCTCCAGTTTCAAGGATACTTCCACAAACCCATCTCTTCCCCAGTTCTGACCAATTTATTTTATCTTGTAGGGGAGTGAAATAAGTTAGTATCCCACAAAGCTTCAGAGAAGGGCATTAAAACCTGATGCAACTGCCTTCTCAGAAGCTGGAAGACAACACCAAATATGTGGTATTTTGGATGGATGGAGGCAAGGGTTTCAGTGCTTGGCAACATTGCCAACTTCTGGTGGCTGTAAGCCAATTTCTCATTCTTTTCCCTGTAAAGTTTGACCACTCACTTGAGCATATTTGCCCCTGCTGACATTCACTGCACATGTAATCTTGTCTCTACCCTCTCTGCCAGAAGGCACCCTGGCACAACTCTGCCACTACCAGAGAGAATTATTTTCTGCTTCATTTGTGGCATATTTGACTAAACGTGATATGACTTTCGCCTTGTGTTTCCCACAAAACTTAGCAAACAGGGACTCCTGCCTGTCAGAAAATGTCTTATTCCTCCTTTCTTTTCTTCACTTTTAGCCTTTTGTTTTGGAAACGATGCAGCATAAATAGCTGCTTATTCTGCAGAGAGGGATTTAGAGCCCTGCTGGTGCCTGCCAGCCTTTTCATCCCCCATCTCTAAGCAAGAGCCGTGTACAGCCCAGCAGCTGACCTGCTGCCCATGCTGAATTTCACCCCAAAAGCCTCTGGCTGAGGTTCATGTTATGGCAGTTTCTCATAGCCTTCTGTAACTCATTTACTTAATGATCCTCTCCATACAACTCTGTCTGTTATTAATGAGTCACTAAGTTTTCAACAATCCTCTGTTTGAGCTTTAAGGTTTAAGCCATCACATGTGCATCCACTAATCTGCATTGCAATTAATTATGAATAAAAATGAGTTTTTCCTCTACACAACATCAGAGCCTCCCATGTGCCCTGTGATCAGCACCAAGGCTCCATTCTGGTATAAAAGGGCTCCATGGCTGCAATGGTGGCAGCTGCCTTTGCTGTCTTCTCCAGGATTCTGTTAATCCCCCCTGTCAGGCATGCCTGCTCAGGGAGGTTGGCAGTCCAGTGCTGTTCCCTGTGGTTCCTCTGCACAGTGTCCCACCAGTATTTCAGTCACATACCCTTCCCCCGGACCTCTGCAATGCTAGCCAAATCACAATTTACTTCATGCATGAGAACTTCTCATTCCTCCTTCCTATTCCCTTGGTTTCCAGCCTCAATGCAGAGACAGCTCTGACATATTTTGCTTATTCCCTCTCTAATTCTCCCTCTAAGTTTCCAAATCTCGTCACAGCCACATTTTCTTGCCTGTGCAGACTCAGAAATCCACACGCACAGACAGGAGGAGACACCTCCTTTGGGCCCCTCAAACCTTCTTCTTGCTTAGGGCTACCTGGTACAGGGGCTTTCCAGGAGATGTCCCTAGCAAAGGACATGAGCTCATTCCCTGAAGGGATGCAACTGTTCCCCTTACAGGGCGCTAGCTGTTGCCCAAACAGAGAAAAATGGAAAAGCAACTTCTTGAAAAATCTTATTTCTGTTTTGCTTGGTTCCAATGAAATCTTTTCCCTAATTTGTTTCTGTTTTCAAAATCGGACACTTCTGCGTACCCTCCCTCGTTTTTGTCACATTCTCTCCACCTGTGTCTTTATGGATTTTACTTTACCTGCTCTTGTTTTCTTCTTTAGGAAAAAAAACCAACCCACCCAAACCCCTGTTTTTCTTATTCTGCCATTTCAGATCACCAGAATTAGTGCTTCTTTTTTTTTTTTTTTTTGCCTCTCTTGTCACTTTTCCAAAGTTGAAAAAGTTTGGCCCTGTTCCAGCTAGAAAGGAAAAAGTCATAAGGCAGTCCCCACCCACTATCCTTCTGCTCCACTCCAGAGCGGGAACAACTAACAGGAAAGAGATGGGAGAAGAGGCAAGGGAAATAAAATAACACACCAAACTTCCAAACTTTTTATTTCAAAGAAATAGATATATTTTCGTGATTAAAAAAATAATCAGCCCAAAATCACTAAGGAGGGGACATTGCTTTATATTCACAGCATTTTTTCCCCAAATGAGACACTTCTGTCTTTCGGAGAGGAGCAGGATGCTTGGAGAGGTGCTTGGGTAGGGGCACACACAGAGTATGCTGCTATGGGCTCAAGGCTCAGCTTAGCACAGGGTGACACAGCCACAGGGCGTCCAACCCCTGTGTCCTGAGCAGCTGCCCAGCCCTGCTGAGCTGGACTCAACATCCTGAGAAAGAAGGGAGAGAGGGAAACAAAATCAGTGCTGAGCCTCCTCCTGCCCCTGTGGCATGAATATATTGAGGGCAGCACAGGCGGTCCTGGTGTCCCTGGGACAGCTGGAGCACCCCTGGGTACAGAAGGGCTTGTGCACAGTAAGGCTCTGGAGACCCCCCAGAATCTGGATTTACCTATCTCACATACAGGAATTGGCTGTTAAATTGGTAAAAATGCTGCATTCTAGGTAGCTGATCCAACACCTCCTGCCCTCCTGCTAGCATCTTGTATTTCCTTTCTAGACTGAATTTTTCTAACTTCTGCTTCAGTCTTCAGATCTTGTTGCTCCTCTGTGAGATGGAGACTGCTGAATGGTCAGGAACATTTCTGGCTGAGGTTGGAGCATCCCTCAATCTTCCTTCCAGCACACCAGAGCTTGTTCTCTGGTGCCTGGATAGTATTTATGGCTTTCCTTTCCTGAACTTTGGTGACCTTTTTAATTCTGGACCTCCAAGTTACCAATAACACCATTAGTAATCATTTCAACAGTAACATGAAGAGCCAAGATGCTCCCCTACTTTTGTTGGATATTCTCCTGTTATATATTCAAGGAAAATGCTGGATGGTTTCAGCACGCTGTTGAAATGAGAGCTCATGTGGAGTGAGTTACCTGAAGTCATTCATGAGCCTTCTTCTGTCACAGCTTCCCAAACCCCATCCTGGACATAAAGGCTAAATCTTTGTTCCCAGTTGTCTTCGCTTGTATGCACCCATATTAAAATGCGTTTAGTTGGATTATGGCCATTTTACCAGGCAATTTAGAAGATACTAGAGCAACAACATGGCCTGCTCCTTATTAACACCCCCACCAGTCACTGCATCACCTGCAGACTTCACCATCACAGCTTTTTCATGGTCAGGTTGACCATTGGATAAAAACATACACACTAAACATAAAACATAATAACGGGAACAGATTCCCCCAAGAGACCTCACTAAGGACACCTCCATGCTCTGAAGTCTCCCCAGTAGCCACTCCACGCTGAGATCTGAGACAGGTTTTAGTCCATCTAGTGTGTGCTCTGATAATTCCTTCTGCAGCGTGGGTTTTTGCGTTCCAAATGTCATGTAGTAATAGGCAAAATGCTTTGAGGAGTTCCGGTTTGCTGTAATGGTACATTTGCCTTTATCAATCAGACCTAAAAGGCTGTCCAAAAAAAGACCCCACAAAAAGACATGAACAACCAGTTCATGTGCAGGTCTCTGGGCTGTGCCTTTAAATTTTTCTAAACACTGGAACTACACTGACATTTCTCTAGTCTTTTGGAATTTGACCATTTTTCTAAGATCTGTTAAGCTGTGGCGTTGGCTTGAGCTAGTTCCTTCTAGACTTTTGAGCATCAGCTGTCTGGATGATCTGCAAATGCTGAATTCGAGGAGATCATGCCTCACATCCCCCATTGTTACAGATGGCAGGATTTATATTCCATCCACAGTATCATCTGGAGATGAATATATCCTCCTGCTTCATTCCAAATACAGAACAGAAATATCTACTAAACATTTCTGCCTTTCTGCACCAGCCACCATCTGGCACGAGCAGGGAAGACGCAGCGCTCCGAGCCAAGCTCTGGCGATCCCACCGGGAAGCTCGTGCCACGAGCACACCCCACACACCCCGGAGCGCTGGGGGGCCCTGGGGCACCCCACAGCCCGCTGCCAGCGCTCTCCCCGTGCCTTCCTCTGAGCTCAGCAGCCTGGTTCTCTGCTGAACCTTGCTGCTGGCAGGGTGCTGGGGCAGACTCCCGGCTCTTGCCCTCTGCTTCAAGGCCAAGCCGGCAGTCTGGCTCCAGTGAAATTCCCCGTCTGACCCTGGGCTGAAGAGGCCATTACCATGTAAATCACTGAGCCTGGAAGGCAGAGAATGTGGAAGAGCCTTAATGGAGAGGGATGAGATAAGGGGGCTTTTATTGAAATTCAGAAATCTTTTATTCTTTTTCCACCAGCCACTCAAACTGCAGCTGAAAGCCAAACTGGGGTTTGTATGAGACTTGTTGGAGGAAAATACTTCGAAATATGCAAACAGTGCTTTGGATGTGTGTCTTAGAGTGGAAGCCACCTCTTGTGTCTCTCCAAGTCGCCCCTCTCCTCTAGTTTCCATCGTGGCCTGGAGTGGCATCCCCGTGCTGTCACACCAGGCGGACTTGGTGGTGCTTTCCTGGCTCTGTCTGATTCCTCCTGGTGGCAGCATCCAGGGCTTAGAGCAGTCGGTCCCTCAGCCCTGTAAACCACACATTCAGGGAACACCAGAGTGCCGGGGCTGGTGTGAGTGAGATCGCAGGGAAAGGATTCCCAGCCTTTCCCTTGATCCTTTTTTTTTTTTTTCTTACATCAGTGTTCTTTATTTACTCCTTATTGCATATGGCAAAGCCAGGAGGAGAGAAGAAGAGAAAAAAGGCACAAGTCTGCAGGGGAGAAAAGAGAGGCGTTATTGTGAACGTGTGTTGTCCCTGGCTGGTGGCACAGCAATTCTGTGGGATGTGGGATTCCCTGCTCCAAGGGCTGCCTTGCTGCTATGGCACAGTCAGTGGGGGCTGCTGCAGGAAAGGCTGTGCTTGGGCTGGAGAATGGCTTCTGGCAGCAGTCATTGCACAGAGCAGGGTGCCGGGTCAGCCTGGCTGCGTCCCCCTCAGCAGCAACACGGACTCCGTTAATAATTAACCGGGTGCAGAGACAGGCGTCCCGTGTGTAATGGCATCGCAGACATCTGACACTCCTAATGGCCTCCTCACTCTGCCTCGCACAGCAGGGCTGCCAACTGATCCTGCCACTGCTCCTGAAGGTCATCCCTGTGGTGCCAGCCCCTCCCGAGGGCTGTGCCAGAGCCCCTGCTGCCTGCATGCCTCACCCCCCGTCCTGCCTCCGGGCGCGGCGCAGGGTCACAGCTTCGCCCCGGGGATGGCTCTTGAGGAGCCCTCAGTGCCTGCAGGAGGGCAAGGGCAAACCAAGCTGGGGTCCACCAACCAACCATAATGCTGGGGGTTCTGGCAAGGAGCCATCCTACCTTTCATCCAAATTCGTTCTTCCAGCTAGGAGAAGCCCTCTGGCGCGGGCTGGCGGGGCTATGATGTGCTGCATCAGCACTGACTGCACGTACTGGCTTTGCAGACCCACACCTGGGGGATGCATCCCTGTGGCTCCTTGAGTGCTCTAGAGCTGCCAGAACACGTCAGATGTTGGGTGGAACATTGGGCACAGCAGGTCATGGGGAGGCAGAAAACAAGCCCATGAGGAGGGAAAGCCACTGGCAGCAGCTCAGCATCGCTGCAGACACTGGGGCTGTGCTGGGACTTGGGCACACAGCCCTGGCCCCCCATGCCAGAGAGAAACATCTGCAGTGGTGTCAACACCGGCTCTGGACCTTACAAAAGGGATTCTGGAAGCACCAAACTTCAGGGGGTCCCTCTGAAGAGACCACCCTGCTGTGATAAGGCACCAAAGTCCCTGGAAAATGAAGGTAAAGGTTCAGGTAAGGGATTAGCAGGTGGGATTAAAGGCTCAGCAGCTCTTGAAGTGGATCTGAATCATACTATAAAGCAGCCCACCGCAGCTGTGCAGTGAGGAATTGCTCCTTGTCTGGCTTAATTGCATCTCATAGCAATTCCCTGCTGCTGTCTGTGCTCACCTTTCCCGAGGTCACAGTGAGGGTGCCCTCTGCATCCCTGAAGGCAGCTTGGCCATCACCATGTTTGGGGCTGACACACAGTGAGGATAAGGAGGCCAGTGGCAGAGCTGCCACCAAAAAATCACTTGGAAATGTGGAGAAATGCCTTCCATCCATCAAATTTCAGCCACCAGCAAAGAGATTTAATTTTAAACAGCATTTGATTTTAAAGAACCAGAATCTGCTGTCACCAGTGACCTCCACCTTTTCCAAAGACAGACCTGAGAGCTGGTGGTGCCACCAGGCTGCCCCCCTGCACCTGAGCACCCAGACCCCTCCAGCATCAGTGCTGGCAGACGAAAAATTGATGTCTGATGTGCCCAGCAATGTTTGTCACCTACTTCTCTGACACCTTGTGGATGTTCAGAAATGCCAGTGGTGGATGCTGTGGGGAGGCTTGTGCATCCCCAAAACCCACAAACACTGGCAGTGCAGGACAGGGGAGATTCTCACTGTGCGGTGACTTTTCACAATCAGGAAAACTCTCACATTTCCGAAGACAGGTAAGGGGTGGAGGGGGCTCTGCCCAGCAGTGCCCATACCAAGTAGGTAGCCCTGGGAAAGGGCTAATCTGTAACTGACTCCAGTGGTGGTTATGTGGAAGAGTGTGATTGAAAAAGCAGCCAAATGGGGCTGGGTGAAGCCAGTGGGTACTGCCAGTGCTGTCACACACAGAAAAAGGGCCAACACTGGGTAGGTGGGGACTGATCCCCCTCTGCCCCCTCCCTCCCCACCCTCCCCCAGACCCATGAGTCTGCACTTTGAATCTGTGTCATGAGAAAATATTTCCTTGATTTTAAAAATGCCAAGCTAAATAATTTGGGTCCTCTCCGTGTTTTGTGAGACACAGTGAGGACTTCCAGGCTACTGAATTTCTTCTCAAGCAAAAGTCACAACTTGTCCCCCCGCCTTGGATGATGCTCAGTCCCTCACTGAGCCAGGGTAGCCAACAGCTGCACTGCTCATCCCATGGCTCTGCCATACTAGCACCTCTTTTTTGAGTGGTTTCTCTTCTTTTTCCAGTATTCATCCATCCTTCTTTTAGTTTTTGTGAGCATCACTGGCACGGCAGAGCAGAGCCCACAGGGACATCGGGGTCTCTTATCTAAAAGGCAGTTGAAAGCCCTACATTGTCTGAGAATGCTGGGATTATCTTTCCACTACGTGCAGCATTTTGCTTCATCTGACTGTATTTCACCCCCTCAGCTACGAGTTTCGTGGCCCAGGTGTGGCCCCCAGGGACCGTGCTGGCTGGGGACACTGCAGGGCTCCGGGGGATGCCGGGTGCGGAGGGGACAGGGAGGGGATGCAGAGGCGAGCGGGACGGGCACTCGCCCGTGCAGGGTTGCCATATCAACAGGTTCTCTGGGAGTCTCTCACTGCAGATGCAGCGTTCTGGGATGCTGTGATGTGAGCTCGAGCACTCCTGGCTTCTGTGGTCCCACATGCCTTCAAGTGCCCTCTCCCCTCTGCTTCCTGGGGGCTCTGCCAGGCACGGCCCCAGGTGCATTTTGCTTCTCCCGGTGCTGCCAGTTTGCAGCCTGCTGCCGGCATCCCTGCCTGCATCCGTCCCTGCCGAGCAACAGCACCTGGTCATGATCACAAGGCAGCAGCTTGAGCAGCTGCAGCTGATGCTGAGGGGGGCAGGAGGGACACCGAGCCCACAGACAGATGAGAAACGAAGCAGTGGGGATCAGTGGCTCCTCCCAACACACTGCAGCATCCCCCAAGGTCACAGCAGGGCTGCCCCCCAGCCCACAAAATGCAGAAAGGGGGCAAACAGCAGCTGCATTTACTAGTTTCGGAGGGGAGAGGAGAGTTTTATTGTCTGACATCAGCCAAAGCACTGGGCAGCGGTGCTGAGTCCCCCATACTGGGGTGCCCTGAAACATCCTGAGCCTCTTCCAAGGCCTCTGTTACCTCAGCATGGCTGTTCTCCAGCTGCCAAAATTGGTGAGAAATACTGAAATCAGTGAGAAATACCTTGACTGCTGGCAGGGTTGCATGGCAGAGATATTTCACCTGGCAAAACCGGTCTGAGCAGGAGGCTGAGGCTGCCAGAGCAGGGGGAGACCACCACCACCCCTCGTCCTCCTGGAGGGATGGGGTGATGGTGTAGGGTGGCCTGGGAAGCTCCCAGGGAGACAGGGAAGTGTCAGGTAGAGGTGAAGGGGGCAAACAGGAGTGTGGGGTGAGTGAAAATGGGGGGCTGCAGGACAGCAAGAGGCGGACATGTCCCTGCAGATCGAGGCCCCCACAGTTGATGCATGAGGCAGAGCGGGAGGAATTTGCTCCGGAGGCATTTGCTACTTCAGATAGCTGGGATGCCGGAGATGGGAGGGTGTTTACATTCCCTCCCTTATCTGCACACAGGCACTGTGGGGCCCCTTTCCTGCTGAACAGGTCTCTTTGGTGGGGGAGAAGCAGGAGCTCGGCGTCAGTGCTGACCCTGCACGGTCCCTGGTTGCCAGGGTTGCCTGCGGGGATGGGAGGTGGGATGGGGCAGCCATGTGCCAAAGCCCTATTGAACTTCTGCCTGCGTGGGGTGGGTGGGCTGGGCACCCCCCAGAGCACACCCCACCTCTCCTCCTGTGTATGCACCTCTCTGGGCACCTCATCTGGGGGTGTGTGTGACTCAGAGTCACCCATCATGTTCTTGCTTGTGTGGCTTGGCTTTACCTGTCAGGGTGGAAATGTCCCTTTGCTCCTTGCATCTGGGAGCCACACGTGCAAAAGCGTCCTGTGGAGGAGTCGGGGGTCGTGGCATCCCTAGATGTGTCCCCCTCACCATCGTGCCGCAGGCAGACAGAGGCGTGCCCTGAGCCTGGGCGCCCACGGCTCTGCTCCATGGGCAGCAGCTCTGGCTGCCGAGCCTCTGCCCCCTGGACACTGCCAGGGCACGGGGTGATTCCAGGGACAAGACAGCACTGCTGGCAGCATGGCATTGCCAGCCTGTCTGCTAGCTGAACTGAACCTCGACCATCCCCCCAGGAAATTACCAGCCCTGGGAGTGTGTCCTGCTCCAGGAGCTGGCAGCAGCTGGATGCTGCTGCTGTGCCTGGGGCATCCCCCAAACACCAGCACGGCTGGGCAGGCAAGGCAGCGAGTGCTGCAGCTGCATTGCCATGACCTGCCTGCCCACACTGCACCTCGCACATCCAACAGCCTCAAACCCTCCTAGAGCTTCCACATCGTCTCTCAAAGTGCTGCTCCTTCTCCCCAGACACCCCACGGATATGTTAAGCGATGCAGGGCCATGGCAGAGCCTGCAAGCCCCCGCAGCTGCCCTGTGCTGGGATGACAACTGCCTGTTTATTCCTCCTCTGTTTTCTCTCTCTTGGTGAGCCTTTGATCCGTGGAAATACTTTGCCTCTCGCTCCACGACAACTTAATTTCTATAGTAACCTCCTGTGCTGGATCTTGTCGAAAGGCCTTTTGAAAATCTGAATAAACTGTCGAGTGGTTTTTCCTCTACTCACTCTTTATTGAAGTATTAGAAGAGTTCTAATACAAGAAATGAGGCTGGATAGTCCTGTCTCAAGCCAAACACGTTGCAATCATCCAACCACTCAGGTTTTGATAATTGTCTCTTTCAGTTTGACAAACACACAGGATTTTTCCTTGTTATGCTCCCATGGCACCAGCAAGGCCACCTCTGCCATGGTGGACCCTGGGGACAGCCTGGGGACATGAGAGTTCCCTGAACTTGCCCTGGGCCAGCAGTGAGGGGGATTGCCACAAACCACTTCAGTTTGTTACAAAATTTTAATTAATCTATGAAAATTTCCTATCTGCAAATAATTCAGACCTTATGAAATTCCAATAAAACCATTTATCACAGCTGGCAATTTGATGCTGGCAGCGGAGCTCTTGGACGCTTGGGGAGTAATTGATAGCCTAATATAATTTTAAATTAGGGTTTGTGTTATTAATTTCAGCCTTCTGAAAACACCTCTTTGTTTGGACTAAAACCCAGTTCTCCAGTGACGCTGCAGGCAGCGGGCACACACCCAGGGCTGCCCTCGGGCAGCAGTGAGGGACTGAGCAGCCTGTTCCTGGTGCCCTGCCTGCAGCGGGGCCAGGGACACGCAGCATCCCGTGCCGGCTGTGACACCAGGAGCAGGGCTGGCTGGTGACGTGGCTGTGCATCCCTTGGGAGCAGGGGTGGCTCCCGAGGCGGGAGGGCTGGGGAGGAGCAGTGGAGCTGAGAGCAGCGTGTGCCCACAGTGGGGGCTGAGCACGACCCCCGTGCCCCAGCTCACCACTCCCGCAGTTAAATACTCCGATCGAGCAATTTGCACTTACGCATCCATCACCTTTCAGGGACGTGGGATCCTTCTCCCCCTGCTGAGTAACATCCCTGCGTGTTGCTAAACAGCTATTACACCCTGTTGCGGGGTGACTGAGTTTTGGAGGTGGGAGAAGGAAAATGATCCCTGTACTTACGTGGTCTCAATTCCATAACACGCTCAAAAGCTTGAAAAAGATACTGAGTAATGAATATGTAATGTCAGCCGAAATGTGACAGTCTCACCATCCCTCCACTACAGTGCCCACCAGTAATCCCAGGGACAACGGGAGCAGCAAGGGACAGGCCCCACAGCAGGGGGATGTCATGGGAAGCCTGTGGGCACCCCGGTGCTGCGCTGTCCAGGTCAGGGCTTCCACCAGAGAGCCCCAGGCTGGGAAGGGGTTGTTGGTGACATGCCAGGGGACCTGGGAAGGGTTGAGGACAGCAGGGACAGCGAGACCAAGTGAGATGTGAGGCAAGAGCACGTTTGATGTGATTCATTAATTAATGGGCACACCAGGCCTTGAAAGTGCAAACCATTAAAGAGGTGCAAAGCATTTAATGTTTTAAATTATTTATCCATTTTTTCTCTCTTTTTTTAACTAGACTCTGTGAGGAGCAGCCCATGAGTGGACAACTGGGAGCACTGTGGCCATGCCCAAGCCTGGTGGGAGGGAAGCTAATGCAGGACTGGGCTTCATCTCCTGCTGCCCAGCCCTGGGATTAGCACCAGGAGCCAGACCCATGGGTCAGGGGCCACCTGTGGGGCAGCGTAGCCAGCATTCCCCAGCCAGGAATCACTGGGGACCCTGTGGGGCTACTGCCACCAAAGGGCAGCTCTGGGGACTCAGGGGTACCATGATGGGGTTCCCATAAACAGTCCCTGTCCTCCACATCTCTGCCCCCTGAGCACGGCAGAGTGCAGCTGCTTAACCCTTTCTTAGGGACCATCAGGACACTGAGCCAGAGGCATAATTGAGCAGGGGAGCGATTATCATGTTAAAAATCTGGACACAACCCCGTAACAAGATCTGCAATTTGTACCAGGCAAGCAGGCAGGCTGCAGGGTACTTTCCCTATTAGGGGCCACATGCTGTTAGCAATCACATTAGTGGGGCTGGGATTTAGCATCAGGAAATCAAAGTGGTCCCTGCAGACCCCAGCCTACTGCCAAACGAGCCGGGCAGCCAAGGGGAAGGGAGAGGCTGCTCATCCCACAGCCCCCTGCTCACAGCTGGACCGAGCCATGCTGGGGTCCTCCTTGCTCCTGTCAGCACGGGGAGCCACAGGGTCCTCCCACTTGGTCACCTGGTGGCTAAGCCCCCTTGGATGTCAGAGCAGAGTTTGCTCTGCTTCCAGTTGTGCTGAAGCCCCAGCAGAGTCCCAGCCCTTGCAGCCACGCTGCTCTCATTCATTGTTTTATTCTTCGGATCTATTGGTTAAACAGATTTTAATCCACACAGTCTGGAGCTATTGATACCATGCCGTGCTAATTTGTTAGCTGGCTGTCAAGTAAATGAAGTGAAATGCCAAATATTAAATGAAATGTATTGTGTGAAACGGGCCAATGCCCGAGTTCCCCATTTCCCATGTGGTATTCTGCTCCCACGCAGGGCTCAGGGAGATTTATAGGTCTTATGGGCCTGGACTCTGAGCAATGGCTGCTCTTGGGGTGTACATTGGCATGTGGGATACCTGCAGGGCCCCTCTGGCCCCACGGCTTCGGAGGGAGCAGGAGCTATCCTAATCTGCACAAGAGCTGGGACATGTAGCTGTCTACAGCCAGTTGCTGGTGTCTCACCCCTCTGCCCTCAGTGGGGAGGATTGCACTGCTGCATTCCAGCATCCATGACACCTCCCAACTCACCGGGTGCCCTCTCTGTCCCTCAGTGTGTGGCCTGAGGGGTCCTGCCAGCCCCCAAGGGATGCTGGAGGATGCTCTGTGCTGGGCCAGCTGCATGAGTTCAAGGGGGCACCTGCTCCCTGTGTGCCGTGCCTGGGAGATTATTTATTTGGTGAGTTATGACTCTGTTTTCCCCTGTGTAAATATCTGGGAAGCACAGCTAATGTTCTGTGCACAGCTGAGGCAATTACAGCCCTCAGCACAGCTCTGCACCCCCGGCCCCCTCACGGAGATCAGCCCAGCCATGCACCTGCCCCGTGCAAAGGGAGAAACTCCCATTAACCCACCACAGTGAAACACGGCCAGCTCTGCCCACAGCCCTCAGCAACCCCACTCCGGGCCCTTGGGGCTGGATGTACTCCTTGGGCAGCCCCACATGGGCCAGCTGTGCTGAGATTACCCTTCCAGCTGTGCCCTGGGTGGTCTTTACAGCTGTTCCAGGGGCTGAAGATGTGCCGAGGTGATGTTTCAGCTGTGCCTGGGGTGCCTCTCCAGCTGTGCAGAGGTGGGAGGGCACTCCAGCTGAGCAGGGCTGGCTTTTCCAGCTATAGCAAGGAGAGTTCAAGCTGCCCCCAAAAATGTAGGGGAAGAATCCCAAGCCCCACAGCCCAAGAGAGAGCAGGTACAGCCCCAGACCACTCTCCTGCAGACAGGAACGGGGCTGATGCTCCAGTCCTGAGGGCTGCTCATTTCACTCAGGAGGGCAGGTGCCCGGGTCATGGAGCCTGGGCAGCAGCTGCACCTCCCAGGCCCTGGCCCCTTGATGTCAGGCAGCCCCCAAATCAGCTTCATTAAGAACCATTGATCTGTTTCCTGCTTAATATATTTTTCATTTCCAAATGTTTTTTCCAGGCTCCACAGCGTTTGCAGCTTGTACCAATTAAGGCAGCAGCACAGAATGAGTGCTGCAGCCCATTAATTAAACTTACAGGGGGAGATTAAGTGCCCACTCCATTCTCCCTGGCAGGTCTCTCTGAGCAACAGGCGTGCTGGGGACGGGAGCAAGGCTGAGCACTCACGTGCTGCTCACTTGCCCTTTGTCCCTCCCTACCTGTCCCGTTCCCAGCTGGCCATGAAGCCCCTGCCACGCTCGGCTCCAGCCCGTGGCCTGTGGGTGCTCACCCTGGGCACAGAGTGGGCTGCAGAAGCGCAGGAGCAGAGGGAGTGGGAGCTGCCAGGCCCCCGTGGACCAGGGCTCAGAGCTGGCTGCTCCCGGCTCTGCTCGGAACGGGGGTGCTGTGCCCAGCGTCTGCATGTCGGTGCCTTCGTGTGGGAAAAGGTGCAGGGCACACAGGGATGCTGCCTTGTCCTGTGCCTGCAGGGACAGGGGCTCATGCGGGTGCAGAGCTGTGGCACCCACTGTGTTGTCACGCTCCTGAGTGGCTTCTGCCCGCACTGCAGAGCAAGGGGACCTGGGCAAGGGGCTCCGTGGTTCCCACATGCCTCCACTGAGCCAGCTGTGGGCACAGCTCTGCCCCGCATTCACAGAGGTGGTCAGGGACAAGCTGTGGGTTTGCTCAGGTGGATCTCAGGCTCATGGCAGCCCTTTGCACCCTGCCATCGGCAGAAGGTGCCTGTGCCGTGCTGCTGCCTCCAGGAGGAACTCACTGACGGGCCACCCCAGCTGCAGGCGCCGGCACCAACACCGTGGAGCAGCAAACCGTGCCTGTGCTGTCATATACTGTTGCCATGGAAATGATCACACTGTCACATGCTGACATCCTCCCACCCAGGGCACCTGCGCAGCCCCTCTGGCACTCACTTTGGTGCTGGTAATGCCAGTGGGCAGGTGACCCACAGCCCTGCAGCAGGAGGGAATGTGGCAAGAACTGCAGGTGCAGCAGGGGCAGGTCTATGGGTGGAGGTAGATCACCTCATTGCAGAGGGATCTTGTTGACAAATCCTCCAGACATTAATTTAGACAAAAGAGGGGAAAATAGAGCCATTCCCAAACCTGGAACATGGCCCAGACCCTGTGTTGGAGGCAGAGCCGCTTTCCCCTGGGCAAGGATGGCAAAGAAAAAGGGACGGTGCAAATAGCAAAGACCAAGTGGGGAGATGCTGAACTCAGTGAAACGGTGGAGGGTTCATCTGGGCTCATGTCAAAAAGCCAGGAGGGAACCCACTCTATGACCCACATCGGCCCTGTGCAACAGACCCCCTGCCTCCTTGGGCAGGAGCAGAGCCTGGCAAGCACAGACAGCTCCACCAGCAGAGCACCATGGATTTCCCTTCAGCATTTCACTTGTTGCCACATGACATTTTGATTAAAAACTTGTTTTATGAGGAATTAAGAGGACACAGTAGATGGATTAAAAACCTGCTCATGGACAGATTTCCTACCTGGTCTTGTTAATCGGGAAATATCAGAGAAAGGCTATGCCAAGGAGAGGCCCTGGGGATTAAAGCTATTTATTGTTTGCAGCAACAGGTAATGTGAGGTTGCAAAAACTTCCCTGGTGTGCAGAAGATTTGAGAAGTGATAGTGAGGAAGAAGATGGTTTGCTGCAGCATCACAGCCTGAGGTGCCAGGATAGCACAGCAGAGCAAGCGGCAACATGAGGTGACATTGTGTTTAGGTACAGGTTTAAGGAGAAATGGGGTGTCCTGAATATTTTACACAGCTCTGCGGGCAGGGCGCATGAACCTGAGTTTTCTATTTGTTCGGGTTTTTTGCCTTCCTGTGAGCAGTTGGTTCTGTGGAAAACCATCCCCCATCCCTGCTTTGGGACACCCAGTCTGGCCATGGGCTCTCCACTCACCTGACATGGCTGTGAACGCAGGGCAAGGGCAGGATGCACAGGCCTGCTGGGGGCTAGTGGGGCTCAGGAAACCTGCAGCAGGTGGTGGGCTTGGAGCAGGTGACAAGGAATAAACCCAGCCTTGCTAGGGGCTCTCCTGCCTATGGACTGCAGGGAACTGCATTGTGTGAAGCAGGGGGAGGGTAAGATGCTGCCCGCTGGCCCCTGTGGACTCAGCCCCCCATCCACCTTGGGGCACCCACCAACTCTGTCCCCAGCAGTGAGGCTGGAAATGCCACATGAGGCTGTGGGGTTGGACCCGGGCAGGACCAGCATCCCTGCCTACACTGACACCAGCACTGGCACGGTGGCACCTGCAGCATCACTTGGTGTTTCCCTGCCTCATTGCTTTCGATTTAGCAGTTGCTAGAGAAACTAAAAGTTGCAGTTTGGGGAGCATCTGCATTTTAATTAGTAATTACCAACAGTGCTGCTCCGGCCCAGCTGTTGCCTGCAAGGTCCCTGCTGCCACTCAGGGCTGCCCTGCTGGGGTAGCCGGAGATGCCCTCAGCCTGGCGAGCAGAGGGTTTGGCATTGATGGTCCCCAGACAGGAAGGGTGACCTGCTCAGCAGGGCTCCGTGCAAATGCGTGGGGGTCCCAGTGTCCCAGCTGCAGCCCCGCGGCAGAAGAGCATCACTGTGGCATCTGCGGCCACAGCTGTCTTGGTTTGTGCTGCAGCAACTCCCTCTGCTAATGCCTGCACTTGTCCCTGCTCCTCCACCTGATTAATTCCTCATGTGGCTCCATAAATGCTGCCGTGATGCCCAGAGCAGGGAGATCTGCATGTCCCCTCTGCCTGAGAAGAGCAGGTTGCCCAGGAGAGAGCCTGAGGGAGCACCCCCAGGCACTGCAGTCACCTTCCTTGCTCCCCTCTGGGGTGATGTCTGCCATCCCCACGCCAACCCTCCACCCCACACCAGGTCCCCTCCTGCAATTCCTAACCCATGGCTCTAGGACCTGCAAGGTGGGTACAGGGGCCAAGGGCAGGATCCCCCTGCAGAACTCTGCTCCTGGTTGCTTCCATCCCCTCCCCAGCTCACTGGGCCAGTGGTTCATTTTAATAAGGCTTTTAGGCTTAAGTGCTGCTTGACATGACTGAGAGAAATTGATATTTTGAGAATGAGACTTCGAGGGGCCATGAATAATTCACGCTGGGGCGGTTCCATTCCCATAAACAGGCTGCTAAAAAAGCCAAACCCAGAGCTTAACAGGGAAACCAATTCCCATCCTCCAAAGCCCCAGACCCCAGCTCAGCCTCTGCTGAATCTTTCATCTTCAGAAAGGGGTTCCTACATGGAAGTGGCAGGGAGGCAAGCTGGCCCTTGTGCCCTTTCTGGAGCATCCCAGGATGGTACCTGCTCCTCATGCCAGGATGAGCAGCACAACCCCTGGGGAACCCTCCTGGGGTCACTGGTGGCAGTGGCACTGAGGCCATGCAAGCCGGTGGTCAGCAGCATGTCACCAGCCCCATGGGCCTGGTTTGACCCCGTAATTTCATTAAGCCCCTTGTTAAAGGCTACCTATGGGGCTGAGGGCAGTGAGCCCCCACTGCAGTGAGGACAAGTAGGTGAAGCCTGTCACACCAGGGGTGACTCTGGGAGCAGAGTATGGACACCTCAAACTGCCAGGGCGGGCAGAAGAACACATGGCCTGGGGACACAGGGCAAGGGTGCAGGACAAGGAGCTGAGGAGGGGAACTGGGCTTAGGCCCTCTGCAAGCATCCAACTGTGACCTGGGAATGTCCCCATGGAGACCTCCAGGAGCTGGAGAACACAGGCTCTCTCCCTCTGAGCACACTGTGAGCATGAGCACGCAGTGGGGCACAGCACTGCCAGGCTGGGGCACAGAACTGGCGTAGGAATGATGGGTTTGAACTGACCAGGGAGGAATTTGGGCTGGAAATTAGAAGCAGGGTCCTCACTGCCAGAACAACCAGCCCCAGTGTGACCCCAGGATGGACAGTCCAGGATGTGAGCTCAAGCCAGAATGGAGAGAGAGAGCCAAGGGAGGAAGAAAGGAAGGAATGGATGGATGGATGGATGGATGGATGGATGGATGGATGGATGGATGGATGGATGGATGGATGGACGGATGGATGGATTCCAGCAAGATTGCAGCGGCCAGTTCTACATGCCCTGGCTTCTGGTTGTGCCCACCCCATGCCAGCAAGACTCTGGCATCAAGCTCCCAGACCTTTGTCCTCTGCACCATGGCTGGGGGATCTCTGTGCAACCCAGGAGCATCCCCCACCTGTCTCAGTGCTGCTGTAGGGAGGCTGGGACCCCCTTCCCCCCCAGAGGGGACAGGACAGGATCACTTGCTGCTCCCATCCTTTGCATGGGGCCATTGGGAAGTGCCTCCATGGTCCCACTCCCAGCACAGAGCTGGTATCCCTGGCATGCCAGAGGCACTGCATGGTGACAGCAGTGTCTGTTTGCTGCCACTGAGGATCTCTCTCTCTCTGGCTGCTCATTACTGGACACCTTCCAAGTGACAGGGCTGGATGACACTAATCTGGCTGGTTTCACAGCAAGAGCCCATGCTGGCAAAGGGCTCAGTGGCTGCCCCACAGTAGCTCTGCCAGGGAACTGGAGGATGCCCAGGTTTTCACAGGGATCCGGAGCACCCTGGGGGGGAGGGACCCAGGGAGGTGAACATGGGACCAGAGCAAAGCTATCACGATGGTGACCAGGAGCACTGAGGGCTACCTGGAATGAACTCAGGAAGACAGTTTCCCCTGCACTCCAGACTGCAGGATCATGGACACCATACAGCCCAGCTGTACCCCATCCCCGGGCTACACACCAGCTGTACAGCATTCCTTGGCAGTGCTGCCATTCTCACAGATGCTGGTCCTGTCTCCTGTCCAGCTGAGACCACCAGTGACCAGGATGCTGATGGCTTGAGGGGAGCAATGGTACACAATAGAGGAACTACAGCCAGCACCAGGGCCTGGGAATGCCGAGCAAGAAGTGAATGGGACAGCGTGGGCATCTATCCCCTCCGCAGGCACCCGTGGCTGTGGCTGCACCAGAGCTTTGCAGCCCCTCCACCATCCCATCTGAGCTGGCAGGAGCTTGGCAGGGACTCAGCCTCCTTCGGGCTGGATATGTGGTGAGGGAACAGAGTAAACCCTCTCTCTTCTCTCTGGGGAAGGGGGTCCTCCAGCAATACCCCGCGCCCTGGGGACAAGGACCCCCAAAGGCACCGGGGGCCGGAGGGAGCACGGGGGGTGACACAGCACGCTGTCCCCGGGAGAGCGGTGGGAACCTCCCGCCGGCGCCTGGGCACGGAGCCGTGCGGCGATTAGCGGGGAAGAGCCCTGCAGCCCCGCCGCTGCGCGGGGAGAATTAGCAGTAATAAGTCATGATCATCCCCTGATGACGAGCACTTAATGTGTGCCGGTTCTGCTATCAAAGTGCCTCTTAAACCCCAATCGCCCTGTCGATAGCGGTGGCAGCGGCTGATGGATCCCCAGTCGCCCGGCCGCCCGGCCAGGTCGCTCCCGGCATGCCACAGGCAGGAGCATCGATTTCCCACAACTGCAAAGAGGCAAATATTTGAAAAGTGATAAATAAGGGGAGCTGCCGTCTTTGCTGCGCACGTCAGCGCCCGGGATTAAGGCAACGAGGTGAGACTGCCCAATTAAATCCCAATGAAAATGGCCGCAAATTCAATTTTTCCCTTTGCCCATATCCATCCCAAGGGCTGGGGGGGTGAGGGGGGGGCTGATAACACGGGGTTCATCGATTGCCACTGCTGGGAAGAAATCTCTCTGAATTCAATTAGTTGGGAAAACACAAGGGGCATCACAGGGAACAGGGCTGCGCCTTTGTCATACCCCAGGGAATAGAATACCAAGCACCTGCTGTGAATCACTAGAGGACCACTGGACACAGTGGTGACAGCACCCATGGGCAGCCACGCTTGGTTTGAAACCCTTGAGGGTCACCCCAGGTTGGGCACCCCACCAGCATCTGCAGGACACAGCAGCAGCTGTGTGGAGGAATCAAACATCCTGCTCCCTCCCCGGTACTGATGGCGACTGACAGGGAACAAACAGCTTGTGTGAAGCAAACTGTGCCCCTTAGCAGTGCCTGGCCAGTGCTGACCTGCACGGAGCAGAGCTGGCCCTCTGTAGGCGCTCAGCACGTCCCAATAAGCTGGGGAGCTGGGATGCCAGGGCTGGGGGCTGCAGCTGAACCCCAGCCTCCTCTTCCAGAGCTCCAGCGCAGAGGGATGACCCTGCCGGGATGAACAGCCATTATGTCTCATCGCCTTGGAAACCAAGAGGCAGCTCTGAGGAGCCTCTCAATCTCCTGCTTCTCCTTCTCTTTTTAGCTGAGCCCCATGGCAAGACGCTAGAGGGATTTGGGGATTTGGGACTGGGGACAAGCCCAGGCTGTGCCCCTGGGTGCAGGCATGGGGACTGCCTGTCCCTGCCAGCCCCTGGGCACCCTGCTACCTGCTACCTTGCTTGGTTTCTCCTCTCTGTGTGAGAGGTCCTCCAGTAAGGCACATGATGCTCAAACTAGCCTGTGTAAAGGGAGAGTCTCACTTTGTCTCCACGTTGGAGGCACAGAGAGGAAACTGTGTGTTCCAACCAGCCCCTGCCACTGTGGAAGAGACTCGTGGTGGTAGGTGAAGAAAAGGCTCCCCAGTCCCAGAGCCATCAGCCCCGCTGGGCTGTGGATATGGGTTTGCTGGGGCTGTGGGGAGCAGGCACCAGGGTCCTTGCAGGGGTGGCAGTGTCCTTGCAGCCCCATTCCGCTGCCACCTTCCCTGGGTTGGCAGCCTGCACCAGTGGGGACAGGAGCCCAAAGGCTGCAGTGGGGGGCTGGAGGTGACGACAGATCGAGAACTGTTGGGACAGAGGATCTCCCCAGCCAGCACACCCCTCCTCTGTGGCACAACAAAGCCCGTGCACGGAGCAGAGCCAGTGGCCGGCAGCCTTCACACGGGGCGGGCAGGGACCACTGTCCTGCTCCCCGGGAGTCCGGGGCCACTGTGATGCCTGGGAGGGGGCACTTGCCCTGACAGGGATGGCGGGACGGGGCTGGGAGGCGCTGGGGCAGATGTGGGCTGCTCTGCCTCGGGAAAGGTGCTTTTGACAGCTGCAAGCACAGCTGGGACCGGCTCCAAGCACAGCTGGGACCGGCTCGGGGCTGCCCCGGGCGCAGGCCGGGACAGGCTGAGCGCCGGGGCGAGAGGCGGCAGCGCGGCCGGAGCGCAGTGCCCTGCTCCGGCCTTTCCCTGCGTGGCATCCGAGTGCTGTGGGGAGCAGGAGCACAGCCTGCTGGCTGCCGGCTGCACGGCCCGGCCCCCGACTGCTGCCTGCCCTCCGGCGGGAGCGGCACCCGCGCAGGGCATCCCCACGGTCCCGAACAGAACATCCCGCGGTCCCGCGAAGGGAATCTCCACAGCCCACCTGCTGCAGCCCTGCCAGAGCACCTGTGATGTCTGATGTGCCGGCTGTCCCCACCCCCAGGTCCACCATACCCAGAGCACCCCAGGCAGTGGGACAGGCCAAACCCCCAACTAAATGGTGAGGGAAGGGCTGGAGGGCGCAGCTGGCTCAGAGGACAGGATCTGCTTGTAGCAAGGGTGACAGTGGCTCCGTCCTGAGATTGCAGCAGGACCAGTGACACACAGCTGGGGCTTGCCAACAGCAGCGGCACCGTGTGTGGGCATGGGGCCGGCATCGCCTCAGCTGGCTGGGACCAGGGTCAGGGCACGTCCCTGCCTCCCGCTGCCACTTGCCTCCAGCCCTGTAGCACCACGTTGCCTGGTAGCCTTCCTCCTCTTTTTCTTTCTCCTCCTTGCAGCCCAGTGAATGTCATGTCTGAACAGGAGTGGAAGTGGAGGGACAGGGTTGTCGGGGACAGGCTTACCTGGCAGAGGGGTTAGGGGTCACGACGCAGTGCGGACTCTCTCCTGGAGCACTGGGGGGTGGGAAGAAGGAGTCCATGCAGTCCTGACACAGGCAGATGGTGGCTGACATATGTCCCTGCTGCCTGTCCCCTCACACACACTTCTGCTGAGCCTACAGAAGCAGGTAGAACCCCTCTAGCTGGGCTTCACCCTCCTGCCTGAAATGTCCTGAAGCAAGTCTGCACCCCCAATGCTCCTGGGCCCTGGTCTGAGACTTGATATTCTGCCCACTCCCCTACACACATTGGCAATTAGAGCATAATTGTAATATTTGCATATTCATAACAGCTGAAATTAATCGCATTTGCATAATGGTAATGAAAGGGACTTCATTAATTACCGCTTTTTTCTGGGGATTTTGCATGTAAGTTGATTCCATTAGGCAGGTTGAGCTGCGGTGGGTGCAACGGTGGGATGGGAGCTGAGTCACCGAATTGGGGACGGAGCTGTGAGGAACGATGGCCACTGCCACGCTGCCTGCCCCAGTTCACTGTGCCCCATGCCGGGCTCAGCTGTGCTGTGGGGACTTGGGCAGTGACTTCCTACTTGTGCCCAAACCCAGTGGCTTCCCCTTGTCCTGCTGACCCCACACTTGCCTCAGGCACCCTGCTACAAATGAGGGGTTTGGGGTGGGAGCAGGAATGGGCACCGTGGGCTGTGGAGACGGAGAATCTCTCCTGCGTGCACTGCAGGGATGGCATCCTGCTCCATGTGCTCAGCTCGGGTGACTGCTGCCAGCCCCTGTGCCTGGGGGTCCCTTGTGTATGGAGAGAGCTGGGCGGCTGCTCACAGCAGTCAGGAGACCCCTCTCTTGCCCCAGAGTGATGGCCAGGGAGAGCTGGGCAGTGGGGCCAGCCGGTGTGAGCAGATGCCTCCCACTACATCACCTGTCACTGCAGGGCCCTTCCCAAGGGATGCACCAGCTTGGAGCCCCATGGCACAGCCCCGCTTGCCCTGCGCCCGGCCAGCACGGCTCCCTCCCGGCAGGGATGGAGGGGTGGGCAGAGGAGCAGGAGGGAGGAGCGGGGCTTTGCGGGCACAGCCACGCCAGAGCCAGGCAGGAGCGACAACCCCGCCCAGGGAGCTCTGGCGACAGCACGCAGTGGTCCCCGGGTGACTGTCCATCCCTGAAGCGTGAACACTCCCCTCTGCTTCCCAGCCCACCTGTGTGTGCATGGCCAGCTCAGCCCCGTGTGTGCTGGTGCCAACAGCAGCTGAAATAATAAGCACGCACCAGGTTTGGGGGAATTGGCTCCACTGTGGTGCTGGGAAGTGGCAGGTTTTGGTTCGGCCCCGGCCACGTGCTGCGTGTGGACAGCCCTGCTCTGCTCCGGAGGACGGTCCAGCCCAGGGCACCTCTGCTCAGCTCCGGGTGGGCAGGGGCTTTCCCGGGAGACGGAGCTCGTTGACTCCTTATTGATGACTCTTTCCCTCCTGCACGTCTGGGGAAGAGACCTGCGGAATAAATCAGTGCAAGAGACAGATTATGGCAGCTAAAGACTCCAAATGATATGATAATTGCCGTGGTAATGACAACGAAGACCTGATGCTGCCGATAAGGAAACATCTCTTCTGCTCTTGCCTGGTGCCCGGGCAGGGGTTTGGCACAGGCGCACGGATGAAGCCGTCCCCAAGGACACCAGGGCCAGGCAGCGCTGGGCTGTGCCCAGGGCAGGGGCTGGGTGCCCACGGCGGGGGTGGTCGGTGCTGGTCCCCACAGAGGCAGGGATGGGGGTGCGGGGGCCAGGCGAGGGGCCCGAGGTGGGCAGCCCTGGCGGGGCTGTTTGTCTGGTTCTCCTGCCGGCTGCATGTCAGCTCTAATTAGGCAAACTTCTGTATTCATTGCGAGCCCAGCCAGCGGAGAATTCCACAATTGAATTTTAATGCCCTAAAAACACATTACAATCAGCCTGATTAATTAAGAGATGGCTTAACATGGTGACCGGGCTGCAGCGGGCTGTGCTGGGGAGGGGGCCCACAAGGACCAGCTCCTGCGCCCCACGGCGTGGGGCACGGGGCTGAGTGTGCTGGGGCCGGCACTGCTGGGGCTGGTCACCGAGCCTCTGTGGGAGGGGGTGAGAGCCAGGGGCTGGCTGTGCCCTGGAGATGCTGGGCTGCACAGGACCCCTGCGCCTCCAGGCCGGGAAGGGCTGAACTCAGACCCTGCACACCTTGTCAGCCCCGGCTCAGCCAGGCACACAGCAGTGGGAGCATCCCCTTCCCTCTCTGGGCCCTGCTCTCCCCTGTCAGGTTGGCCACTGGGGCCCTGCTGAGTGCCTGTTCCCTGTGTTCCCACCGTGTCTCCACTCTGGGCATGGGGACTGACACTGTGCCATGCCACTGCCATGCCAGGGCACTCCTGGGGGGAACCCGCTTGCTTTTGTTTGTGAGTGAACTGTTGGCGAGCTGGCAGGCTCCTATTAATAACTAATAGTTAATAACTAATAGATACTATTCATAACTAATTATGAGCTGGGAGGTTCCGATTAATTTGTATCTGCAATGATTCCCCGGGGTGCCAGCGATGCTGGCTAATGGGCTGCCACTTCCCTCGAGGCAGCTCTGCCCTGCTCCCAAGCCACTGCTTGATGTCACACGACTGTGCCCAGCCCAGCCCAGGCTGTGTCCCCACATATGTCACTGCTTGGGGTGGCCTCACCAGCCCACCTGGACACTGCGGGGTGAAGCACCCCCAGGGGAACCCTTCCCCTGCATCCCACCATGGGTGCTGGGAAGTGGGAGTGATCCCTGCAGACCCTTTCTGGGTTGAATTCCACAGGGTGCCTGTGGTCAGGGAGACGTTTTGGCCGAAGCCCATCCTCCTGCAGTGTAATGAATGGAAAAGGGAGGAATCCATAATCATGATATAAAGGAGAGGGTGCAACCAGCAGGACATCAATCAGAGCAGAAGTGATAAAGGGAGCCTCTTGACAGGAGGGGCCAGCAGTGGAGGGAGGGATGGTGGCAGCATCATGAGGCCAAAAGAAATTTTGGCACAGTGATAAATCCTGGAGCGGCTGGAGCCTCTCGAGCACTAATGATGAGGCGAAAACACCAGCCACGTTTAACAAATATTTCTGCTCCGTATTTGGAGAGAAGCAGGACGACATGCTTGAATTGTACAAGAGTGATGAAACCATCTATTAATTACTGCCGGGAATGTTAAACAACATCTGCCAGCTCAGCGGGCCCAGGCACCGCCCGCCCCGGCCTCCTCCAAGAGCTGGAGGAGAATTTGGCCTCCTCATTAATTTCCTGTGAAATCTTGGAATAGCAAGAAAATCTTGGCCAGCTGATGGAGAGCCCACCCATGCTGGGAGCTGCAGGGATGCAGGGGTG
Organism: Platysteira castanea; assembly: GCA_013397175.1. Lineage (NCBI taxonomy): Eukaryota > Metazoa > Chordata > Aves > Passeriformes > Platysteira > Platysteira castanea. The sequence goes on along the minus strand of VYXC01004484.1, from coordinate 62,868 downwards.
CTCAGTCCTTAACTTGACTCTGGTGGGATTTATATCATATTTGCACCCAGTTCAATTCTTCTTGATGAAGAATAGCCGTAAGCTGGCAAAGGTTGGGCTTTTGTTTCCCATAACTTGGTATATGGATTTTCTTACATCCATGTGTTTTTGGAGGCTGCAAGAAAGTGAGGCCTGAGCTGGACAATGTGCTCATTAAGGCATCCTGCAGGAATATTTGTCACAGCTTTGGGAGGGACAGCCATCTTTCCCTGCATCTCCCATGTGCTGTGCAGTGCCTGCAACCAGAAAATTGGAGGGGACAGAAGGACAGAGGGGATAGGGGGACAGGGGAATGGAGGAGATAAGAAATGGAGGGGCTGGAGGGATGGAGGGGAAGGAGCAGAGGAGGAAGAAGAAATACAAGAAGAGAAAGAGGAGGAGAAAGGGGGTCCAGGAGTGGAGGACCCCACAGGACCAGGGCAAGCCCCAGCTATGGCACAGTCCTTCTGCACCCCATCATTAGAAGCCAAGGTAGCGTCTTCATATTAGGAGGTGGAAACTGACTGAGCAGCAAAGGTGGCTGAAGGGCACAGCGGACTTCGATGGCAGAAAACAGGTGGCTTAGCAGCAGAAAGACACTAATTAACAAATTAACTCTGTACAGTATGCACTGACCAGGGTAAGCAGAGGAGGACTTGACAGAGTGACAGTCCCACCAAGGAGTCCCCAGCAGGCACCAGGGCTGCCACCTCCCTTCGGTGCCAGGTCCTTGAATCCCAGTGGTGCCTATGGCCATGAAAACAAGGAGGTCCAGGAAATTCAGGTGGGTAAGGAGGAGAGCTGGGGATACACGTGCAGCCAAGCAGGTCACACCGCTCAGCAAAGCCTGCCCCAACACCAGTGAGCTGGGCAGGACACCCCAGCAGGGGCTGGGGCTGACTGGGCTCAGGGCACAGCCGTCGTGGGGGTACACTGGGCTTGGGGACACAGGTGGGGAGGCAGAGCTGGGTTGGTGCTGGATCCTGTGGAGAGGCTTTTCATCTCTTGGCCCCTTTGCATCCCGGGAACACAGGTTTAAGGAAGACTGGTGGAAACTCGTGAGATTTAATACAAGCAAAGCTCCTGCAGCTGCCTCCACAAGATGCTGGGTCACATGTGGATTATTTTTCCCAGCCTTTTTCCACACATAAAGAAGCTAGAATTTACTCACTATAAAAGCCAAAATCCAAACATGGCTGCAAAATATTGGGGTGCTTTAGAGGAGAGAAGAAAGCTTGGGGGGAAGGGATGCCTGGGATACCCCCTCCCAGCCCGACTCCTGGATTCCCTTGTACAGCCACAGGGTGCAGGGGGAGTGGGACAGGTCTGGGGGTGCCCAGAAGGGACAGGGGTAACAAGTATCAGTGGGATGGTGCCATCCAGCCACCCCAGCCCACACCACCTCATCCCTCATGGCCCCAGTGTGCCAACTGAGCCACCTAGGAGCCTGGGACAAGTTAAAATACAGAAATGTCAATTTAAATTAAAACATGTTTCATAAAGGAGAAAGATAAAACCTTCCCTGCAGCACAATGAGATGAGAGATTTATGGGGTACTGGGAGGACTGGTGTCCCCACTTCAGTGGGCTCAGGGTGGGGGGCTGGCTTGGCTGCTGCTGTTGGCACCGTGGGGCACCCCAAGGCACTGCCACCTCCCCATCCCAGCCATCACAGAGGCCAGAGATGGGTCTGCGATGAAATGTCAGGTCGACAATAAAACATGCAGGAGCTACGCTTTCTTCAGGCTAATAAAACTCCTGGGCAGCTGCAGAGATGCTTGGTACAGAGCTGCCCTCCCTCTCCAGCGCCCCATTCTCATCTTCCTCGGGGACACGGGGGCCCATCTGACCCCATGTCCATGGTGTCAGCTTTGCACACAGAGGGTGCTGAGCACAGGCCCCAGCACTAGTGTGAGACACAGCTCCAGAGCTGCGTGTCCATGGCAGGGAGTAAATCCTCTGCGTCCTGTCAAGTTAAAGTGACAAAACACCGTCCTGCAATGCAAGAACCGCAGTTATAACACGAGAAAATCAATGCAATATATTACCAGAGACATAAAGATGCTATTAATGCTTCAGTGCAGAGCCCTCAGCTTCGCCTGCCATCCATTGCAGGGCAGGTTTACATGAGGGCTTCGTGCATTCCCATCCAGCTGCCCAGGTCACCCACATGCTGGGGCTCAGTTCTGTTTATTCACTGACATTCCCACCCAGCAAAGCTTTCCTGCTCCCACACACACTGACTCCTGGGCTTTGACCCTGCCAGGGGCCCAGGCTCCAGCTGGAGATGCAACCAGGACTGCCGGGGCCGGGGCGACACATGACCTCAGTGAATGCCTTCTTGAGGTGCAAGGACCCAGTGAGGCTGCAGCCCTAGGCCAGCCAGGAGCCACCTCTCGTTCTGGGGATTTCAATGACTGTGCAGCTCTGCCATCCACTCTCCTGCTCTCAGGCACCTCCTGGGAAAGACTGAAGAGGAGGACAACCCCTGTGCACCACAGAGTGAGGCCATAGGACATGTGTAAGGTGCAGCGTTCCCCTGGCATGGTGGCTGCAGGCAGGGAGCAGTCCGTGTCCTGGGGACGTGTGTGCTGAGGACATGGATGCCACTCCCTGCAATTGACAGTTTGGATTATTTCTGAGAAGTTGAGTCTTCTTCTAATTGATTAATCAATAGCTTTAATTGAGTTGAGACTCCATAGTGGGTAGCTTCACCACTGTTATCCTCTTGGCTGGCACTGCCCTGACCTCCCACCAAAAACCAGTTGCTGTGGCTGGCCTCTGCCGAGGCTGGGCTCCCAAAGGACAGCGAATTCCTGGGGCGTGCAGTTGCCTGGGGCTGCAGAGGGCTACTGCAGCAGTCGCAGAGGAGTCGGGCCACGCAGGGCTCCCCGCGGCACGGGGTAGGAGGTCCAGGAAGAAGCTGAGCATAAGGGGCTGCAAAATGTCCACGGCTCAGAGCACCCGTTTTGCCAGGCACGGCACAGCTCCTGGACATGGGCCGGGCAGGACACGCACCCCACCTGCAGCCTGCGAGTGCGCCTGGGGACACACAGAGCACGGGGGATGGGGACTGGGAGCGCGGGGCTGCCTACGGGCACCGCCGGGGTCAGACTCCTGCACGCCCGAGCCACAGCTCTGCAGAAGCGGAGATGAACATTTTATGGTAAAATATGCAGAGCACGGGACAACAGGAGAGAGGGTTTTTCGCATAATGAGACGCTGTCAGACACAAGCTCCCCAGGAAACCAATTAAGAGGGCGCTTTGCGTGTGTCAGGCCAACACCTGGCAAAACCCCCTTTCCCAGAGCGGATTCCAGCCGCGCCGTGCCATGCGCCCCCAGCACGCCCCTGTCCCGCAGACCCTCTGGCGAAGCCGGGAACCCCGTGCGTGTCGCCGGCAGCGCGGGGCCGCNGGCGGCCGCGGGGTTCGGGGCGGTGGAGGCGGCTTGGCCGGCGGGCTGCCCGGCCCAGGAGCTGCGGGCCGCCGCGGAGCGGGCGGGGGTGCAGATCGCGCTCCTCAACACCCCCCCCGGTATGGCCGCGTCTCGCTGCTCCCCCCGTGCGTGGGGTAGCGAGGACCCTCCGCCGACTCCGCCGCTCTCTCCCAGGGGACCAGGAGGCGGGCGAGCTGGGGCTGGCGGCCGTGCCTGGGCGGCAGGCAGCCTTCCGGCAGGCCCTGGAGGCGGCCGTGCACTACGCCAAGGCTGTGGGCTGCCCCAGGTAGGTGCGAGGGGGGACCCCCGCTCCGGCCTCGCCCCCGGCCCCGCGGCTGCCGGGGGGGCTTCCTCTGCTGCCCTCCAGCTCCAGCGGTGCGCCCGAGCGGAGCTCGCCCTTTGCCCCGCGGTGCCTCCCCCCGCCGGGTCACGGAGCCTCTCCCGGGCAGCAGCTCCTGCTCGGCTGCGTGGGGCCGGAGCCAGGTCGGGTCAGACCCCGCTGCGCGGGGCCGCGGCTCAGCGTGCTCGCTGGAAGCGGACCCAGAGCTGCCAGGCACGAGCCTGACCCTGCCCTTCGCAGTGGAGGCTCTTGTTCCCACCTTCACACAACAGTCCTCAGGATAATCCTCCCTTTTTCCTCCCCAATTGCACCAGTCGTTTCCTCCAGGACACCACAACAGTTGCTTTATTGAGGCCACGCTGACTCCAGCACAGCAGAGACACCGTAAAAGATGCAATTAGCCTGGCACAGCTCCCTTCAGAAAACCAACAGGGCCCTTTTATTCCACTTACTTTGCACCATTCTTTCCCGTTGAAACTCAGTCCAAAGCCCTGTGCAGGGCATGGGCCAGGCAGGCCAGAGGCTGCCCTTCCGCCATTTGCACACTGGTAGAGGCAGATTGAAAAGGTTTTGGTTCTACTGTTCACCTTCCCCCCACGGTGGCTGAAGATGGCCTGGCCCTTGAGCTCTTCATGACAGGTCAGTCCAGCATGGGGCACTGCTCACAGCCAACAAGCAGCGACACCATGCGTGGGGCAGGTCGTGGCAGAAGCAGCACGCCAGTTGCCCAGCATGCTGGGCTGGGGCCCCCCAAGGAGCGAGACCCCAAGAAAGGTCCAGCCTCAGGGTGAAAGAGCTGAAGGCAGTTGGCAAAAGAGGGAAGAAGCAAGGTCTGTGATTTGTCAGGCAAAAGGTTCAAAGTCATCGCTCTTGGGTATTGAGGTGGGATGGTGCATATTTGTGTCCTGGCTGGCAGCTCGCTGGCTGCTGTTCTGCCTCCTGCAGGAGAGATGGCTCCTCTTACCCCCTTCTATGTCTGCTCCCCCAGCCTGGCCCCCTTTTCCATCAGCAGAGGAAGGAGTATTAGATTAGGATAGCTGTTTGCAGGTGGTGCCTGTTATTATCTCTCTGTGCCTGTAGGATTCATGTGATGGCTGGGCGGGTTCCCCTGGGCACAGACCGGGCTGCAGTGGCAGGTGAGATGGAAACCACCTTCATTGAGAATCTCAGATACACTGCTGACCTCCTGTCCCAGGTAAGTGGGGAATGGGTCCTGCTTTGTGTGTGTACCTCTTAGGATACCTAAGATGGGGAATACCCCACAAGCCTGGCATGGGGAAGTTACACTTCCTGCTGCAGATATGACAGGATGCTCTGCAGGGTGACATTACTGTGTTACAGGAAAACATGATTGGACTATTGGAGCCTATTAACAACCGCATCACTGACCCTCGCTACTATCTGAACACCCCACACCACGGTAAGCAAGACAGCAAGAGTCTCCTTCAGAGGAGGAGAAGGATCTCCAAATCTGAAAGGCAGGAGGTTGCCTCACCAGCAGGGAGATCCTGAGGGAGCACAGTTGATGAAGGCGGGTCTTGGGGCTTCTCTGCGAAGCTTCCACCCTGGGAGCAATACTCTCTCATTTTTTGCCTCCTTAGCTGCTGCCATCCTGGAGAAAGTGGGACGCCCCAACCTGAAGCTGCAGCTGGTGAGTCAGCATTGAAGCGCTCCATGAGGGAAACTTGCACAGGTCCACTGGGGAGTTATGGTGGCCATGGGCTTCTTATCCTCTCCTGGGGACATGGGACAGGGACCACAGCACAGCTGTCCTTAACTGCTCACTGCTGAACAGCTGCACCCTCTATTTTCCTCTCTCACCCCCAGGACCTCTTTCACTGCCAGATCATGGATGGCAATCTGTCACGCAACCTGGAGATATACTTCCCACTCATCGGTAACGCCCTGTGCCTGACCAACTCCACTGCAGCCACTGGACAGGAGTGGCCTTGACAGGGGGCCCTCCTTCTCCAGGCTCTGCTGGAGCTGGCTGGGGATGTGGGGCTGCTCTTGGGTCATCTTGTCTCATGGCCAAAGAAGGCTGCAGGCAGGGCTGCCTTGGGCACGGCCTCTCCCCTTCCCTCCCTAGGTCATATCCAGATTGCACAGGTACCAGGGCGGCACGAGCCCGATAGCCCAGGGGAATTGAACTTCCCCTATCTCTTCGAGCTCCTGGAGTCCCTCGGCTACACCGGCTATGTGGGGTGCGAGTATGCTCCGACGGGTGAGTGGGCCTGCAGGTCTGAGCCCCATGGGCAGCTCCAAGCACAGACCAGCTGGCTGGGTACTGTGCAAGGACAGGCAGGTCCTGAGGGGCACAGGTAGTGGGTGTAAGTCCCTACCTGGGGATGAGAGCTCTGTCCTGAACACAAGCTGCTCCAGCTTCTCCAGCTGCAGCAGGAGACCTTGTCTGTCACTGCAGGAGACACCCTGGAAGGTCTGGGCTGGCTGCAATCCTACTGGGAAAGCCGAGGGCTGCAGCACGGTGGGACCAGCAAGGCAGCCAAGTAAAACTAGAAAACCATGAGAATAAAAGACAAAGCAATGGCTTAACAGAGGAGCACGTGTCTTCTCTAGGACTCGGGGGGTGTGGTGGGTGGGATGATTCCTAGAGCGAGGTTAGGAGCATCTATGTCATATTTCTCTTCCCGAGGCTCTACTGGGCCAGTCCAAGCTGTTGGACCCTCATCTACACGAGTACCACCTGCAGCATGTTAGATTTAGGGATGGCTCAGGCACACAGAGAACTTTCACTCCAGGCTGCAAGGGTGTCCAGGAAGGGGTTTCCAGTCTCCCCTAATAAGGGGAGCATTCTAGCTGGTGCCTGAAGTTGTGGGAAAAACGCTCTGGAGTTCCAGGTACTGAAATTCTCAAGGCTGTTGCCAGTGCCCAGCAGGGCTGCAAGTGAAGCAAGCAGTCCCCTCCCAGGCTGTGCAATCCAAAGTAACAGGCTGGGGGCTGCCTGCCCATGGACACTCAAGGCTGACTGCCCTGCTGCTCCTGCTCCAGAGCAAGTATCAGATTCCAGAGCAAACCCAGCCAGCCCCATAGCCAGGGCCACTCTGCATCCTCTACAGGCAGCTTTCCAGAGCCTACAGCATTGGAGCAGGGATCTGGTTCAGTTTATTTCACAGATATACCAATGGCTCAAATGTACACCTCCATAAAACCTCCCTGTGATCCAGTTCACCCTTCCTGTCCCATTTGCACTCTCTCGAGGAAAGCAAAAGGCCAGAAGCAGTTGTCCTCACTGCTTCTGGAGCCCTGCAGTCGGGAGTATTTCCTCCTAAAGCCAGAGCACTGTGCAGTGCTGCCCTGGGCAGAAGATGGTGCCATGTGTGCTCCTCAGTGCCTTCCCAGCAGGCAGAACTCACCTATGGATGCCAAAGCCATGTCCCTGAGAGTTGCTCTGCTTCAGCCAGGCTGCAGCAGCCAAGTTCCTGCCCTTGCTGTTTGCTGCAAGGCCATTCAGTATCAAACCCACTGAAAACAGCACACGAGGGCCATGCCAGCCAGCGATGAGGTGCACGTCCCCAGGCTCCTCAGGTCAGTAGCCATGTGTGCCACTGGCAGTGCTGCCTGCAGTGCCCACGCACAGGTGCCACCAGAGACCTGTTCTTCCCCATGGTCACCAATGGCACGGCCGTGCCAAGGTTGGAATACATGTTGCTCCAGGACGTGGGTGCCAGTGCTAGAGCAGGCCTGTCCACAGGTTGAAGCAGGCGGTGTTGATAACTGACTCCAGGTGATGGTATGTGGACACGAGCTGTGGCAGAGGACTCTCGCTGTTCTGGGGCTGCACTGGGAACGGCTCCCGGAAAACCACAGTGAGACTCTGCCAAGAGGGAGGAGAGGGTCAGGAGACGGGATGCAGACAAGCACTGTGCAGTCCCTAGCCAGGGTGTGTGGACACTTTTTTGGCAGTGCTAGGCAAATACTGGGAGAAGTCCCAAAATGCCAGCAGCACAAAACTAGTGCCTCCTCCTGTGACAGAGTATGCTTGAGTCTCCTCCCAATTTTTCTGGTGGAAATTCAGTGCAAAGACTTGCCCACTCTGTCCCAGCTCTCAGTCCTGGCAGCAGCCACAGGAGAGGAGGGAATCCTACTGCCTCCACAGTAATAGGAGCTTCCAGAGAAATTAGAGGGAAATTTCTTCTTCTAAGGCAAAGAGTAGGAGTGCAACAAATGGGTAAGGGGAGTAGATTAAATGTAATAACTGCAATCCTAAAAATAAATGCTGCCTGCTCTACTCTGATTAGTGACTGTACTGACAAGGCAGGGCAAAGGCAGAGGGGAGTAGGGAGCAGGCAGAGGTTGCAGGAGCTGAAGCGGAACAAAAATGTGAGTTAGTCAGTACACTCAGATCAGCATCATGGAGGCAAGACTCTGGATGTTCTCCAGAGTTGAAATGCAGCACATCCAGTAGCCAGGATCCCTAATAAACTGGTAAAGCCATGAGAAGAGCTGTGTAACCACAAAACAGCAAATGTACAGCCATCATTTAAGAGGGGAAAGGAAGTGATTTGTGAGCCCAACTCCAGCAGTGTGCAAGGCTTCAGAGCAGGCTGGGAGAGACAGAACCGTGAGGGAAATGCAGCTCAGTGTTACCAAAGTGATGTGCTAACACTAAAGTTCCCTTTGATAAGGTAATATTTCTAGACAAAGGAATCATGGTACATCTTATCTGAGATTCAGGAAGGATTTGATGTGGTGCCATGTGGGAAATTTAGGTAAAGATAGGAAAGATAGGAATTAACTAAAAAATTATAAGGTGAGAACATGGCAGTGCTGAAAGGGGAAATAGCAGGCTGGAGAGAGGTTACAGATAGAGTTCCTTCAGGACAGGCTTTGGGACTCACATTGCCCAGTATTTTAACAAGTCTGGTACAAAGATGAGGAGTGTGCTGATAAAATTTGAGGCACTAATACAAAAGAGGATTGGGATAATGCAAAAAAAAAAAAACAAAAAAAAAACTGAGAGTTTTGAGAGGGCACCAGAATGCTAAGCACAAAATGCAGTATTATGAAAACAAAGGATTTCTGTTACAAAATGGGAGTCACTGGGAGAGGGGATGGAGGGTCTGAGTATATCATATCAATGACCACAAGGTGACACTATGACCATCAGGTGGCAGGAGGCACTGAGAGCCATCCAGTGAGCACCACCTCTTCTGTCTCCACTACCTGCTTTTCAGACAGAGTGTGATTTATTTTATACAGCATCAGTTACTCTGCATTCTCTGCAGAAGCCTTACTGTGGACTGAAGCCTTTTGTAGATCCCGTGCTCTCACATGCAGCTGCATTCCCTGTGACCCTTCCTGTACCCTGCCTGGGAGCACAGCTGAAAGCCAAGTATTTTTGCCCTCAAGTTCAGTGCAGGCAAAGGCTCTTGCAGGTTTGCTGGGACCCTGACACTGCATGTTCCCTTCCTTTCTGCCCAGGTAGAAGCAGCCTACAGCACTGGTGACCCCTCCCAGCCAGACCCAATGTGATCTGACTTTTGGACTGAATACAGAAGGACTGCTTAGCCTGGATAGAGAGACAGCAGAGAAAATGATCCAAAAGCAATCCTGTGAAGGAAAAGAGGATCAAGTGCTCACTGTTTTCTAATACAAGAACAAAGGGGCATCACATGGAAAGAACAGTAAAAGCTTCAAAAATAAGCCAAGGAAGTTCTTCACCTAGACTGCAACTGCCTCATAGAGCTGCAAGTCAGGGGAAATCATGGATGCCAGAAATTAACCAAAGGAAATACAGCCATGGAGGGCTATTAAATAAATGCAAAGGCCACTTCTAGCTCAGGATGGGCCTACCCTACTGATTTTCAGATGTTGGGACAGTATATAAGAGAAGCATTACAAGATTCTTTACTTGGTCGTGTTGTCATGCACACCTGCCCTTGGCCACTGCTGGATCAATCTAGACAGATTCCTGGCCTGAGCCAACACAGCTGTTCTGTTCCCAAGGACTCACCGTTTTTCCTGAATGAGAATCGAGAAACACAAGAACGAAGCAATCCGTGAACTTCTGGTTGAGCACGACCTGTCAGGAGAGTCACAGAGCACATCAGAAAGGAGCCAGTACAGAACCCAGGACAGGGACATGGGGACAGAGGCTGCAGGTGGGCAGTGGGCTGTGTCTTACCAGATACTGAGTGCCAGTTTCAGTATTGTGGAAGTGCCGACAGCTCTGGGGAAAGCGGCTCAACAGCACCTTGATGAGGCTCTGGTACCAGGAGACTGTCATGGTGAGGAAGCATTCCTGCAGGCATGGAAAAGGCCTGATTTTCAGCCTCCCTCTAGCCATGGCACCAGCAGCCATAAGGTTACAGCAGCCTTCAGACCCCAAGTCAGATGCAACCCTCGCAGCCCACTGAGGATGCTGACCGAGGGCTGTTCACTCTCTAGACAGGTCCATGCAGTCTCCCCATTCCCCTGCCAGCCAGGAGCTGTTCTTGCCTCTACCTTCCCACCAAGCAGGAAGAGATGTGCACTGCAGGCCTCTTCACCTGGCACTCCACCCCATCCCCAGAGCAGAACAGCAGCTGCTGTGCACTGTGCCCCCAACCCTGCTGCTCACCAGCTGGGGGTCGACATCTGCAATGGATTTCCCATGCACGGCGTCGAGCAGCTCCTCCAGCTCCACCAGGGAGAGCTTGCCCAGCTTCAGCTTGTCGGAAGCCAGAGGCTCCAGAAGGAAGAGGCGCTTCCAGAGGTTGTCCCTGCGGCAGTGGCACTTGGCCAGCTGCACCATGCTGCTGAGCTGCTTCTGGGCTGAGGCCACTTCGGAGGCCAGCAAGGGGAAGAGCGGTGAGGTGTAGAAGAGCCCTGGCCCCAGTTTGACCTGTGTGCCCCCTGCGTAGAACTCGCTGCTGTCCTCCACGTCCTGCCACAGCTCCCGCTCTGCCGACAGCTGCCGGCCCAGGCTCGGCTCCGGCTCCGCTGCCTCCCAGGCCGCCCGGCCCACCACGGGCTCCAGCACTTCCCGCTGCAAGCGCGGCAGCTTCTTGAAGCGTCGCATGTCAGCCGTGAGCCGCGGAAAGAGCTCCCGCTGGCTTGTCATGATGACATAAAAATGCAAACTGGGAGCAAGGAGACACTTGTGAGCTGGGGAAGGGCTGGTCCCCTCTCAGCTGCACTGCAAATGAACCACAGGCCCCTCTGTCCCTGCCAGAAAGGGTGCTTCTCTGTCCAGGTTCCTCCCCTGACACCAACAACTCTGCCTGTGCTATTCCAGACAGAACCAGTCCCTCCCAGAGCCCTCCTCCTCAGCCAGGAAGCTTTGCTGTCACCCCAGTGCTCACCGGAGCATGCGTCTCTCCGCCTCACTCTGCTCCTCAAACGGTGCTGCACTGTGACAAACCAGCAGGGACACATCGAAGTCATCATGATGACGCAGACCTTCAGAGTCCTTGTAGGAGCCCGAGCTGGGATAAAAAAAGCACATTGTTATGAAGGAAACCTCACTTTGTTCTCCCAGGGCTCCTGATCACAATAGAACTGTTGGACATGGGGAATTCCACACAGCAGGACTCCTCTGAAGTGCCACAGGAAATGTCAAATGCACCTGCAGACATACACATCACCCCTGTTGGCCATCTCAGAAGGACTGGCCAGAACAGCTGTCTGGCACTGTGTAGAACAGTCAGCTTTGCTGGCACCTTGGGGCAGTGTCCCCAGGACTGGCAGGTTGCCACCAATCTCCAGCAGCTCCAGGAATTTGCAGAAGATGCACTCACCTGTTCCAGATGGAGACCAGTGCGTATTCGTTCTGCTCCGTGCCCGGCGTTCCCTTCTTGCTGTCACTGCCCGTGGCTGGTCGGGCCATGCGCAGGGGTTTCATGTGGTAGGTGTTGGCGTGGTCAGCAATGTAGTTGTACAGCTGGTGTGCAGTGATCATGTTGGTGGGCAGGGCCAGCGTGCCTAGTGGAAAAATACATTGCTATGACAGGAGACCCGCTGTGCCTCTTACCTGGGCAGAGCAGTGTCCTCCCATCTACTCCAGGAGACAGAGCAACCAACCTGCCCCTTCCACAACAGGGCAACAAAGGCTGCCCCTGGAGCCTGGCCCCTCCCATCACCCTCACCCTGTCATCTCCCTGAATACTCCAAAGGTCAGGTTTATTTGTAAAGAACCTGGAAACCTTTTGCCAAGTTACATGCTGGTGATGACCCTCAGACTGATCGCATATTGACCTACATACCTTGGAAAACGTGGTTACGGCCAAATTTGGGGATGTCCGGGTGATGGGCAATGAAATCCTCCAGGAAGCTGGTGAGATGGTAGCCTTGGCGGAGAGTCATGTGGGAGCCCAGCAGGTACTGGTGGACTATGCGCAGGTGGAAGTCGTAGCTGAATGAATGCACGTGCATGAGGTCCCGCACCTTGTCACACTCCTCCGTGAACAGCATAGAGAGCTGTGGAAGGACAGGGAGTCAAGGCAGGAATGTTGCCAGGCACCTCACACCCTCCTGCAAAGCCCTGCTGACAAGGCATAGCACAGCCAGTGCAGCTGCCCCAGCATCAGAGCAGGATGCAGCCTCATAACACTGCCCTGTGCGTGTGCAAACTTTCCAGGAAAGGCTCAGCAAACCCTCAGACAAGGCCCTGGAAGGTTCTAAGCTTAGCAGAGACACTCTTGGCATATATAAGGTGCAGCCTTGCTACAGAGACACCTTGGAAAGGACAGTGTGGTCACGCATGCCTCCTGTCTCAGACAGCCTGGGGCTGGCCAGCCTCTACACAGCCACCCAACCCAGTGCCCTTGGGAACAGGCAGGAGACACCCTGACCCTACAAAGGAGAGGAGAGCAGGCAGCCCCAGAGTGTTGTAGAGCAAGGCACAGAGGTATAAAGGACCCTTTCTGGTGCAGAAAGTAATCTCCTCTGGCAAAGGGCAGCCAATCATGTTCACAGATCCCTGTTCCCATTCCACTTCCTTCTTGTTCCAAGGGAAGCAGAGAGCTTTTGGTTTTCCATGAACTGACTTTTCCTGGAGCAGTCATCTTTGCCAGAATTACTCCTATTCCTCCCCAGTCTGCTCTGTCTTGCTCCCCAAGCTGGGACAAGAGTCATCCTTGCACCAAAATGCAAAAAAACTTTTACTGCACTCCAGCTCTGCTCCAGCAGCGCCATGGAGGGCATGTGGCTGCAAAAGGCCCTGTGCAGCTCTTCTTTTCCATGAGGAGGGAGCAGAGCTCTCCAGAACTTGCTATGCCTGAACTGCCCATTCCATTCCAGAGATCACTCATCCCCACAAAGCATCCCCTGACCCTGAGGAGCACCAGCTGTGCCTGCAAAGCCATTACCTGAGAGTTCACAGACTGGCCCATGGGGATCCGCGAGCACTCCAGCGCGTATTGCTTCACACAGAAATAACAGCCCTGGAGGAGAGAGCACATGAGCAGAGCACAGCAGAGCCTTGGGCCTCTCCAGGGAAGGAGCACAGCCCCCATGCTTCATGCTCTGGGCTGAGGCCCAGACACTCTCGCCCCACGTTCTGTCTCACCTCGTCTGAACCAAGCCAGACCAGCCAACATGTGGCTGAGCACAAAGCACCCTAACTGCTGCTGAGACCTTCATTATCCTTCCTCCAGGCAACTCTTACTGCTCTGAGCCCTGCAGAATCATCTCCAGCTGATCACAATCTTGCAGGACCGTGGAAGCAGGACAAATGAAGAATCACATGTCCCTGCTGCACTCCTCATCACTCCCTTTGTCACCTCTGAAGACTGTCCCTGAACCTCCAGAAGTCATACTTTGTTTCTTGTTCTTTCTTACCTGGAAGGCCAACTCCATGAGCACAATTCCACCTGGAAGAGCTCTCTGTAGATGGTAGGTGGCAACAGCAGGGCTTGTGCTCTGGGAAGAGAAGGACAAAGCTGAAGAGGCTCTCTGGCATACAAGGGTGTGAAGCTGCCACAAGGTTCTGTGGCAGAGGTGGCAATAGAGGGGCCTCATCAACTGAGCAGTCTCATTGGAGAGGAGAAATGGCAGAGCTGACAGTGAAAAGAATCCTAACAAACATAATAAACAGTCTTTGAGAGAACACACCAGGCACACTGATCCCTTCACCTCCTGCTTGCTCAGGACAGGGTATCTCTAGAGTGTGAGACTCTGAGCCAGGGAATGATGCTGTCCGTGGAACCTCACTCCCTGCTGCAGTGTTCCCAAACCACTGTGCCTGCCTGATACAGCAGCTATCAGAGACATCCTGTCTCAATTCAGAGTTTAGCTACCAGAAAACGCATTTGCCCCCTCTTAACTTGCTCAGCAGATTGCTCTCTTCTCATTTTATCTGCAAGGTGTTGTCTTACCCACAGTCCTCCACCAACATCAGCCAAAGGCAGGTGCCAATAAAGTGTTGGAAAAGGGTGAGTAAATGCTATGTGCTCCCATCATCCCTGGGCGATTCCATGAGCCTTGGGTAGTTTCTGCTTAGCTAGAGACTCCAATGGATTCCTCTTCTAAGCACTACTTGTTCTGTCTTGTAAGCTCATGTTCACAAAGCTCATGTAAGGTCTTAATTGTTCACAAAACCTTTTGATGATGACCACTATTAACTCCTGCTCCAAGAAACACTCTCCTTAGTTTCAAAACTGGCTCTGAATACTTTCATTTGATGGTCTCTAGGTGTTGTATTGAATAAGACAGCAAAGGGTCAAACTCTTTCCAGGTTAGCTTCAATTTGGTACCGCTCTGACTTGTTTCTCCCTAGCTGCCACTTCTTAATACGTGAGGAACCTAAACCTACTGTCATAGTAGAGCCATTCTAGGCTTATCTTCTCTAAGCTGTTTAATGTCCGCATTCATCTCACTCTAACTAAAGATCCTTCTGCCCTGGAGTTGCCTTTAGCCATAGATGCTGAACATTCTCTGACAGGTAATCCTCTAGAATCTCCCTCAAAAGCAGCTATCCTTGTCCTAGGTCTGAGTCCCTCCTTCTGAGCCCCTCCAAGTTGTTACCAGTCTTTTGATATTTGCCCTTGTTCCACCCAGTGCCAGGAAGGGGCTCTGAGGCCTGTAGGAGGACATGCAGGAGGGCAAAGAGATCTCATTAGACCCAAACTCCCAAAGATGGTGCTGGTCTGGACAGGCTGGCTTTGATGCCTTCTCTGCCCTCCCACATCCTTTGTGCCTGAAACAGTTTCAAAAGCCAACCAGAACTGGCCCACTCTGTAGCCTGACTTCCATCCCAGTTCCACCCTTGTAACAGAAATGCACTCACCTTTGGACTTCCCTCCGGTTTTGGCTTTGTGTAGGAAAAGGACCCTCTACCCTCCACTCCCATTGCTGCCAGAGCTCGGATCCGGCTTGTGCTACTGGAAATGAGAGCAGAGACAGCCTTGAGCAGGGAGCCAAGACCTGTAGTGTCAAACTGGGGCACAGCTCAGTGTGTTGGCTCTTCTCCAACACCAGGGCTCCCAGCACATCACTGACCTGCGAGTGGTGGGTGAGGGTGGCCGCACCTGGACCAGGATGAAGCCCATGCTCTGCAGGTACTGGATGTACTGCTGCAGGAAGGCATTGCACATCTCCTGCAGCCACGGCTCCTCCTTCACCTTGCAGGGCAGTGCTTCTGCCGAGTCACAGCTGTGGCTGCGGTCCCTCCCCGAAGCTGTAGAGTCATTGGAGCGGTGGCGCTTCTGCAAGAGAAAGTTCCTAAGGAAAACTGCTGTGACTGGCCCCAGCAGGGGACACCAGGTGCCCTGGTTGAGCAAAAAGTAGATCTCTCTCTGCCAGAGAGCACTAACATCTGGTTCTCCAGGCACTGTCCTAGTGAATGTGCCAAAATGCCAGATCCAAGATCTACCCAGCCATGTACTGACCTGACAGCACTGCAATAACCTGCAGGAAACAGCCTGTGTCAGAATTCACATCTGCCCCCCCCCAGAACAGCTTCCACAAAGTGTTAGGGGCTCACAACTGGTTCATGCAAAGCTCAGAGCTTCAGCTAATATTGCCATGGTAAGAATCCAATCCCCTTATGAATCCTGCTGACTTCTCAGGATTTCCTAGCAGTTCAGTAGCACTGAAAAGGAACAGTGTTTCCTTCTAAACACTTACAGTTCTCCTTTTAATGTCCTGAATACTCTTTTTCTTTGTGCTGAGGGAGACTATGGTTTCTTTTTCTGATCTCTCTACTTTAAGCCTGTGGCTCTGTTACATGTTTCTATCTGGCTTTCTGCCTATCTGCTCCACCACAAGAGATGTCTCTTTACCTGGCATTGCTCAAGCTACTATCTGACCTTCTCCAAATCTCTCCAGGTCAGTGCCTTTGCCACAAGATGTTCGGTCTCAAACTTACTGGTCAGATGAAGACATTAATACACTAGTATTTTAGAAATTTATTAGAATATTACCCATTATAATAACATCTTTTTCTCGTGTACTCTAACCAGTGTCTGCTCCACCCAACTACTCCCAAATTGAAGAAACCACTGAGATGTCTGCTCTGTACAGGCTCTGCAGTGAGAGTACAATACAAGAGGGTTCAAATTTCTCTCCACATTGTGCTGTTTTACTGGGAACCAGATCCCAGCTCCCACAATAGCTCTCATTTCACAGGCTACTCAGGCACCTCTTGAGTTCCTTGCAGTCTTTTTCTGTTCTGACCAATCTGAACAGCCCTCCAGCTCTGCAAAGCCTGGCATCTCATACGTCCCAATAAAAGACCTGGAGATACTGAACCCAATACACCACCTTGAAACCCCTGCTGCGAGGCTCTTCAAATCCAATAACCAATTTCCATTTTGCTCTGTTCCAAAAACAAAGCGGAGTTTTCATTCTGTGATGATACTTTCCCTTTTACTTGCAAGTGTTCAATTTCTGTAGCAACCTCTGCTTAAAGACTCTGTCAAAATCCCTCTGACATTTTGATAAATTACAACAGCCTGTTCTTCCCTTCTGACACACATACAGACTGTGAACAGCCGGTATGGGATCTGCACTGGTTAGAGTCTGTCAGGTTGCAACCTGCTCAGGATTCAGCTGGTTTGCTTTCAATTGTTTCGGCTACTTGTTGGGTCCAGGAAAGGTTTACCAGGTCTGGCTGCTGCATGCATAAGGGAAGTTTTGCTTCCTTAACAGATCAGTAGCAGACAGTGCCCTCAATGGCTTCTCTAGACTCAGCCGTAAATTCCCTGTGTAGAAAAGGAAATCAGTTTTCTCCAAGGATAGTGTGGCTGCAGGAGAAAGGCTCTGAGGACCCAAGATTTTCTCAGTCTCCATCTTACAGGGTTCAAATTCATCCTGTATTGTAGGAGTGAGGCTAGAGCAGCCCTGTCTTGGGAAAAGACTACTCCTACTACCAGTCCTGAGAAGAGCAGGCCTGGGCTCAGCATGGCTCTAATGTGCAGTGGGAAGCCCATTCCTCAGCCTCCTTCACCCTAAATAATTCAGCCACCAATAAGCACCTCCTGGTGCTTGCTGATACTCACCTTCCCCTCTACCTTGCCCAGCTGGTCAGTTTGGATTTGCTGCCGGAAGGCCGGGTCAAAGAGCAAGGGGGTGGCACAGTAGTGAACCAGGCGTGAGGACTGCTTCAGAGTCTCCAGGTCTGCCAGCTGCACGACATGAGAGGAGCATGGTTACAGCTCACACCCCTCACCGAGGCTGGGAACAAGCTGACACTGCAATGCTGCCCAAATGGAGATAACTGAGGGGATCCCCTGCTGTACAGCCTTTCCAGTGCTGGGCAGTGAGGCCCCACGCCCAAGTGTGGTTCAGAGCCCTGCAATCCCAAAAGTTCAAGCACAGAGCACTGCTCCACTGCCTAGCACCATCCCCAACACATACCCTGCTTGGTGCTCTAGTGCTCCCCTTTGCTGGTGCTCCCAGTGTGCTGTAAGAAGGCCCAGCCCACCTCCTGTCCAGGCTGCACTCACACTGATAGGCATGTTGGACTGAGCTGATCTCTGCTGCCAGGTGACAAAGAGGTTTTCAATCTTCATCTGTTTCTCCAGTTCTGGAGGAAAGAGAGCAGTCACAAGAGCAGCAAGCCACAGCCCCAAGTACTGCTAGTCTCCTTCACTCCCACCCTGAAGAGGCCATAACCCATTCCTGCAGAGAGCTGTCCCCTGTCAAAACTCTTGTTCTACTCTGATCTCCTTTTCCAGAAGTGAGATTATGAGGCAGGCTCCCATGATATCAGCCCCTTTGCTTTACCTTTCCTCTCCATGCTCTTGATTTCCAGGAACTGGGCCCCATGCTGAGCCACGGGGTCAAAAGGTCCCGAGTCAGGCCTGTGGGGTATGCGCCTGATGGTGGTAACATCCCGCAGAGCTTCGTCAAAGGGCACCACGTCGGGATGGAAGTGCAGGGACGGGAGGCTGCGGGCAGAGCTGCTCAGCCGGCCTTGCTCCTTGCTGGGCGGGGGACACGGGCTCCGGATCAGCGCATCCACCTCCAAAGTGGAGTTCAGGAAAGGATTTGGCTCCTAAGCAAACAGACACAGCCGTGAAAGCCTCCTTACTGCCAGCCTTGGAGCAAGAACCCACAGAGTAAATCCAGTTCTGGCCATCTGTTGAGATCCGTGTTAGTCTTCACTACCTGTCCCAAGAAGAGCAGGCCTGGGCTCAGCATGGCTCTAACGTGCAGTGGGAAGCCCATTCCTCAGCCTCCTTCATCCTAAATAATTCAGTCACCAATAAGTGCTGCCAGCAGGAGTACCTGGCTTCCCCTTCCACCTCTGTCTCCAAGAGTAGGGCAGCAGTCTGGCTGGGAATGGTCAAGTTGGACACGTGAATGTCTGGGGATGCCCTGCCCATCAGCACACAAAAGGTGCCTGCAACTTCCTCAGACCCCCAGACTGCCACGACCCTTCCTGAAGAAGAAAGGACTGCCCTGCCTGGCACGGTGCCCTACCTGCTTGCTGTCCTCATGCCATGGTGTGTCCATGAAGCAGTGGTGGTGGAAGAGTCCCAGCTTTTGGCTGATCAGGCAGTGCACGATGTGGGACCGGGCATTCTGCCACTGCAGCAGGCGAGTCAGGGAGCAGTTCAGGTTGGCCCCCAGGTCTGGGGACCAGTTGTAAGTGTAGAGCATCAGCTGGAGAGAGAGGAGGGGGAAGACGATTTAAGGACTTTCAGAGAGAGCCTGCACGGTGGCACTCCTGGGGCACCAGGAGTTCTGGTGGTACTTGCTGCAGCTGCAGCCAGTGTCGGATGACCAGGCTGGAACAGGGAGAATGGCAACAGCTCAATTACAATCCTCTGTTAACAGCCACAGCAGTGGTGGTGGCTATACTTGCACTGGCAGTACAAGTGCCCAGCCTGATGTGGGCCTTGCTGTGAGTAGGGAAAGGGCAATTACAGCCCACAGCAGGACAGCTGAACACAGAGACAGCGAGGGCTGCTGTCCCCAGCATTCCCTAGAGTACTGTAGGGAACCTGCAGCTATACTTGTGACACAAGCAGAGACATCCTGCACAGCTGCTTTGGAGGACTCTTCCCTGTGGAAGGCTGTTGCCTGCAGAGGCACTCCTCCTCTCCTCTTTCTAGACCTGGATCATTGGGGAACAGTTTTTGAGGAGGCAACATCACACAGGCAACATTACTACCTTTTTGTCAATGATCTCCATGAAAAGGAACCTTTGCCGGGGCACCAGGTCTCGACCAACAAGGCTGGGATCAGAGCCTCTCTCTGCTGAGCTGAACTCCATGGCCTCAAAGCGCTGGAGCCCTTTGTGAGCTGGAAGAAGCCACAGTTATGACCCTCAGTACTGGTTCATCCCACTCTTATGTCCCACCATGCCATTAAGGTGGCTTGACAGGATGTTTTGCCACAGTACGGCTCAGCTCATCTTGAAGTAAGCTGTTACAAGCACATATGAGAATAAGGTCACAGAAGGCAAAACCAGACAACCCACTGCCCACCTCCGGGCAAAAGCAGTGTGTCCCAGTAAGGAGGGGAACCCTGTTCATTGATGTCCCTCCACAAGAGACCCCAGCACAGTGCTGGGTGCCATGGCCAGGCACTCACCCTGTTCTGTGCTGCAACGCCACTGCTGGAAGTTGCGTCCCAGCAGGATGAAGTGCCTGATGACTCCAGGGCGAGGGCTGGCACTCTGGCCAGACTTATAGGGCAAGAAGGCAGTGCCCCGATGGTAGCTGCAAAGAAAAGCCCCAAAGGTGGCTGACAAGTAGAGCTGTGGCAGTAGAAGTACAGCTGATCAACACCTGCTGGTGCCAAACAGCCACCTGTGAATTGCATAACTCACCAGATCTGCTCAAACACTTTGACAGTGGTGTCACTCGCCAGGGCAGTGACCAGGTTCACCACTTCCACTAGGATGGAGGACAGGAGGAAACGAGAAACCATCTCCAAGGAGCACTGCTGCACCGACGGGCACCCTGCATGGAAGATATACTGTAGGACAAGATGCCAAGCTGGCCCAGAGCCACATCCTGCCCATAGGAGCAGTGGAGAGGGCTAAGAGCCTGAGGCAGACAGAGCTGGAGAACAAGAACCTTACATGAAGGCAAAGATGAAGCCTGAAACAACCCCTGGTTTCAGGCTCTGGCCCGAAGTGGGACCTGGACCAAACTCCCTGTATGCTCTGAGCACAGCGTTTTATTCTTCCACTTATTCCTTGTTCCCTGGCTTACTCCTCACCAGAGGAAGAGGAGAGCTCAACTTTGCCAGCAGGAGTGTGAGAGGATGTACAAACACCGAAGTGAAAGGTAACCAGAAAGTAGCAACATGGCAGCCATACAAACCCAAACCCATCCATATGAAGGGCGTTCCCCCTCTCCCTCCCTGCCTGCAAGAGTGAGGGTCTCCCATGCAGACTTCACAGTCCCAGAGCATGTTGCAGAGGCTCAGATCCTCCATCCCTGCTACATCTGGGAGCTAAATCACTACCACAGCTGGTTGTTGGAGTCCAGGTCTCTCCAAAGCAGCTGCAAGCAAGTTCAGCAAGCCCTGGACTTGGACCATGGCAAACATAACCACAGGCCTTAGCAGGTTTGTTCTGATGCACAGGCACACGCCAGGCCTCCTGCCACAGCTTTCTAATGCTGATGCTGGCCCGAGACCAATGTGACTCTGGTGAGGTTTGAGGAGAGACAAGGCATGCAACTAGGACCAGCACGGAATGAAGATGGATAGTGCTGTAAGAGGACTTGTCCTGAGAGCTCTGGGTAAAAAGGCTCAATCCCAGCCCATTTGGAGGAGCTGGGACCTGAAACACATACCCAGGTGGTTCATGAATGCCATCCACTGCTGGCAGGTTTGACTGAAGAGTGGGTGCATGGTACCTACATCTCCTTCTTCCAACTGGCAGGCTCGGCGCCTGAGGAGAGGGAAGGGAAGCACAGTTACACTAGATCAGTCACCTGTGGTGAAGGTAGAAAAGTGCAACATTCCCCTCACAGCTCCAGAGCAGAGCCCTGGGAGCCTCCTTTTTGGGTAGATACAATCCTTGAGCTGGGTCACTCTTGGTCAGTAGTCATATGAGTGTCAGGTGTTGCACAGGGCCCCACAGTGCAGAGAAGAGATCTCTGGCAGGGAGAAACAGCTGTACTCCCAGCAGCACTCCAGCAATAAGGGCTGAGGCTTTGTGCATGCAAGGCACCTTTCCTAAACTGTCTGTGTAAGGGAGAAACTACAAGAAAAAGGAATGTGGGCCAGAGGCCATCAGGACATAGAGCAATGTACAACAGATGGGGAAACAACATCCTGGCTCTCCAGCCTGCAGGCTGTGCTTGCCTCTGCGCCTGTTCCAGTTCAGCCGTGGCTGCGGCCCGATCCTGGCTCAGATGCTGCTTGACATTCTCAGTCTTGTGCCGCCGCCTCGTGCGAGCCTCTTCTGGCCTCTCCAGCACAATGTCATCAGTAGTCTTGGGGCTGCCCAGCTCTGAGGACTCTGCCTTGCTCTAGGGGAGAAAGGGGTAAGTTTCTGCTGTGCACATACACAGCCTGGTCAGTGCCCTGATCTCAAAGCCCCTGCTGCCAGCCTGGCCTCCCACCCCCAGCCAGATCCCTACTGTCCATTCCTCCTGGCCTGACACAGCATGAGGACCTTACAGGCCCTGTTCCTGCAGCAACATTACCAGCATGTCCCAGAAGCTGCGGCGTCCAAGCTTGCTTGTGGGTGTCACTGGCTCTCCAGAGCTTGGTGAAGGTGCAGAGGTGAAGTGCAAGGGTGGAGGACAGGTCTTGCCAGGCCCCCCACTGGCCAGGGCCAGGCCCTTGGTCTCTGACATGGTCCTCCTTAGGCCTCCTGGGGAGACAAAGCAAATCAGACTCTGCAGAGCCTTCCCTTGAAAAGTGCTGTATACTCCACTGTGTCTGGCTGGAGAGAAGGGGAAGAGCCATCAGTAACCTCCAGCAAGTGAATATAGTCTTGGGAAGCAGACAGACCCTTAAATATCTCTTCCAACACTAATGTCTATGATGCTTCTTCCCCAAGACATCACACCACACAGATTGCAGAGGGGAGAGCAGCTTCCTCCCTCCTTGCCCACCCAACCAGATTCCCCCCAGCACAGGCAAGGCCGGCAGGAGGAGCAAGGCTGGGTGGAGGCTCAAGGTGGCCACCCTGGCCAGGCTCTCACCTGCAGAGCTCAGGTCCTCCAGGTCTGCAGCACTCAGGGGGCAGGCAGCTTCCACACAGAGCGGGGCTGGCAGCACCAGGAACTCCATGACGGCGTCGCAGAGCGCGTGCCGCAGGGCCCCGCGCAGCTTCTCCGACAGCTGCAGCAGGCTGATGTTGCCCTTCTCCCAGATATCCAGGCGCACCAGCACGCAGGGCTCTGTGGGGAGAGGGTAGTTCTGTATGGCTCTTCAACCCTGCCTTCACCAGCCCTCTGAGGTGCCCCAGGGGACATGGAGGCTGCAGGCAATTGGCAGCTGCTGGCCAACTCCTCACCCGAAGGCAGGGGGTCAGCCCCTGGCTGGTGCCTGCTGACTGCTGTGAGGCTTTCAAAGTCAGTGTCCTGCAGCAGGCCCACGATGGGTGAGGGGGAAGGCAGCTTCAGAGGGTCAGGCCTCTCCCCGTGGGGCAGCAAGGTGGGGCTGCCGTGCTCATCCACGAAGGTCAGTGCAATGCACGCAATTCCTGCGGGGCAGAACCCGAGACAGCCTCCATCAGCACAGCACTAAGTACACCCCTACAGTGCCTGCCTACACCTTGCCATCCCACAGCTGGGACCATCATGTCACCACTTGAGTTGCACAGTGTCACGTGGCAGGCAGGGCCCACAGGAGGGGAGGCAGCCAGGGGAGCAGAGGCCAGCTGTGCCTGTGGGGAGCCAGGGTAAGAAGCATGGGGTTTGGCACAGGGTGTCCTCATCATTCCAAGAATCTCTCTCCTGTAGTGTCACAGCAGATTTCACTTGCCCTGCAGGAGCCTCCTGGGTTGTCCAGTGCCACATGCAAGAGGAAAGTATCTCCATTTGCACCAGGAGAGCCTTTATGCAGATTGATCCAGGACAGGGCTCACAATTCCTGTCCTCTTAAGGGACAGAGTACAGGGCCCAGACACGATCCAGCAGCCCCCTCCAGGCTGTGAAGGATGTAGAGTCCCTGCAGATCTGACACCTTGTTGCAGATTACACTTACAGCCTCCTCCTCACTGTACACCTGAACAAGATTAGGTGCCTTCCCCATCCACTCCAACCAGGCAGGACTGGGAACAAAGCAGGCTAACACCCAGGACTAGCCTGGAGTCACTGTAGAGAAAAATTCAGACCCTGCCTGTTGGCTCTCTACACTGAGCTCTACGCACGTCCAACAGGACAGTTCAGAGCTGCAGAGCAGCTGTGTGGTTCCTGCCTCACAGCCCACATGCTGTCAGCCCTGGGCCACACAGGAGAAGCCCTGTAATGGACCAGAGCAGCAATAAATGCTGGCTCCCCATGGCCCAGTTCAATGGCCAGGGCACCAGGGAAGCAGCTGCAAGGTCCAAACCTCACACTGTAACCCAAAATGTTCCCACTCCCTTCAAAAGCCCCCTAAGCCAGCACTCAGATGGCTGGATGGCAAAGCTGCCCCAACGCTACCTAAGGGTAATGTGCCCAGATGCAAATAACCTCAGCCGTGCAAAACTGCTGAGCCCATACTCTGTCCTTCTCTGTGCCAGCAAGGATGGCAGTGACACCAGACCCCACTGCCACAGAGAAACCAAAGTGTCACTGACTGGATCCCCCTGGATGGGTGCCCTCTCTGCATGGAGACAAACCCAGCCCAAGCAGGCTGTCCCCAGTCTAAGCAGCAGCAGCACAACCACCCAGTCTCCATCATTCCTCGTGAAGCATAAGCTCTGCAGCAACCTTTCCTCCAAGGCATAGCAGACACAAGGGAGAGTGCACTGGGATGGAGAGAGATGCTCACAAAGTGGAGAGGTAGGCATTCGAATCAGAGGGCAGCTCATGTGCACCCACACTGAGGAAAGGAAACTACACCTATGAGCAACCCCCACAGAGCCTCTTGCTGCACCAGGGCAGCTCTCCAGGACATGGGTGTTAATACAGAGGTATCAAGAGCAGGAAATCTGCTGCACATGACAGTGAATATGAGCTCTACCAACCAGACTGACTTTCTTTAAACAGTAAAGGCCACAAACTCCTCAACAGTGTGGCTTGGCAGTCACCCTCACGCCCACCGAAATGACTGAATGATCATGTGGTAATCATAAACTACTCCTCTATTCTTCTCCTGGATATATTACCACACTCAGCCTCTTCAGCTTCTGGCACATTTCCCTATCACATCCATTCCTGCTCTGCTTCAGTCCGTCTGAGCTGAGGACATGAGAACAACTGACCACAATTCAAGCAGGCCAGGTCAGCAGCCTGCCCCTGCCCAATGAACAGAAAGGCTCTCCTCTATGTCGCAGGGAACAAGGCTTCCAGGAGCATGGAGAAGCTGAAATCGAACCACTAAATCATGGGTAAAAAAAACCCAAACAGCTAAGAAACTCAAAATTTGAGTTCTGGAGCTGTAGGATCAGGTACCTTAGCAAGAGCTGCCAAGGGTCTCACTGCCTGGTGCACTGGAGGTGGAGTGCTGGAGAACTGTTACCTCCCATCTGTGGGGGACTCCGAGCCCCCTCTGACCCAGGCTCACTAAAATACAAAGCACACATCTAATGGTGCCTGGCCACTCCAGCCCTTTGCTAAGCAAGGGAACACCCCACACCAGGACACAGCCACTGGGAGAGTGATAATGCTACATCCTGGAGCATCAATGACATTTGAAACACCAGGATTCCCATCTTCCTCAGGGAAGAGATGCCTGTTTGGACCTGTGGGAAAAAAGATGCAGGATTTTGGAGTTCACTGCTTGCAAGCTAACAGGGCAGCACACGAACCCTCAGCAGCTGGGAATCGCTGAGCTGCCACCTCAGGGCAGCGGGTTCTGTTTGCTCATTTATCCAGCCAGCAAGAAACAGGGCTCAGCTAAATCAACACACACAAACACAGAGGAGTCAAAGCTGAAGCCACAACACAAGGAAAACAAGATCAGCCAGGACCAGAGAGCTGCATGGGAAAAGGAGATGGAGTAATACTTGGAGCCACGGGTGCTACCTTGGAAGTGAGAGAGTGGAAAGAGGTGCTGCACAAGGTCCGACATGGTACCTACGTAACAGAAGAACATTCAAACAGTGGACAAGGGGCACAAGACACACAATGGCCAGGTGACAGACCACACAGCCTGGACAAAACATGACACGACAGCCTGCTGCAGGGTGGGCCCTATCCAATCCCTCCTCCAGCAGTCTGGAGAAAAAAGCAAGGACACTGCTCACCCAGCCCATGCTCAGTTACACGCAGCCAGATTTCCCTCTGCAGCAAGGCTTCTGCCACAACTGCTCCCACCTCCAGCCCCACAGAGCCTCTGTGCCCCACACTGAAGTCTTGTTGTGTCTAGAGCTGCTTCCTGCACCAACACGTCAAGCTTAGCAAGTTGCTCTGTGGGAGGCCTTAGTTTGCTCCGCCACACATGCGGAGGTGTGTGGTCCCTCAGGCACATACCCACCTTCCAGCCGTGGAGGAACACACTCCCACAGCACTGCCCTCCTCACTCACTCATAGCTCTCCAGCATGGGAAACAGCTCCCCAATACACAGCCCCATACCCTGTTCGAGAAGAGTTGAGCAGAATACCTTTTCCACCAGTGCCTTGGCCACCCGGCTTGTTGTACAGATAGAGATCCTGGTCAGGGATGCTCCCATTGTGGTTGAAGTAGTGCTAAGGAGAATAAGGAAGAATACTAACAAAGATTAGAGAACTTGCTTCACTGGAAAGAGGCTTGTCTGTATGCAGAGCTCATCCCCAAACCTGTAGAATCAAATCCAGACCTACTCAAAACACTTGCCAACACAGCTTTCACCACTGCTGGGGTGAAGGAACACCTTACGGCTCATAGTTACGTGGCACTATGTATCTGGCCTCACCCTCTGTCTTTGCTATAACCACACTAAGGGGGCGGGTGGCTGCTCTCAAATTTTTATTAATCCTGATGTTTCAGTCCTTGGATCTGAGGGAGCCATGCAAGCAGCCAAGTTCAGCTTTGAAAGGTGGTCTTCTCCCATGCTCCTGAGAGATGACTGTGGGCATGAACTTTGTGGCTGCTGCTTTTTGCACAGCAAGTGACTGCCCAGGCTAATCAGGATGTGCTCAGACCTGTAAAACTCCCTCAGGCTTCAGGAGTTAGCATCAATTTCTCCCTAACCCTCCATGGCAGAGCTGGGAACGCGATGTCTGAGCTGCCCCAACAAATGCCCTCAGCAGCAGCTAGAAGCTGGGCAGATTGCTATCCCAATCCCAGCCCTCCTCACCTTGAAGTGGTGCTCCACGTTGCTGTCGGTGTACTTGGGAGTGTGCAGGAAGATGAGCAGGTTCTGGCGCAGGTAATAGGCCACGGCGTGCAGCCAGGGCAGGGCCGAGGGCGGCAGGGAGAACTGCAGGACCTCCGTGGGCGGTGTCCCGGGGGGCTGGATAAACTGCACACAGGGGGCTTTAAAACCCAGCTGGGACTAGCAGGCTGCCCTGGGGCTCTAATACTGACACAAATGATGCCAAGTTGGCTCTGCAAGGGGGGAGTGTGGTGGGCAGAACCCTATACAGTACCCTGAGACAGATCATAGAATATCCCGAATTAGAAGGGACCCTCAAGGATCATCAAAGTCCAACTCCTGGCTGTGCCCAGGACAGCCCCAAGATGGGGGCAGACATTCATTCCAAGGTGTGGGAAGGAGGGCACAGGGAAGTCCTGCTGTGCCGCAAACCCAGCAGAGGGAATCTCTCAGCTGCACACACACCCGGCACACACACAGTATGAACCTCGGTGAATGCTAGCCTGACCAAGCTGGAGCAGGGAACAGGATGTAGCAAACTGCCCTGGTCTTCCCTGGAGCAGCAGCAGCTGAGACAGGTAAAAACGTAGGAAAGTGCTCTGGGATGAACAGAGCAGACAGCCAGTGAGGTACCTCCACATCTGCTGGGGTCAGCTTGCAGTTCCGCACCAGCATGACCGTGATGATATCCAGGGTGGCCTCATCCAGGCGTCTGCGCAGCACTTTCACCAGCTCATCCGTGATCTCAGGCCCTGACAAGGGAGCAGAGGTACAAGCAGCTTTTTCACCCCATCCAGTAAGAATGGCTACAGCCACCTCTCCCTCCTTGTTCAGGGTGAACCACCCTCACACTCACTTCCCACAGGGAACATGACTTTCCCCACCATCTATTTCTTCAGAGATTTTTTCCTACAGGTTTATGATCACAAAAGACTGCTGGTGCAGTAGGCCAAGCCAAATGCACTCCTGCACAGGGAAAGCTGGCACACAGTCTGCAGGAGGTTGCACTGTGGGTCGTGGATCCTTTCCTTATATTTTCACCAACACAGAACAGAGAACAGTTCTGGGCTAAGGAAGAGCTGTTTGCTCAGGCAGGAGACTCCTCTCTCTTCAAGCAAAGAGGGCAGGGAGCAGAGCTCTGTTCCTCTGCTTTACATCAGCACAGTTCATCTGCTGCCAGGTGCTGTAATACATACCTGCTGGGGCAACACCATGGACCATCAGCTGGATGTGTCTGTCTATCTGTCCCACAGGGCGGGCAGAGTCCACACTACGGCATGAGGCACTGTCCAGAGAGGAACGAGAACCCTGGAGAAGCAAAAACAGCCCAGTGGAAGTAGTTTAATATGAATTCTAGATCCATTACTGTCCCAGGCTGTCAGCAGGGTCAGGCAGACGCCACCCACTGCTGCCCCAATCCACACATCTACAGTGTAAATTTTACCCCACATGAAATCCAGGTTGCTGGAACTACTGAGTTCCCTCCACTCGTGTGACCATGAGCACCCATGTCCACTCGCAGAGAGAAGTGGACTCACCATTAGATCCTCAGTGTAAATGGGCTCCTGGCTGCGTGTCAGTGCCAGTGAGCGAGATGATGCACTAAGGCTGCTCTCTGCTTCCCACACCTTCCCACTATGGGTGGTTTCAGTCAGCCTGAATACAAGAGAAAGACCGTGTCAGCCTCCATCCCCAAGGATGACAGCATTGTACATCCACAGAAGATCCACATCTTCCTTGCTCTCCCCTGTGCATTTTGTGGGGAGTAGTCCTTAGAATATGGAGTTTTGTGGAAAAACTGCACTCTGGCTCCCTCAAAAAAGCCATCATTTTTCCTCCCATGTGTAAAGGCTTAGCACAAGGAGAGCAGGAAGGGCCTGGCTTGATGTGACAGACTCATCAGAAATCAGATACTTGGTGCTTGGGTCACAACATGGTCCCTGAGGCTGGGCAGACACTTTCTGTCCCAAGGAGCCCTCAGTCGGGTGTGTAACATAGATAGCAAGGCAGGGTCAGGCCAACAAGCCACGCTGGCTTCTTACCGGAGGTAGAAAACAGATTTAGTGGCACGTTCCTGGTAGACAAACATATTCTTCCTGTTCACCACAGAGAAGGCGTTGAGCACCGAGCGAAGTGCCTGGATAGCTGTGGGCAACGTGGGACATTAGCTATCCCACATACCCTTCTCTGGTGTGCCAATCCAGCCAGCAGCCGGACCCCTGACACGCCAAACGGGAGGGATCCTGGGCTGTACGTACCTCGCGAGACCCCCATGTTGGGGCCCATCTTGAGGCGTGAATGCACGTGGATGAGTGTGCTCCACACCACCTCACAAGCAAAGTGCCCTGGCATGAACTGCATGGTGGCAGCCAGGTAGTCCCGGGGCTGGTAGCTCTCCTCTACAGAGTAATCTGTAAAGAACATAGGGCATAGCTGGGGCCATAGCAAGGAAGTTAACTTCTTCTTAGGCATCTTTGTAGCACTGCTGCTGAGGCATGGCCAAGGGAATATTCATACCATCCGTGGGCATCACACGCTGCCTGTATGAAGTATAGGGTGTTTCACTCTTCCAGATGTCCTCCTCACTTTCTGCCACCAGTAATGAGTTGCATATGTGGCTGTCATGCAGGTCCTGCAGCAGCAAGCGCTGCAAAGGATGAGGAAAGATTGGTTCTGTTGCTTGCACAGCCACAGAAGACAGCAAGAAGTGCTTACGGCCAGACTGAGTCCCTTCTCCTCTGACCCCCCAAGCTGAACTGACTCCCCAGGCCCTCCTCTGAGCTGAGCTCAGACTAGACAACCTCCAGAGGTCCCTTCTCATCTAAGCCACCTAATCACTGGCAGCTCTGTCAGTGTCCTCTTAAGATTTATTACCTGATTGACAACCCTGCAGATTTCACTGATCTTCTTCACCACCACCTGGTTGAGACTCTGGCATTCCCCTGGCTGCTCCTCTTCTGTCTCTGCTGATGCTGCCTTCTCCACACTCAGGCTGCTTTATGAAGAAAGGGAGAATGGGGTCAGCAGGGCACCTGGACAGTGCCTGTCACTGGGTGCTGGGAGCAGGAACACAGCAGGAAAGGACGGCAGGTTTCCCTTCACAGAGCACCAGCCTAGTCCTGCAACTTCCCTCCCACACTGGGCAGGGAGGAGATCCTGTCCAGAGATGAGTGAGTGGCAACAAGGTCATGGTACAGAGAGACAGTGGTCAGACAGGGGACCCTCCTTACCGCGTGTGGTAATAGACCTCCACTCGGTCCTGATGGATTTTTATGATGAGCCAGAAATCCGGCATAAGGGGACACCTGGGTTCCTGGTCGCTCATTAACGCCTCCTCATACTCCGAGTCACTGCTTCCCCCATCATAACCTGCAATGTACCCTCACTTCAGCCCTAGGCCTGGCAAACCACCTCCTCCCTGGGCTTGGCAGCCACTCACAAGCCCTCAGGGCTCACCCCAGCCCAGGCACACAGACTCCCCAGTGCGTCACTGCCAGTGTCACCACACACTGTCATCCCCCTGCCCCGACAGACTCACCTAGATGGTCGGAGTCCATGCTGCCCTGGCTCGACACGAGGCTCTGCACGCGGCTGGGACGCTGCCTGCTGGAGCCTGCAAAGAGGAGTTTGATCATGGAAGTACTTGCTAAGCCCCTTCACATGCCCCATGTGCTGGAGAAACATCACAGCACAGGACAATCAGACAGTGCTGGCCATGGGGAGGCAGTGCTGGGGAATGAGGCTCTCACAGCCAGTACTGAAGTCACCAGGAACTGCATGTCATTAGGATATCAGTGCAGCAGCACAGCCTAGTACCTTGGGTACTGTTAACCAGTGAATTGCCAGCACCCTGGCAAGGAAGAGACCAAAGTCTTAGGTACCAATGCTGGTATTTAGGGACAAGAACAGGAGTAGCAGTTATATTATGTATGTCACAGCCAGAACTGGGCTCTTCCCTTAAAAGTTTCTGAGGCTGAGGTACATCCTGCCCACATTGCAGCTCCTACCTTCCCTGCCCTGTGTTACAGACTCAGTCAGGCTTGCTGCAGATGGTGTCACCAACGGTGATTTCTCACTGTTTCCCTTTTCAGAGGATGAAGATGGCAATGACTGTATGGTTGTCTCTGGAACTGCCTCTTCCAGGGAGTCCTGGCCTGGTGTTTTGCTTTGATCAAGTCTCAGCAGATCTCCTGGAGCCTGCATAAAGCCAAAGTCACAAACATGACCAGAAAAACAGGCACTGAAAAAAAAATTCCATCATCCTTCCACATCTTACCAGTGTCCCGCACGTTCTCACCGACAGATCACTCACTCAGTGCTTCTCACCTCATTCTGTGTGTGGCTGCCTCCACCCGCAGGGTTTCCTGTGTCCGGCACAATGCGCATCTCACTCTCTGGCCACTCCCAGACACCCCGGCCTTCTTCTGGGAGGACACAGCTTGTGTGGTGTAACAGCTCGGAGCCTTCTGCCTCTGTTTCACTGCTCCCCTCCTGGCCTGCATGGCCCAGGGCCGTCCTGGTGCCACCTCCAGCTGGCTGCTGCAAGCAGGGTGTCCCTGGAGGGTCTGGAGCAGCCCTCCTGGAGTGCAGGCGGCTGATGGAGATGTAATGGTAGTCGTTGCCTTCTGCGTTGAGCATGTAGCCTGGCAGAGCCATTCTTCTGAACTCCTGAAACACAGGGAAGAATAAGCATCCTGCTAGCAAAGCGTGGCGCTTCCTCAGGGCTTTCTCTTTACCTCCTTGAACTTCTCCAGAGAGTGCTCAGGCCCAAAGACAAACTGGAGCAGCACCACCTCGCTGTGGCAGCTGGGCCGGCCCTTGGAGTTATAGATGTGGGTGGCCACCCTGTGCAGGATGGAGGTGCTGATGACCTGCGAGTGACGCAGCGCTGACACAATCTCATCGTCCAGGAGCCAGCGAATCTGAGCAGAGCAAGGACACAGAGCAACATCCAGGTGACCTGTGTTTGCAAGCCTGCCCCAGTTCTCACCCAAGCCCCAAAAGGACGAAGGCAGCCTCTCCCATCACCCACATCCCTCATCTCGTGAATGTACCTAAGAAAAGGCCTTTAGAAGACAGCTCTGCCTGGCCCACTCCAACTGCAGCAAGAATTTTCTCAAGGTAATCCCATACTTTTGGGAACCACAAGGCTGACAGCCTGTGTGACACCAGTAAAGCGTAACAGTCAGTTCAGCTGACAGGCTGCAGCTTGGAGCAGGCTAGGAAGAGTGGAACAGCAGTTGTGTGCTCTAACAGGGAGGCAAGTCTTGCTTACCTCATTCATAGTGGCTTCAATAGCCTGCCTGTGCACTCCAGGGAGGTTGGAAAGGGCAGGGTGCCTAGGAGAGAGGAGAAAAGAATCAACCAGTCCTTCTCATTCATGCAGCCACCACAGTGCAGCTCCCCAGCAGTAAAGGGATTCTGTGAGAGGCTTTTACACCTGCAGTGCCATACCTCTCATCTCCAGTGGACGGGAGCCGTTCCAGGTTGTGCATGATATCCTCATCCGAGCGGAAAGAGGACGGCTGCCCCGGAGAGCGCGTGAAGGACACGCTGCTCTCCGAGGTGCACCTGTCACAGGAGAGAGAGCAGCCTGAGCATGGGGCCAGAGAGGATAAACAGACACAGAGAGCAGAAAAGGGATCTCTACAGAAGGTGAGCCTATCTAGGAAATATTTTAGTTTTCTTAAGACTGAGACAGGCCTTAAGGAGAAGAAGAGTCGTAAGTCTCAGTATATGGAGATGAGCCAATAATGACTGTCTGGGAAGAGCAGGCAGACAGTAGGTGACTGGGCCTCTTTCCACCTACCTGTTGTGGAGGATGTCTGTGTTCACAACTTCTATCTCCAGGGGCAGTGTTAACACAAAGATGTCCAGGGTCACACAGAGGTCCCCCAAGTCGATGGTGTTCAATCCCTGGCAGCTTTCCAGGCAGCCCAGAACTTCCCCTGAGGAGAGATCACAAACCAAGGGACTCAAGCAACAAACATCTCTGCTTACACACATACCCAGCCTGGTGGAAAGCACAGAGACTGCAAGAGGTGGCTGTTACACACACCTGGACAGGCTCAAGAAGGCCACCATCATCTTCCATGATCCTTTTAACCTTCCATGACCAATCCCACAGAAAGTGGGAGACCTGGTGAAAAAGCCCTTGTCTGATGACGGCAAACCCTGGGGGCTCCATACAGGGGAGGCTGGTCCAGAGAGATTGCTGTTTAAGACACAGCATGTTTGTTCCAGGGGCTGCTCACCCAGCAGGGACCTGACTGAAGCCCTACTGCCATCTAACCTCCCAGCAAGGATTGCTCTTACCTAAACAAGTTGGCAGCGACTGCACGGGCATGGAGCTGTGCTGGCTACGCAGCTTCACTGAGCAGGTCAGGTGCACAAAGAGCGGGGGCATCTCCTGCTCCAGGAACTCTTGCTCATTGAGCGAGTCCCCTCCCAGCACGCTGAAGGAGTCGTCATCCTGGTTCACCGTGTTGGAGTCTGAGAGGGAATCTGTGTCTGGGAACTCATGCTCCAGCTTCTCACGGTACTCCACCTCCAGCTCCGGGTCACTCTCTGTGGCAATGCAGCATCCAGACACAGCTCCTGTTGATACAGGTTCCCTGTCAGCAAACCAGGTTCACATCTCCAGATACCCCACCAGACACACCTAGCTCTGAAAGGCATTACCACACGGACAGACGTTTTCTTTTCCAAGACAGAGCAAGCAAATGTTACCTTCTTCAGCTGCCATTTCTGCCTCTGATCCTTCCATGTCCTCACTGCCTTTCCTGTCTGCCTGATCCCGAGATGCCTCTTCCTGAGATGGAGAGAGAAAGGGCACATATTAGAACCATGCCAGGCAATACAGCAGGTTGTTGATGGGAGCTCCAGGGACTAAGTCTACCCATGGGTCTGCCAGCCCCAAATCCAGATCTGACACCAAGTAAAGCTACCCCACAAGGTGCCTGCCAGGACAGCCCCATATCTACCTCTTTCTTGGCTGAGGGTGGGCAGTAGAAGAAATAGTGAGGATTTGATGGCACTGGCTTGAAATGTAAACTTCCAATTTCCAGGAATTTTTCCTGAAAGAGAAATCCCACATATGAAGCAGACACCCTACTCTACAGCCTCCTGTTGAAGCCAGGTCAAGCTTGCACATTTCTCACCTGGATAATTTTATGCAAGTCTGGGTGTGCCTGACAGGGCTGTCCAATTTCCAGCAGTGAGAGGGGAAATTCTGAACAGCAACTGGTGCCCACACTGCTCTTTGGCTCCTCTGTGGGGCTGGCAATGTTATGGGAGTCCTGCTCGCTGTAGTCCTCCATTTCAGCACTGACAGGGTTGTGGACAGGTCAGACAGGCAGATCAAGAAACGAGACAAGTTTTATGTGCTATCCATCCTGCCACTATCTCACCTCCCAGTTCCCCAAACCTCATCTGTGTCAACACAATCTGAACGCCCACAACTCCACAGCCCAGAAGCCACCCATGTGCCCAGAAAAGGGCTCATGCTGTCTGACACCAGGCCTGAGCTAGTTTAACCATGCCAATCATATCGCCACGTCTGTACACCACACTACACACCCTGCGTGGGAGACAGAGACACAGACTACAGGGACAGGCCTACAGCAACCTGAACTACCAGCAGCCAGTTCAGGGCACCTCACAGCAAGCACCACCATGCCAGCACCCCGGTGCCTGGGCAGCAAAGCTCAGGCCCATGGCCACTCAGCAGCTCCATGGCAGAATCAGTTCCTAAAACTCAGAAAAAGCAATCTGGGGAATGGGATGTTGACTGGTCAAAGCACTCCCCAGGTACTCAGATAAGTGATAGAGGTGGCAGATCCGGGTGCAATGTGTCACAATGTATACATCCTTCAGTAAAAGTTTATGCAACTTCCATTGGGTTAGGTGATTCATAATATCCTATAAACAAAGACAATGTTCCCACAGTTTTTCTTGGGGAAAGTAGCACTTGAAGTCACCTGACTTTTCAAACACTAAGCGTTCTTCAAAACCACAGTCTCACCTCAATGATTCACAGTATAAGATGACATAGCATTGGAGATTCCCAACAAATGCTAGTGAATTCACATCAAGGAACTGTGCTGAGGACAAAGGACCTAAGTGTTTCTTTGACAAACACTAAGGCATAGCACTTTTTCCCCCTTAAGTTTTCAGAGGTGATACAAATCTCATAAATACCCTAAGAAATAGGATGGAAGTTTGGCATATTTCAATTCTGTCTTGGTGTTTCTCTCGTGCATTTTTTCCCAGAGTTTTAATTACAAAAAATGACACTTAATTCATTAGAAAAGGATAACAAAGCTGTCATTTACACCAGAGTCAACAGCAAACTCAAATGAGTCAAGCAGCAGGAGATGCATAATTTCTCCAGAAACAAGTTTTGCAGCGTTGCAGACAAACTGCCCTCCAGCTCAGGCCAGATGGGACAGTAATATGGCCAAGACTACAAGAGAAAGAAAGGATAGATGTCACCAGAGGCTATAAAAAATAGAAGGTCCTGGTGGACACCGTACCAGATGGGTATCTCACTGTAAATATCTGCTCTTCTGTGTGGCTGTTAGACTCTGCCCTACAGCATTCCTTCTAGCAGGCACTAGAAGATGGCTTGAAGAAAGATTTGTCCTGGCTATGAACAGAAGCAAGACTCTGGTAGATCCCCTACCTTGACTCAGAGACCAAGACACCTCGTTCCCTAGAGCTCTGTTCCTCTTCCTGCTCCACGCTGCCCACTTGGAAGCTGGCTGTCTTGGAGTGTGTGTGGAAATGCTGATGGCTCTCTCGGAATGAGCGGACATGGCTGCACACTGTCAGCAGGAAGTTGGTGATATCAATCTCTTGGAGCAGCTCCTCACAGTAGTCCATGGCAGTAAGCAGGTCCTGGGAGCTGATGCTGTGTGATTGCTGAAGGCTCTTGAACAGCCCTACAGATAAACACAGTGCTTGAGCACTCCACGGCAAGGACGTGAGGCTGTGGGAGTCAGGCAGTAGCCACTTTTGGATGTTCACCAAGTCCCAGCACAGAGCTGGAGTCGGTGCAGGTGCTGGGAGACAGAAGGCAGCCAGGGCACCTAACACTACATGTTAGCCTGGGCTTGGGTGACACCAGAGTGCCCATGGGATCTGTCACCCTGAAGGTGAAAGGAAGGCATCAAAGGAGGGATGCTCCTTCACAGCACTCCACAGGTTTGTGAACAGCCTCTGCAAGGCCCACAGGGAATGCACAGAGGCATCTTTAAATCCCTCCTGCTGGGACATCAGTCCCACAGCTCCTCCCTGTGCCTGGAGTAAGATCACAAGGAAAATGAAACATTGCTTTCTTAGAAGCTGATGCAGGGTCCAACCCCAACCCTGCCACAGGTCCCATCAAGCTCACCTTTCACATAGCACTGGTGGGAGTGCTCCTGCAGCAGTGTGCAGTAAGTCACCAACTCCTTGTGCTTGTGATCCAGCCAAGCAGCAGTTGGAGGACGTTCCAGAGACTGCGACCTGGAAGAGAGGAACTGCAGCCTTTAGTACCTCTGGTGCCAGTAAAGCAGAACCTAGGGCATGCACAGGCAGTGGCTTCTACGAGGTAGAGAGGCCAAGCCAAGCCAAGATGGCAGGGCTAGAGCCAGCCTCTTGTCAAGGAAACTCCTCTGGATTTTGTCTAGGTACCAAGTATGGTTGGTATTACCTGAAAAAGATGTCCCGAGGAGGGCGGTGTGCCCGTGGGCTGACGAGCTGCTCTCGTAACAGCTCCAGAGAGCAGCTGTAGATGTAAATGGGGCAGCGAAACCGGCGGCACTCGCCCAGCTCAGACTGTGAGTTCTGGCGACAGAAGGAGATGTGCACATCTCTCCGGGAGGGGCCACTCTGCTCCCCAGGGTCATGGCTCACTTCTGCAAAAGAAACAATTGTAAGATAAAGGCCACTGATGGTTCCTCATTCCCGGTCTGAGACATCACAGCTCTCACAGAAGCACCACAGTTAGATACGGGGTTTTCAAGCTTCTCACCACTCATACTCACCCAGCATCCAACCACTCAGCCCACTGCTTTGGCCACCTTGAT
The DNA here is from genome assembly GCA_013397175.1 of Platysteira castanea. Lineage (NCBI taxonomy): Eukaryota > Metazoa > Chordata > Aves > Passeriformes > Platysteira > Platysteira castanea. The sequence continues at coordinate 26,203 of VYXC01004484.1, read as the reverse complement.
CCCCTTCTTCACAGCCATGACTGTTCATCACCACCACCACTACCTCCTGCAGCAGCACAACCCTTCATCCTCACTGCAAGCATGGCTGGTCTGCCCTAGGGGCTGTGCAATCAAATCCCATATACCTCAAGACCTGTGCCCTTCTCCCTAAGACAGTGTGCTGCTGACAGTGCCAGTCTGGATCATGAAATTAGAGTCACTGACTTTCCACTGCACCCCGCTACTGTCATTCCTAGTAGCTTCTATCTACCTGCAACCTCCTTGCCCACAAGGAACTAACTTTGGCCATGGGCACCCAACTCGCATTACACTCCTTCATGCCCCCATGCACATCACTGTGTCTCTTGTCCTGACTCTGCTGACTGCCAGGCAGGAGCTGCCAGGCTGCAGCAGCCTGTTATTCCTCCTGCTTTAATCTGCTCAACAGTATGCTCAAGAATAGCAAGGATATCCATACTTTAACAAGGTGCTGTCAGTACCGTGGGCTGGTGTTATGCTGAGGGTTGGCAATGGCACTGCAGCATCCCCCTCTTCAGCCCTGACTCGCTCTGTACAGACAGGTCCTGTGGTATCTTCTCCAGATCGGCACTCATCTTTTGGAGATTTGTCCAACCCACAAGCCATCAGCTTCTGTACATCTGGAGGAGAAGAAAATAAAATCACCCTCTGTGCAGTGAAAACAGCTTAACCCCTCAATCTACATTCCCAAGAAAGCAGATTTCCTGCTACTTCTGTGTGTAGAAGCAGTTTCACCCGAGCCTAGCAGCCTTCACCAGTGGCTCAGTGGAAGTCAGACCAGTGCCAATGCCCAGAAAGCAGGGACTCTCCCAGACCATCCCATCAGCAATCTCCTTACTCGATTCATTAACAACTACACTGGGAAAACAGTCCAAATGGCTGCAGCCAGCAAACAACTCAACACCACATCCCCTGCCTGAAAACCCTATGTGGGCAGCACCACATCCAAGCAGAGAAGTGCAGGACGTTCAGCACTTGGCACTATTCTACTCCTGGCCATGTGGTGCAAAAAGACAGCGCATGAACTCTGCTGTTCAATTTTCTCTCTACCCTACCAGAGCTGATTCTGTTTTCCTGAGGAGGTGCTTAGGACTGCTGTCTCCTCTTGCTCCCCACAACAGACACCCTCACCTGAAAAGGTGGCTGGCAGGAAAGTCAGGAACACATGCTGCGGGTTGACCAGCTTGGCATAACATCGCCATTGAGGGGGAAAGGGCCCCATTGTGTCACTCAGTGTCACGTCATCCTCAGGAAGCTCTGTGTTGCCAAGGCTCTGAGGGAAGAGCAGAAGTTGGATAAACTCATGGCATATGACATAGGCCCACCTTGAGGCAGGGAGCAACCACACAGTGCAAGTTCTTCCATGACTGCTGGTTGGCACAGTGCTGAAATCACCCGGGTCACCTCTGCACATTCTCAGAGCAGCCTGGCTCCAGGAAGTACAGCACAACAGTCAGGAGATGCTTAGCCAGCTTTGCTGGGGCCAGTTCTGACCTCTAGGCAGTGATTGCCCATGGTTTCAGAGCAATCTGCAGCACAGCACCAGTGCTGCTGTAACAGGCTTGGCCCATAGTGAATGCAACTATCCACATACCTTCTAGATTCCTGCTTGACTTCAGCCACAGGATACAGCTTAAACTGCTGCCAAAGGTGGGGAAAAACAGCTGCCTTTCAATCTTTCTCAGCCCTTCTAACTCTCCTGCTCTTTAACAGCTGCTGCCTTGCATTCCGAGGGGGCTCAGGAGAAGGACAGCAGCACAGCAGTACCTGCAGAGTACTTGTGGAGCCAGTCATATCCCTGGTGCCATTACTGCCAACAAGATGGTAGGATGCAGAAGCATCCTGCTGCTCCAGGGTCCCAGAAGCTTTTAGGGTTTCTTCTGAAATGGAGCAGAGAAACCAACCTGAGAAACACCAGCTGAGGATGAGACTTGAAAGCAAGGCTCCTGAAACACCTCACTGCTCCTGTGTCACTACTGCCACACTCCTGGTCCTTACCTCTGATGACAGGGAGCGTGAAGGGGGGTTGATGGCCATCACGATCCCGTTGCAGAACCTGCTCCATGAAAGCCACATGATCAGCATCAGCCATGGGGATCTCCCGGTCACTGAGGTCATGCTGAAGGCAGCCATGGAAGAGGTTTAGTAGCATTTCATTGGGCACAAACGAAGAGTCCTTGGTCACCTCCTCATTCTCTGCTTCAAAATAGAACCATGGCAGCCTCAGAGACAGCATTTCCATAGCCACCATCTGCCCAGAACCCCAGGAGACAGCCCTTTGCAAAGCAACACTTCCACACAGCCAGGAATTTCCCCAGTACCTCTGCAAGACGGACTTGGAGAGTGTTGAGGAGGCCCTGGAGTTTTGGCATCATTAGTTACCCTGCACTGACCCACCCTGCCACTGTAACTGTTGTGGAGATGCTGGGGGTACACACAAGAAACCACCACCACGAAGCAACTATCTAGGTTTAAGGATTTCAAAAGCAACTCTTAAAAATTATCAGCCGAGGAAAGGCAGCAATATAGCTGGACAGCCCTGGGCCAGCAGACTTGGGAAGAACAGCACTGAGCTACTAAAAGAGGCATGGCAGTGCTCACACACTGCTTCCCACAGAGACAAGCACGTGGAGCAGGCTGCCCACAGGAGGGAGGACAAGGGGAAGCAGGTGGTGAAGAGGCGCCTACCTTTTGTCAACATTAGAAAGAACATTTCAACCTGCTGGCACCTGGGCAACAGCTTCATGAGGTTGAATTGGAATGGGATCTCATGCACTCGAAAGCCAGGCCCCATGTCTGGATCTGCAACAGAGATGAACAGGACCACCAGAAAACAAGCATTCCACAAACTGCTCTGGGAACTGTGACTTGTAACTGAGAACAGACGAGCTCTTCCTTTACATCCTTTACAACTTCTAGAAAACCACTTGCTCAGGCACACCAGGCCTATCACTGAAGAGAAGAGCTCATCTTCCACCTGCTCCTGAAGTCAGCTCCTCTCATCAAATGGTTGATGCTGGAAAGGTCGTCTGGACCAACTCCCCTCAAGCAAGGTCACCTTGTCACCTCTCCAGCCTAGGCAGAAAGCCTCAATGCTTTTTTGGCCTTCCCAGGATGAAGCCATTTCTCTGCCAGATTATTATAAGTGCAACAAAGTGACCCATAGCCATCAAACTCTACAAAGTTGTCAAAAAGTTCCAAGTTCCAGAAACTTCTAGGGTCCCAAGACATTCAAGACCTCGCTGCTTCTTTGCTCCATCAAGCTTGCTAGGACATAGATGGTGGACTCACCTTCAGCAGCTTTAGTGTCTGAAGGAGGGCAGACCCACTCCTTGTTCTGGCACAACTGGCTGATGTACTCGAAGGTCAGCATGGTGGCAATGCACGCAAGGTCCCGGGGGTACAACTGCAATAAGCAGTCAAGGCTCAGTTTATGCAGAATTATTACCCACAAATGCAGAAGAAAAGGGTCTAAAAGCAAGGAGAGGGAACACCCATAATCCTGTTCCCTGAGTTGCCCTATTCTCACTCATGGCTCCCTCCTTCTCCACCAGCCCTTTAGCCTGTTTTCAACTTGCTCAGGAGGAGTGCTGGCACTACTACCTGTAGTCCCTGCTCTGGTCCAGGTTGCTCCCCTCCAATGGAATGACTCTTCACAAAATAATTTGTATTTTCCCAGTTATCCCAAAGCAGCATCGCACACACTGCATTGCAATCCAGAAGCCTTTTATGGCCAGCGGCCGGTTCCTCTTTTAGAAATATCAGACTCTTCTGTGACTAGCATTCCCATGTCTTCTGGCCCTCAGTATTTACCTGCAGTCTTGTGATGCACTAAATCCTTCTCCCTCCACAAAAGAGCCCACACCCCTCCCCTTTCAGGGACTCACCGCTTTAGGTATTTTCTGGTAGGGCAAGCCATGGAGGTGCTTCCAGTTCTCAGCAGTACTGTGGACATGGCCACTCTGTGGCTCTACCCAGCACTCAGTGACCAGGTTCAGTTCTGTGTCCACTTCAATGGCCTCTACCTCTGTATCATTGTCATCATCTGTGGAAAAGCTGGAGGGAAGTCAAAAAGAAAGTCCTGTGAGATGGCGGCTAACTAGCAGCCCATTGCAGCTCCTCTCAGAGCTGTGAGAGGAGCCACAGGAACCCAAGATTGGCAGGCAAAGCCCCAGAGACCTGGTGATCAATCCATGACAACTGGTTATCTGTACGGGATGGTGGAGGTCTCCCTCCTCCCCACACTGACTGTAAAAGGCAAGTCTGGAGCCGTGACTCCACTGCCAACCCTCTCTGGGAGAAGAACAGCAGCCTCACCTGTCCTTGGTGGAGGTAGAGTGGGGCGGGAAGAGGATGTACTGCACGACACAGGTGTGCTTCTCCCTGTCACTGCTGCTCTCACTCGAGCCATCAATCTGGAGGGGAGACAGTGCATGAGCCCTACCCAGTATCCCCTTACACAGCACAGCCCCATCACCCAGCTCCACTAGCAGTGGTGGAAAGAGAAAGCCTGTCCCAACCCCAAGAACTCCTCCAGCACAGCACAATCCTACCAGCAAAGCAGCTCTCTATCTGCAGATGAAGGCAGAAAAATGGCCAATCCACTTTACTTTCTGCTGCTTTACTTTCTCCCTATACAGGTCAAGGGTGTGTGCTAGAAGCGGATGATAAATCCTACCACAGAAAGGCGAATCCACCCCAGAACCAGCAATGGGGGACTGTGTCCACAGGAGGATAGCACCCAGGCTCACCTGTATGGGCAGCTCCAGCACCATGTTGATAATTCCATCCCCACTGGATGCAAAGTGGAAACCCTCTGACAGACGAACCCTTGCAACAGAGAGGAAGTCAGACCTGCAGGACTTCTCCACCCATACTGTAAGCTTTAAATGCAAGAATGACTGTACCCTTCACCCCAAAACACCGTCCTTCCCAGGACAGGGAGCTACACACAGAGAATGGGGAGATACGACACTGCCAGAACAGCCTGTATGAAGATCAGCACACTCCAGGCACAGTAACACCTTTTGTCCCTTTGCATGTTTTCCAGGACTCTCATTTTCCTCAACTACAGCTGTAGAACTGGGTAAAGCACTGACCCGAGTGGCTCTAGAAGCTGTGTACGGGACCAAAACCCTCTGCAGAGTAGCTTCAACTGTAACCTATAGTAAGGCCCCAGGTCCACCTTTCTTTCCCCATATCCCCAGGACTAGCTTGGAGAAAGGACCCCTGTCAGGTGTGCAACTTACTCTGTGAGTGTGGAAAGGAGCTGGGCCACAGCAGTGATGGGCACAGCCGGTGCCAGCCCTGACTGGACACTCCAGATCCAGCGCTGGTGATAGAAGTAGCGGGACAGCGAGGCCAGGGTGGAAGAGGCAGTGCGATTGGCCACCATGGTGAGGGGACCAGACACAGGGGGGTGCTCCAGGTTGAGAATGAAGGGGGCTCGGTAGTCAGAAGGCAGCTTCTCATACCTAGGAGAGGGCAGAAGTGTGGCATGCTGAGATGGAAAAAATGCATTTTTTTTTCTGTTCAGGGTCAGAGCTGTCTGGATTCACAACCCACTGGTTGGGCCCAGGACAGAGTCTTCCAGCAGTAGAACACAGCTGGCCCAGCACAGGATCCCGCTCAGACAGCAGTAGCTAAATTTACTTCTATACCGTATTTAACTAGGAGTGACAAATCTGTCTGTCCACCAGGAACCCCTGCTGCAACTCACAGCTATGCAACCCAAACCCACCCCAAAAAGCACCAGTTTCATTCACAGCACTCTCATCCTACAGCTGACAGCACCATGCACAGACCTTCCTCTTTCCCACTTCCCAGGGCAAGGGGGCTGTGCTGACAGCCTGGTACTCCACCACTACCTGATAAGCAGCTTCTCCAGTGGTTTGTGCAGCACAACAAGGCAGGGTCTGTCTGAGAGGGCTGACTGGGCCCCAGCCACAGGTGGAGACTTGGAGGGAGAACTACTGCCCAACATTTTCCTTTTTGCTTTTGGAGTTGCCTCTTTGCTCTGGACCCTGTGCGGAAAGCGCAGCTGCAAGATTCGGTCCCGTAACTCTTCCACTATCTGTCATGGCAAAAGCAAAAGGTAAACATGACCAACTTTGTCTGGAGACATAAACTACTCAAAATAAGTGTCTAGAACAAGAGCTTGACCAAAAGGAATACAACACTCCTTAAATACCCAGAAGAGCAGGAGTTAAAGGTCATTTTACTTCTGAGGCACTAGTAAGACCAAGATCAAGATGACACAAGGCTCTTTGGTCCCTATTTTAACAACTGCAAGTATTTTTAAAAGCAAAAGGAAGGTTAAAAAACCCCCAAGACTATTTCAAGGCTGAAGAAGTCGCCTTCCAAAACTCAGATTAAAAACAAATTAATTGCATTCCAACTCCTCCACAGAAGCAGTCCGAACACCCACCCTCATTCTTGCCTCCTCCTCTCCTCAGCAGCCTACAGTAAATGTAAACTAGTCCATATCAGCTGTGGGAACACTCTGGCTCTGTATTATGTATTCCCCCACTATCACATTCATTTGTCAAACCTTTATGGCAAAAGGTTTCAGGAGCCTGGGTTATTTTTAGGTTAATTTTTTCCAAGCTACTTTCACAATGACTTCCTGATTACTCTTTTTAGCTTTCAGCAGGTCTGAATATGGTTCTGCCCACGCCAGCATCTGATTCCCACAATAGCCCAGTGTTTTATTTGAAATTTCTATCGTTAGGCTTCTTTCATGATCTTTGTTCAATTTTTTCAATTTTTATTACCATTGTAGGCAAACAGAAGAACAGCAGCTCTCCATCTTCCTCAACACAAATTATTTCAGTAACTTTTCCCATCATTACTATGTCTTTTTAAAGGAAAGAAATGTCCCCAAACCCAAATGTTAAACAAGAGCTCTTTCCTGCACTATGCTGCTACTTGAGTCCCCTTTATAGTTTCATACTGATATCACAGAAGCACTAACAGTGTTTAAGCTCCCAAACCCCACTATTTTGCAGTTATCCATACTGGCTTCCAGACACCATTGTGCTGCTTAGGTATCATCACAGCACAAAGGTTGAAATAGCTTTGTGCCACCTGCACATTTCCCCAGCTCAGTACGTGTTACCTTTCTGCAAATGAATTCCCTACCCTTTGACTAGGAAAAAGATTGGGAAAATCACAAACAGCCTCTGCTGTGATGAAACGGAGCACTTTTTCAATTTCTTTGCTTTGTTCCCCAAGGCAGTCTCTGTTTTACGACACCCCATTCCTACAGTTCTACAGTTGTGCCATATACAAAGTCTCACCTAAAGCTTTCTGAAAGTCAACTGTACAAGGTGCTTTCCCTCCCTTCAGCATTGGAAATTTGAATTTCCCAGCACAAAACCCCCTTTCCCTTAAACAAAGCAGGCTAAGTTCTACTGCCACTCTCCACACTGGGTAGTTAATCAGCCCAATGGCAGGCAAAAAAAAAAATTATGGATAATACAGTTTATGACCTACATACAGCTCCTGCTGCAGTGATTTGGAGCTTGTTCACAGCTGCAGGGTATGGTGCTTCTCTCACATCTTCTTCAATGAATAGATAATAATTTATACCTGCCAGAGGGAATTCCTTCAAAAAAACTTGTCATTTGGCATTACCAAGCCCACGTGTTGGCCCAGCTATCAGTGCCCAAGTCCTGGATCCCCTAAAGACACGAAAGGGCAGATCTGCCAGAGTGCCAGAACATTTAGTATTATCTGAGTTTATTATCTCAGAAAGAGATGGTCCTTCCCACGTTTGTCAGTTTCTCCTCAGACTAATCTCTAATACTAAAGCTAAGTTAGACAAACCAAAGATTTCCTTCATGAAGATAAAAGATCTACATTTAATTATAAACCTCTTGTTTATATTAAAATGTTCACACAGTTTAATATCAGGGCATCTTTCCCATACTTATGCTTTACCTAGGAACACTTAAGACTTGTCTCAGCCATGATAACTGGTGGTAAATGCCACCTTCTGCATCTGACTAGGGCAGCCCATTTCTTTTGATACAAAAAGGTTATTAAAAGTCTTTCTGGCAGACTTTTATCCTGAAAACATTTCCTAGGTACTAATTTTTTTTCTCTCCCTGTACTGCTTATGTGGGGCATTGTTTGCATTTTAACTATTAACTTCCTCCCTGCCCAGTAGATTCAATATACATGTACTGGAAGAGATAGCCCAGGGAACATGTAGTACATCCATCACAGAGGTCTCTACAGATGAGTCAGACAAGTATCTGCTGTTCTTTACAGATGGTATTGATTGTGCTTCAGTGAGAAGGATAGACTAGATAACCTTTGAGTCATTTCAAGCCCCACAGTTGAATTAAGCAGTGGGAAAAACATCCATGTGACCAGCTATTCTATTGATCTTCGAGTCTTTGGGTTTACATCTTTCATAGACTTAACAAAGAAAGTTTGTCCCAAATGACCCTTTCTCTTACAGTAGATTCAAACCCATCTAAGCCTTAACATAGTAGTTACTTATTAGAGGGTAGCTGCCCACAGTGTTGCCCGTGATCTACCCACCATTTCCACGTTCAGAACTTCTTGTTCTGCTCCTACCCCATGAAGCAGACAGCCAGCTCTCACCTTGTTCCTGGCCTGTGCAGGTGTGCCAATGGGGAACCCCAACCGGAGAACCATGCAGGGAGCTTTGGAGATGATTCGTACCACATAGAACGAGGAAGGGGTAAGATCCTCAGACCTAGGGAGAAGGGATTAGGACAAGGCTGAAATGGCATGGATCTTGCTGCTCTGTCATGCCAGACCAAGCAGAGGTCTGCTCCGCAGAGCCAAACAGCCCACACAACTTCACAATATCAGTTCTAGCACGCAGAAACCCCCAGCTGGCTTCCCTCTCCCTCTGGGCTGTGCCTGGAACACAATGGAACAGTTCAGAAACTGCAGGATTTCATAACCCCTCGTCTAGCTCTCATCCCCTCCTGCAAACATCTGCTTCAGGCCCATCGCCACATACTGGTCTAACCAGATCCTTGGTCTGGCCACATGCCTGATTCCCCACACAGCACAGCTTCAGAGCCACTCACCCGTGGATCAGCTTGACATAGGAGTAGCCCTCCACCAGCACAAAGCTGCTCCAGTCCCGCAGCAGGGAGGTGAGCGCCGAGTGGGAGATGCGGCACTGGATGGTGCTGTAGCGGCCATTGTTGCCCGGCGTGTGCAGGTGCTTGGGCACAGGCCTGCAGGGTGGGGCAGAAAGTCATTTCAGAGCTGCAATTTCTCTTCTTCCCCCAAAACCCACAGAGGCTTTGCCTCATCAATCCTACTCTAACTGATCTATCAGCCTTTTTCCTCCACAGCAGCCAACGAACAAGCACCTCCCCTAATCGAGTACTGGAGAGAGCGACACTCCCTGAGTGCACTGGAATCTCCACACCACAGAAGGCACATCCCTTGTATCCCATCTCCCTCCACGCAATACATGACTATTATTGACATAATTCTGCAACTAGGACCAGCCTCAGGTAGGCAATGTTTTTGGGAAAGACATTTTCTAGCAGCAAGCAAAAGCATGTAGGTTAGCTCCCAAATGAATGGTCCCACACTCCCTTCAATCAGGAAATCAAAATCCAAGAGGGACTTGAGAAATAATTTATCCTTCCACTCTCAACAAAGATGACTTCCCAACCTACTGTCCCTCTCAGATAAACAAACCTTCAGCATCCATCAGGCTCCACTAGTGAGACCCTTCCCTTGGCCATAGGCACCTGCAAAAGAGCTGCAACTCCTCCCCTGGGCTGAACTGGACGCCCTGCTCTCCCAGGCTAGCCCACAGTGTGCACATGAGCTCAGCCCTGCCCATTACATACGTGTCATGTTCCAGAAGGACAACTATACGATGCATGTGCAGCCACCTCTGCCAGAAGTTGGCATCCATGGAAAGGATAGGCTTCCAGTAGGAGGCAAACTGGGAATGGCTTGAGTCAGACCCACTGTGCTGCAGAGATAACACCTGAGAAAATGACAGGACAATATTCAGCATGAAAGTGCTCCAGTACCCAGATAGAGTAAGAATTTCTCTAGCAGATGAGCTGTTGTAGGCCAAGAAGGCCACATCCCTGGTGTTGGGTAATATCCTCTGAACACAGTAAGTGTGTTCACATTGAAACAGGCAGTACAGAGTAAGCAAAAATAAATTAGGCTCCTGAAATGTCAAGTTAATTAGGAATTTAACTACTTACTATCAAGTAAATCAACCATGAAAAAGATGGCATATGTAATGGTGTGCCTTCTGATTGAGAGGGGGATATATGGCTTGTGTCAGCAAAGTAATTAAACACTGAGATTACTCATCTGAGAGTGCTCAGGCAAATAGGGTGCCAGAATGGGTGGCACTGGGCAACTCTGATGGGTTTGTGTGTGACACTGATTCCACCAACTATAGCAACTCTGCTGACACAGAAATACAGTGGTGGTTAGCCATAAGATGGGATGTTCCAGATATACTGTGGGATAAATAACCCTACACAGGGAAAATGTAGTAGGCAGATCTAAAGAAGGTCTTAAACAATAAAATAAAAGGGATAGTTCTCTGAAATTAAAGCTCCCTTAGCTTTAATATCTGCTAGTCCTCTTCCATCTATGCCAAGGACACTGGTAGCAGGGAACAGATAATATGCTGGCTCTTCTGCTCAGTGAGTTTCAATGACGTTGAATTTTGCAGTGGAAAGTATTAGCTCATATTTTGTTTAGTTTCTGCTGTGCAGATGGCAAGTATCTCTCTTGCACCTTCCACATGAGTGCTCAGAGCAATGAGCCTAATAAATAACTACTCAGCACATCGTGTGTCTTCACCTGACAGTACTAAGCTACATCTCCAGGGCACTGGTTGCACTGCCAGCAGCAACTCCAAGCCTATGGGGTATCCACTGAAAAAGCACAGCAAAAGCAAGCATGTCAGCCCTCCCATCAGTCTCAGACATCACAGCACTACAGGAGAAGGTTTCACAGCACACTTAGGAGACTTGCTGTTGGGCTTAGACGTGTAGCTGCATCAATGGAGACATAGGGTGATGTCTCAGAGGGGGAAATGTATGGCATGGGATGTTCACTGCACCATACCTGACTCTGACTGAGCAGGACAAGACGAAGACAAAATGAGCAAGAAGATGAAACCTGAGTACAAGAACAGGCAGGGGAGACAACCCGTCCCACATTAAACAGAGAGACAGGGAACATACCGGAGTGGTGGAGCCTGGGGGAATGTAGAACAGGGGCACCCCATTCTTGGTGCTCTCAGGAATGGTAAAGTGTTCTGGGACTGTGTCAAAAGACTGTAGGTGTACCAACATCTGATCTGTCTGGTTGATGCTGGAAAAGAAGAGGTAGTTAGCCACAAAAGCCCATGTTCTCCCCCTTGCTGCCCCAGTCAGCTTAGAGCTTGCACACACAGCACTCCCTGTATACTGGGAGCCCACCTACACCAACAGAGCTTCCTCAGGCAGTGCTGCGACTCCATGCCCAAGTACAAAGAGTGTGTTAAAGAGGCTCCAGTGTAGCAGCCTCACACACACAGAGGATGATTAGAGCTGGAAACAAAGCGCTAGAAAAGGAATCTGCCAAATAGCTGGGAGTAACAGTCACCCTGGCCAGGAAATGGTTCTGACCCCAGGCACTTCAGCCCAGAGACACGATGTGTGATGTGTTTGCTGCTCCCCGTGTGACCACGCAGCACAGCTGCATGCGTGTGCTGTAAGAACACATGACCTCCATGGGATGGCAGTCAGAGGTAAGGTTTGCACCCCAGGATCTGGATTTGGGAGCAGCAATAGCATCACCCTGAAGCATCCTTACAAACTACATCACAGACCAGTTGGAGTCTTTTCCTTGGCTAGACAGCAAGCTTGTTACCAGTCGTGTCCCCTCCTCAGAGCACATTCCTTTTGAACCCTGGGTTGGGATGGCCACCTGCAAAACCCTCATTCTAGCATGCCAAGGAAGGAATCACTTGTTTACACTGGGCAATGGAAACAGCTGGGCATGGTCCAGCTCACCTCTGCAAGGTGTTCCAGAAGCGCCGGATGACTGTGGTGCGGTACAGACTGGTAATAGGCTTCCTCATGGTGCAACTGATGTCATGCAAAATGTCATAGCTTCCCTCCATTGTCACTTCCACCCAAGTGCTGCGTTTTGATGGGTCCAGGGGCCAGGGTGTCACAGCTAAGTACTCAATCCTCATGTTATGCTTCCAAAGCAGTACCAGTTTCACCTCCAGCTGAGACCCACCTGCATGGGAGCAGAAGAGCAAGTTCAGGTGCTTGTTCTGTACACATCTGAGCTTCACCTCTGACCAGGGATTCATGAGTATCACGAGATCATTTGATTGCTGAGGGGAACAGAGTAATCTAACAACTGTTGGCTTTAGCTGAAGTCACTCTCTCTCCTCTCCAACTGAAGGAGGCTTTGCTTGCACTGACGTGTTTGGTGAAGAGTTCTCAATTCTTTAAGTGTACATGTACTACCTACATTAGGGAAGGCAATTGAAACTCAGAGGAGGTGCTGACATTTACAATGGGCTCTGTGCTTCCCAGCCTCATCTCTGTTACCACAAAAACTGTTGCTTTGCACAGATGAGCAGGGCCATTAAAGTTCTGTCATCCACACTGCACAGAGTTAATCCATCCCCTCGCAGAAACACAGACATCTGATGGACACAGATCATAAACAAGCTGGAAGGTGAGGCTTGAATTAGTCTTTATTCATCCTCCACAGACTGTATCTCATGCAATCTTCAAAGCTTCTCACTATGTTTACATTCTCTTCCCAAAGTTGCTAAGAATGAATATTCATCTGTTCTTCAAACTGTACATTTTTACCTTTTCCTTTCAGCAAGCCTGTCTAACAAGATTAATACAAACACCTGACAGCAAGCCTCGCTGAGCCAAAAGAGCAGAGAACTGTCCCACTCCTGCTGACTGTGCATGTGTATTTGTACTGAAACATCCCAGGGAAACACATGACCATGCTGCGATTTCAACTGCTCGATCATCTATTCTATGTCCAGCCTGCTCTGTAGTTTGCCAGACTTGCAGTGTTTGTGTGATAAGTGATTGGATGTGCTGGAAACCTTCTGAACAGATCATCAGCCTGGACGCTCTGTTTCCTGCAGAGTTGCATTTGCTGCTGTCAGAGGCACATCATGCCATCCCCTCCACAGGCTGACTGAGCTCCACTTTAAAGCTATCTTTTTGCCCTCATGGTCCCTGCTGGGAGGCTCCCTCAGAGTACTCTTCCCCCATCAATGTTTAGAAGAAACCTTCCAGAGTACATGCCAAATTCATGCTTGGTTGTTCTTTCGATTAAATTATTTTTATTCTGAGAAGCTTCATTTCCATAACATTGACAAGGAGTGTGCACTACTAAGAAATCCTTATCCAGTTTCAGCTGTTACTGTGACAGAATATTCATTCCCCATAACAGACCCAGACCTTCCCGCAACTTAAGAATTCACCTTTCTTGAACACAGATGACCAAAAGTGTATACTATATTTTACCTGTGCTTCATCTAGGGGATTAGTAGGATTTTATTTAAGATGTCTAATATTTTCTACAATGGATGATTTGTGTTATTATAAATGCACTTGCCAGGATTGCACCATCTGTTGTTTCCTATGAAGATTGTCTAGCTTATCAGAGAGGCTAAACAAGAATTTATAAATTCATCTCTTTTCATTTCATACTGTCACCTCACTCTTGTTGCTTTAGGGTTCATCCACTGCTTTCTGCACAATATTTTGGTTCTCATAATAAAGCCTTTCTACTTCATCAACAGCAAACATGATAAGTAAATTCCTACATTTTTGCTTAGATCATAAATGAAAATATTTCCGACTTTCACCTCTGTTTCCATTAGTCATCTTGGCTTCACTCCTATGATCCCACACAAGCAAAACTAAAAACACAGGCAAAATATTTACTTAGCTTGAAGTTGCACCTAGATGAATCTTTAGCTTTTTCTTACTGCAAAGCAAACTCTTTCTGGTTCCTGACTTTATAGCTAATAAAATTTTTCCTACTTTGATTTCCTTCACAAAGTCCAGCTCTGTTTTTTTTGAAAGCTCACTTTGTCTTCCTGATTCCTGTCACTAGAGGATAGCCATTCTCACTGGTCAGCCAGGGCCCAGCCATTTTTGGTGTTGGACTGATTTAGAGAGGAAGATGATGTTTTGAAGACCATCCTCCAGGCTGCCCTCAACACAATGTGGTGAGAACTTTTTTTTTTGTTACAGAGGGAGATCCCCTGACTATGTTCCAGAAAGTAAAAGGAAAAGAGCTGGGCTCAATTGCACACCATGGCCCTGTACCTTCTTTCCCTTCCATACCTTCCAATCCTCTCCCTTTCACAAGTACTTCTGCATTCCTAGCTAACCAAGTTGCCTCCTAAATACCTAAATATATAAAAATCAAACAGTGAGGGTAACCAGACCACTTATAAATATCACAAACAACCTCTCCAGGCAACTCTGAGCACAAAGCTAGCTATTTATTCCATTTTGTCTTTGGTAAAGTGAAGAAGAAAAGCAACAGTGTCAAAGCCCAAAACTGCACTTTTTTTTCCTCTCACTTCACAGCCAGCTGGCTCCTTACCAGCCTTTAATTGGCAAGTTTTGGAAATCCAGGTTAATTAACTGTTCTTTGTTATCCACTTCTCTGTAGAATGGCTCAGAGAACCCTGATTAGCCAAATATGCTTTTCCTTAGCAAAGGCAGTGCTGAATGTCTAAATGTCTTGATCATTTCTCAACTCTACTTTAACCTGTTGGTTCAGCAAATTTTTAAGCAACTCCCCAGAGCATTTAGCCTTTCCAAAGTACTAAGTAACATTATCTGCTACTAGTTTGAAGGCTGCATGGAAATACAGTCTATGTTTTTGACACTTCCGACATTTCATTTTTAAATTTCTTCTAAAAAATACACAGAAAGTATTTCTGGGTCAAGGAGCCCCTGAGCTGCAAAGACCTAGAGAGGGCTCAAAGGAAGAAAAAAAGGAAAGCAGAATGGAGATTATCATCATGTATGTTTATCCTGCTCTTTCTCCTCGCTGTGCACCTGCCCATGCTATTCACCACAGAAGGTAACTGTGACCTAGCAGCTGCTCTTCTGCTTTCTGCTCTAGTAAAAATGGGAGACCAATCCATTTAGCATTCCGAGGAGTAAAAGCCAGCAGGCAAATACCTGGAAGAAAATGCAGGGAGCATGGTAACACATAGTGATATTTCTAATACATTCCTCCAGAGTGCAGGAATTCACTGCCTTACAATATCCTGAGCCAGAGGTTGTAGCTACACCTTTGTGCAAAGAGATACAACATGAACTTGTCTGACTGTGTTTTGAATGATTCATACCTGGTGAATGCTCTTCCAGCATTTCTATATAGGACTACATAGTCACCAAAAGCACTTCAGCATTGCTGCCAGATTAAAGAGAAAGGCTCTTTATCCAGCGCTGCTCAAGATGGATAAAATGAACTTGTGCACAGAAGAATCAAAGACACTGAGCGTGGACATGAACAGACTTGTCACACTGTTTCACAGATCTTCCTAGACAAGGAGAGTGCAATGGATCTAATCTGCCTGGATTTAAGGGAAGTAATCTCGTGCCACATCTACATTAGTGAAACCAATCTGCAGACGTTACTAGAACAGCTGTCTCACTTAGCAGAACTTAGCAGATACTTACTTTTAACAGAAAATTCCTGAAACAAGAAATTAGGGAGATCTCTGGAAGGCCAACTTTAGAAATTATCCCACCTAATATGATTGCTAGCAATCTTTCCCTGCAAAAAGGCGATTTAGATCCATTCAATTTGTAAGATGTATCAAGGCAAAAGAACTGCAGTTTCCAGACATCACAGAGGAACAGGGAGGTGAACTGAACAAGATGACCATAAAAGTACTATCATGTGAAGGACAGTACATGTAGGAACTACTAAACAAACAAAACCCAATAAAACATCCCCAAGGACTCATCAGCTGAAAGAAAAGGTGCATGAAAGATTCAGGGATTTCTGCAATACAGTCATGGAGAAAGTTCACATGATGCCCAGTCTATCTGATTTGTTACTTTACTTCAGAAGCAAAGTGTTACCACTGCTGAACAAGGCACTGATAAAACCACACTTCGAACACTTATCAACTGTTTTGAGAAACATGAGATCAAACTGAAAAGAAAACAAGGGGGGAAAAAAAGAGCTATTACCTGAATAAACAAAACAAAAAGCCTGCCCTGACAAAAGAAATGTGAAATACTGGCTTGCTTAATATTAACCTGCCAAAAAGTAGGTTACAAGGAGAAAGAAGTTGTTAAATATGTTTGGTCAAGTCAGAGACGGAGGATAAACCTAATTAAAAAATAATAGTCACACAGGTCCAATTTGGTCTCAGGGAGTTTAGAAAGGAAGCTAGAGAACGAGCAGTGAAGCTCTGGAACAGTCTTCCAACCAGAGCAGTGGCAGAGGGTATTTACATGTTTTTTAGGCAGACCACAGTAAATTCACAGAAAACATCACATGGCAAGTTTGGAATGGTTTTGGAGTTAGATCTTTGATTAGTTAAACTTTGATTCTCTGATGTAAAACACGTTCTGTGCACTAATAAGCTTGCATTTGGATTTTTTCATCTCCCCTACAATTAAAGTAGTACCACTAGTCACAGCTGGAGATGGAAATTTAGGTAGGATTTACTGGTCCTCCTTAGGGTAATCAAACCCCTCAAGGTCCCTAGTCAGCAGCTAGTTCTCACCCTCCTGGTCCCATGTCTAGTGAGTTAGACAAGAACAGGATCACAGGAAGGTTCTACGGTCTTCTAGAGCTGATCACAGTCCTGACTGATCTGACATTTTCACCTAACAATATCCTTGTTTCGCCCAATATCTTCCTTTGGAAGACTAGTTCGGAGGCAAGCCTGTTGTACCAAAGGGCTTAACTTAGTGTTAGTGTTTTGGAGTGCATCTAGCAAATAACTAAAAAGGGATGAAAAAAAGGAGAAATACAGATGAAATCCCAAAAAACTCTGCAAACCCCAGTTCTGTCACTGGTTTCTCTGCAATTGTGGGGAATCATTTCCAAGATACAGAGCATCACTGGCTGTCCCTCTCCAGGCACAACTACAGAGGGTAAGCCTGGCAAGTGCATAACCACACAATACTGGGCAGCCCTGCAGCAGGCAACTATTCATCAAAACAGAATTTGGGGAAAATGGCTCCTTCCCCCACAATACCACCACTCTGCTGAGATGGCAGACCCTTTGCTTTCCTCTAAGCAGCTGAGAACAGAGTCCTGAGTCTCCAGCCCTCAAGGCAGCAGAGTCACCTTTGGTGATGTTGACCTCACGGATGCTGTAGCCCTCGCGCAGCCGGACTGAAACAATGCTCACGAGGTCGGCGTGCACCTCCTTCTCCGTGTGCTTCTTCCTCCGCATCGCCAGCGCAGGGTTGCTGCTTGCAGACACCAGGTGCTCATTGAACAGCCTGTGCTGGGACACTGCAAATGGCAGGGATGGGTTTGTGAGGGAGCAGCTCCCCTGAGCCCCATCATGCAGCAACAGGCCTCCCCAAGAGCTTTATAAAAGCTGCCAGGAACACTCACTGGCCTGAAGAACAGTACATCCTTCAGGCACCATTTACACCCACTCCTGATTCTGCAACACAGCAAACAGGTTCATCAGTGTGGCCAAGAGGCCTGGGAAAGGGACAGGTGCCAGGCATTGCTTCCTCTGGGACAGGTTTTGTGACAAGGCATGCATTGGACTTCCACATCCAGCCCAGACAGGCAGAAACTGCACATCTGTTTCAACAGTCACACAGCAAGCTTTGGGGCTTTATCGATTTCCCTGGAAAATTCTAATTCCCAGGTGCTTTTTAAAACTTATCGGGATGTGGAAGACTTGAGCTTAAACCACTAAGAGCTGATCTTTTTAAGATTCAACATTTCAAAAGTCCCAAGCCAGCTCTCTTCAAACTTGCCAGTTTATGTGGCTCCTGCTGCCAAGTTACAGAAAGAGCAGATGGCACCAGCATATCACTGGGATTCGAAAGGGTGTTCCCATGTTTTACTGGTAACTAAACTAATCTCTCCTGGCACACTCTCAGTCACTAACAGTCACAAAATAGGAACAACCAGGAGAGGCATTTGGGACACTTCTCAGGGGTCTAGTTTTTCAATCCAAACTGCCATCTGCAAGCCCTGTTAGGACAAGCTCTCCAGAACATCCCCACCTGCAAGCTAGCCAGTATGCATGGAAGGGTGCGCAAGAGCTTCTGACCTCCTCCAAGTCCCAACACAGTGGGCCTAACTGCAGATTGCTGAGCCAGGGGAATGGTGGAAAATGGGACATTTATTTTTCCCTGGCCCACCCAATTCCTGGAACCCAGAAGGGATTCACAGGTGAGGCTGTGTGACCAACTGTGCCCAGAGCCTACAGAAGGCACGACAAGGGAAAGTATCAGCCTAACCAAGCCTAGGGAATCCCCCCAAAGAGAGGTGCTTTAAGACATCCATCTACTGGAAGAAGGACATACACATTCCTCACCACAGTAATATTCTGGATTCAGGGACTCCCCAGTACGCAGAAAGGAGTACAGCAGAAATGCCTTGTGATACACATTCAGATCCAGACTCAGGGGATCCAGCTCAGGGCACGTGGAGAGGTAAGCACCAAAAGTGGCCATGGCGATGAATTTCATCAGTTCCACATTGGGAACGTGGCCAAAGCTGCAGTCGTAGGAGTACACACCGCCCACCTATGGGATGGATAAAAGAGACACCTGAGCAAGAACAGCAGTGCTGAGGACAAGGCCGATGCCTGGTCAAGGACTCAAACAGCCAGAGAAGGCCCCCACTTCTCCTCTGGCCACCACCACCAATCCACCTGCCTCCCTCTGGTACCCATACTCCCAGGTACCAGCAGACATACCTGCACAAAGGAGCAGGCCACTGTACCACTGCGCAGCTGGTTGAGTAAAGTCTCGCACACAGCCACGTCGGGGACACTGGTCACACCATCCGTAATTATTATAATACCTGTAAACAAGGCAGCATCTTAGTGCAGCTTCCAGCTCAAACAGCTATCATTCTCCCAGTAAATCCACCAGAGATAAAGCTTAGGCAGGGCAAAAGTAGAAGGAAAATCCTGAGGCTGGTTTAGAGCTTCCAAAGCATTCTGGAGCTGGCAAACATTCTGATTAGGTACAGCAAAGCACACAGAAAGGGCACAGCTCGTCACACCCCAGGCTCCCCTGAGCAACAGCCACAGCTGTACTGCCTCACAAATGCCCCAACGCTGACACATGGCACTTGGCAGTGTGGTCCTCCCCATTCCCACCACAATTTGCCCCCAGAATGCAGAGTAAAAGGCTCTGTTGAAATTTCATCTCTAACGGAAGGGTCCATGCACACACCAGTCCTTATAAAATTAACCTCAGACTACGGCAGAAGCAATACAACCCTTCACAAACAACCGGGCAAACCTTAACCCCGAGGACACAGCCAACCTGCGCTGGAGTTGGAGGGCAGCAGCTGCAGGGCCAGGATCCCTTGCCGGACCATGCTGACCAGGCCAACGTCAGCAGTGACAACAGACACGCTGGGCTTCCTCCCAGATGACTCCTGCATGTCACCAGGGCTCTCTTGGCTCAGGGGGGATAAATCCACCTAGAAAAGTTTAAAAAAACCCCACAAGGGCCCATGGGGCAGATTTCAGCCTAGCTCTAGTTCTTGCTCTTCCAGACATCTTTGGTCTGGCAGTCCCATGGTACTCTGGAGCACCGCAGCAGACTCCATTTGTAGCTTTAACTTCCAGGTGCTCTTAAAATCCTGGTCACTTGGGCCCCTTAGAACAGCTGGGTAAGGCTGCTTGAAGGTGGAGGGACAGCATGCTCAGAGCTTTATTCTAAGCTGATTTCTCGTAGAAGGGGAAATACGAGATACTTTGGGGTCACTAAAACGCCTCTGTGGAGCAAAGCAGTTCCCAGTTAAAGAGATGGTGAATACCTCTTTCTCCCCTTGTCATTCAGTAAAAGCTGCAGCTATTCAGCATCTCCTTAATCTACTCTATTCAGCCCAGAAACACTGGAGAGGCAGAGACAGCTACGTCCCACTTGTAAAGCTCTGCAGCAGAGGGGGCAAGGAGCCTCCTCAGGACAAAATCTTAGTGCCTATGCATTTAACACAAATGCCCCTCGTTATGCAGTGTTGATATGAACAAATGCAGGTAGGCTTCTCCTGCATCTTCTACGAAAAATATCCCCTAGACAAAGCCTGAAATTTGTATATTACACCAGTGAGAAACCTACTGTATTCATAGTCCCTTAATCCCTATAAGGCTCTGTCAGTTCAACCCTGTAATAAAATATTGTTTCATTTTTACTGCTAATGCAGAGAATGGCTGAGACCCGTCTTTGCAAAGCTATGGACAACTGGAGCTGGGAAAAGAAAACTAGAACTAACAAAACTTTTGCTATGCACAAATGGGAGCAGTCTGTGCCTGTGAGCAAAAAATACTGACTATCCATCAGTTTAATTTGCCAGATGCCTTAAATTCAGACACTTGTTAACAATGATACAGCTAGTGCAACTTCAAAAGTGAAAAAAGTTTCAGTCCCTGCCCTTCCCCTGGGGCCTCCCACCTCCACCCCACACCCTGTGGCAGGACTCACCAGTCCCTCTGGCCTGCAAGAGCGTCTCTCTCCTCCATTTGCATGGAAGAAGTTACAGGGTAGTTTACCACGAGAGAAACACTACATCAAGCAGGAATGCATACAAAACACTGCAAAAACACCACCTGGGCTCACTAGTCAAGGTATTTACTTCCGGCAATCTACTTTCTGTTTCAGGACTGGCAGTTTTAGCATTGAAACACACAAATTTCAGCTAGAATGTGAGATTCCCAGCATTTCAGATATGCAACTGCAATACACCACCAGTATCCTCTTGGTCGTCTGATTTTGGGACTTTTTTTTTCCTTTTTGCCCAAACTCTAATAACTAATGCTAATTAAGGACTAAATAACCTCAGCCAGACCAACAATGACTTTGCCAGCAAGGAGATCAAAAGCAGCATGGCCAGCAGGTTGAGGGAGGTGATCTTTAAATGCCCCTTCCAACCCAGACCGTACTAGGATTCTATCATCAATATGCTGATACATATATCCATGGCTACTAAGCAGCATCTGTCACAGATTTCAAGGAGTACTTGAAACTGCAGTTCAGTTTCACTGCCAGTTTGTATGGTAACAAGGAAATATTTTCATTCAAGAAGTGTAACAAGGGCTAAGGGCATATTCACAGCTATTTATAGATTAATAAGATGGACAAAATCACCTCTCCCATCATCTTCTTCAGAAAGCACACCCGACCATTTCTCCCATGATATACAGTCAGGCTGTCTTACTGCACATTAACTTTAGGGAAGTAACCATCCTCACCAGTCCTTCTAAACACTTAATGGTTCTGCTTCCTCAGTGTTCATGTCTCATTACTGGATCCTACAACATTATCTCACAGACTCCTTAGCTGTTCCTTCTGCAGACGTATGCTGCTGTTCCTCTTGCCACCCCACTTCAGAGGGGCCTCAGAGTGCAGATCTCCAGGAAGCCAAGAAAGCCCAACTACCTCTGCCCTCCTTACCTGTGGTTTGGGTTCATACTGTTGCTGAAGCATCTCTGCCACTTTGTTTTCAAAGGCACAGAGCTGTGTGTAAACTTGGTGCAGAAAGGCCTCGCGCTTCGTCTCATCCAGCTGACAGCCCTGGAATAGTACCTGGCCCAAGGACACATATGTCAGTCATCAAGTTAAGATTTTATAGCACCAGCCCCAAGATGGTACACACGAACACAGTTGTGCACACAGGAGTTCAAACATGTCCCTGACACAGCACAGGTACAGCACAGGTCACTTCCCTCTGTCCCTGCTCAGAGACAACTGCCTGTGAGCAGTGGTGTCTCATGGCACCTGCTGTGCACCCCACCACAGATGCTTATATCACACTTCGGGAAATCTCCTTCTTGGGCAACAAACTCCTTCTTCATTTGACTTTCTCCAGGAGAAAGCGATGTGGGATCATTATTAGAAACCATTAACTGTAGTCTGACACTTCTAAGGAAGGCCTGTTAGTCCTAATCTACCTCACCTGTAGACTGATCAAATTATCTTCCCAGAGGAACAGCAAATTGAAATAAAGAAATGAAACAATTAGAGTGGACATTACGAAAGAGTCTGAGTGATGTGACAGAGAAAGCCTGCCACCACAGAAACTCCCCAGGGTGACAGGGATGACACCTGTGTTTACAGATGTCACCCTGGTACAGGCAATCCCTGTTCACAACCAGGAGGCAAAGAAGATACAACATGCAGACAAAGACCTCAGCAGACTGGTGGGCTGCTGCAAGTTATCCACATTCCTTCAGCCTCATATGGGCAAGACCTCATAGTGACATCAGAGGAATAAATGATTATCACAGAGAGTCTTTCCTGGATGAGTGATACACACATATGCCTTTTCCTCCATAAAAGAAATATAATTACCCAGTTGTACCCAGAGATCACAGTTCATGGCCTCATATACCAAGCGGGAATTTAGAGAGATCCAAAGAAGAAAAATGTAGCAACTTCAGAAAACTCAATATAGTGTAAATAGGGGAGATACTGAGGCACAGCACAATGGTGTGTGCAAGATTGCTGGATGAGATGACACACAAAACATAAATGGCAAATGGAGAAATTCCTGCTACACTTACTCCAGTAGCACCTCAGAACAGACCAAAGCGATGGCCATGCTTCTCAGGTACAACATAAACCCTGGCAGAAGGCTTGGGCAGGGAGGGCTGGGGAAGGGGAGCGAGGGAAAAGGCTCCTCTTGTTACCATGCACTTTCCCTGGTATTAGCAAAGGGATGAAATACACCACCAGAAACGTGTAAGTTACATGAAAATACTGTAAGATGGAAGAGATCAAGGATGAACTTCAAAAACCACACTGACCCCCATAAACCAGACTTGAATTTATTAAACAGACCTGCCCTGACACAACTAAAATCTCACTGATAAATCTCAATACTGGGGCTGGCTGCTCCCTCCAGCAAGAAGAAGCATATTCAGACCAGTGCAAAACACCCAAGGCTTGTAGGAAGAGGCAATTATCTTTGAATTAACCACTGCTATGGAGCTGGAACAGGCAGACAAGCTTTTGGTCATATAAGCTCTGCTTGAATGCTTCAAGCTAATTAAAACAGGCAAAAAGAATTAATCAACAGAAATTAAAAACAAAAAAAAAACCCCAAACAACAAAACAAGAATAACAACAACAAGCACATATTTGACACCAGGCAAATATTCCCTCTGGCCCAATTCTAGGATCGTGCCTGAGGGCAGCATTCTCCAGAGAAACCTCTGCTTCCTGCCCAGAAAGGAGAAGTTGCTCACATACACTTCTGCATCACACCAGGCCACGTGTTTCAGTGAGACGAGCCTGCAGCATCACAGATAACAGAGCCCAGCTGCCCCCTGCCCCCACTTTCCTCATGCTCACAGGACGCCTGCAAAGCACAGCAAGGTTCTCACACTGTGCTAACAGAGAGCCTGAACTTTACCTGGTGGGACTGCAGACCAATGATGGAGGAATACACCTGGATGGTGACAAAGATCTCTGGCTGGTAGATAATGTCTGAACCAGGGATACGAAAGGGTCTTAACAATCCCACCAAGCATCGGGAAAGGGCGTGAAACACTTCATCAAAAATTATCTCCCCTGTTGAGTCATCCTACAGAAACAGAGAAAGGGAACAGCTTTTTCATCTTCTAGGACCTTCAGTCTCTTTGCTGGTCGTGCCACTGTGCAGAGCCAACAGCAAACATCCTTCTGCAATGGCATCTGGATTAAAGTGACAGCTCTTGTAAACAGAAGTCATACACTGAGCATCCAATGGAGAAATAGGATTTGCCATTTAGTTCCCAGGCAGGGGCCCAGCATGGCTCCCTCCCAGGAAAAGCAAGACTTCTGCAAAAGTTAAGACTGACACTGCGAGCAATAAACCTTTTCTCAGCTAACATAAATGGGCTTCTCTTTTAATGCAGAACACCCTAGAGAGGCAGTTTCTGCTCTTACCACAATCCCCGTGGAAGGGCTCAGATCAAGCTCAATCACAAATCGATACTGGCGGGCCAGGAAGGTGACCCGTGTAGAGGGCACGAGGAGGTAGGGCCTGGGCTGGACCGGCTCATCTGGCTGCCATCCGTTAGGCAGGATGCTGAGAACATCAAGCTCGTTTTCTGACTTCACCTGCCAGAACATGCAAACGGTACATGAGACAACATCAAGCCACACCAAAGAGAAAGGAATAGGGCTTAAATGCTCTGAAGGGTGCAGGTGCTGCAGGGTGGTGCAGCACCAGCCGCGGTGACACCATCCAGCCCTGAGCACCAACTCACCAGCTCGGGCTCGGGTACGGCCCGGATCACCTGGTGCAGGCGGCTGAGGACCCAGGCGAGCCGCACGTTGCGGGAGATGCGATAGTCCTTCTTCATCAGGAGGAACACGTGCCCTGCCTCCTCCACCTGCGGCGGGAGCACAGCGGCCCAGGTCACCCCCGGAGCAGCCCCGCACAGCGCCCGCGCCGCCGCTCACCCCGGGCTGCTCCGGCCCCGCACTGCCGGCCCCACTGCTCCCCATGGCAGCCGTGTCCCCTGCGCCCCCCTCTCTCCTCTCCCATCCCCTCTCCGGCCCGGCCGGACCCCGCTCCCCGGCCCGCTCCCACCTCCCCGTCGGGCCGCT
>VYXC01004483.1:0-83088 GCA_013397175.1 Platysteira castanea | reverse complement strand
AGATGAGCTGACACAGCAGTGCAAGACAGACCTCCTGTCAGTGCCAAGCTTTGATCTGCCTCTTACCTGTAGCAGACGGCAGACAGCATCCTCCCAGTCTGCGGCACTGGCCTGGGCTGGGGGAAAGGGAACATGCCTGGCTTCAGCAACTCAATCTCATGTCCATTCATTTTTCTCTGCAACATCTTGCAGAGCCCTACAGCTGTCATATTTGCCACTCTTCTCATCCTACTGAAGGCAATCCCCTCAGTCTTTTGAAACAGCAACGAATTAAAGCTCTTTTTGAAGGCTGCAGACAAGCTAATATATATTTCATATGTTCTGTATATACACATGCACTAGCATATCCTTCAAAGTTGAAAAGAGACCATTTGAATTAAAGAGAAATGAGTATCTTTGCAGATCAAACAAAAAAAATAAACTTTTGTTTCTGGTTTTAAGGGGCAATTTTTAAAGTAATATCCAAACCTTTAGGGTCTTTAAAGTATTTTCAAAATTGCTGTCAGCTTATGTCTGAAGTCCAGCTCTATGAATTGGATATAAAATTCACTTATGACTCGTTATCATTCCATCTGTTTGAAGATGCTGCAATTGTAATGAAACAATTGTTAGAATAGCTTATCTACAATGTGTGATCAACATGTTTTCCTTTTTCAGATTTGCTCGTGGATCACACAATCATTTAAATCTGTAAGTGCCAGCGAATGTGTTTCTCAAACTGCTGTGAAGTGCACTGCATGGCTGTGGTCATGAAGGTTTGTTTGTTGGCCATACCCCCGCAAACCACATTGTGGGGTGATACAAGTCATGGCACAGAGGAGCTATCTCATGAAATTAAGATCTGTCACATGGAAAATTATGCACATGGTCAGGGCAAAGACTCTCAGTGGGGATTTTCTTATTAGTAACCATCTGTTCCCATTGGTGGAAGAGGTTTTAATTGGCACTTCCACTGGGCAACAGCTTCCTCTGCTGAGTTGCTTGGTAAAATTTGCTATTTTTGTTGAGTTGATTAATAATAGCAGTATCTGCAAGAAACACAAAATTCTATTTCAGCATCTCCATGCAAAGGAGAGGAGAATAACAGTATTGGCTGAAAAAAAACAGTTCTCTTGCCTTGGGAAGAGAAAATGCATACAACTAAGAAAGTATTGGAAAAAGAACTTCATTAAAGACTGAAAATAAAATAAGCACTAGTCATTAATAAAAATATTGTTGAGGATAAGGATAGTCTGCTTTTTGTTTAAGATGCTGACTTGATGGAGATTCTCCAGAAGCAGCTATGGGAAAATTAGCTCAAAATCTTTCTTTTTGCATCTCTAACTTAAAGCTTGTTTGGGACGAAAATACTCTCGGGAAGTTTTGGTTATTGTACTTCCAGCTAGTACCCTTCTGATCACTGAATGTGTGCTGAGGAGCAAATTTAGGTTTTATGTATATTGAGAAACAAATTGAACATGCTGGAATAGTGAATATTAGAAAGAGGATGTAAGCATCTCCTAATTGCTAGTGGCAGAGTCTGTCTGACACTAAAGCTCAGTCTTTGCTGTTGGATTATTACCTATGGAATATGTGAGGAAACACAGATGACTTTCTCATGCTAAAATAGGAATCCAGGAGTAAGATTCAGATTCCACCCCTCTCCTTTTTAACAGCAAAAAAGAAACAGTGGGAAAATCCATAGCAAGGCTATAAAATAAAACATACTGCAAGGGGACCGTGTAAGCTTCTGAGGATCCATAAGGAAAAAACCCAATATTTATAACCATGTCTGACTGAGGGAAGGAAAGAAAAGACTGGATTCCTTGCAGTCAGCCTGACATAAAGCTGAGAAATTTAACACCCTAGATGTTATGGAACAAATTTAAAGGGGCTTTTAGGATAATATAAAACACATCCCAACAGTCCAGTGGTTGGAAATGTTCTTTCACTTGTAAGGGATTTCCCTGCTGCTACTTAGAAACAAAGAAACAAGCCATAAAACTTGTATCTTCTCTGAACTCGAGTAGTGTTTTTTCTTCTTAATTATGTGTCATGACAATAGTACCTGAAATTTTAATTAAAGCTTGTAGTTAACATAAAAAAGATCAATCCTCTACAGGAAAAAAATGTGTTCTTTTTATACTCTTTCAGTATGGCAGCATGTACTATGGAAGAGTTTGATCTCTATCTTGGTGTTCTCAATTTTCTCTTTTGTATCTTGTCCTAAAAGACGCTAATCAGTAGGGTTTTGCATGTGTTCGGATCAAAGAGTATTCCTCCACCTTTTAAAATCCCGTTTATGTGCTACATGCTGTGGTTTTGGTTCAGTGGGAAGGGTTTCAGTGCCATGTATATGCAAACAAAGCCTTATTATCGGCTGTAAAGTGGTGGTTCTGTGAGCACCGAATGGATGCCGGTACCGGGGTGCTGGGGATCGCCCGGGTGGCTGCTGGTGGCAGTCCGGCAGGAGGAAGCATTGAGCTGATTTGTTGTGGCGTGGCTGAGGTGGAACTGGTGCTAATGAGCTCAGGCTCGCATCGGTTCCCGCAGAACCGGAGCTAATGGCTCGTGTCTCTGCACTGCCCTGGTGCCTCGATGCCTCTGCCCTGCCCTTACCAGTGGTGGGATTCGTAGGAGACTTATTTGCAGGTGCCTGGAATGTCCAGGGGGTTGAACTACACGTACAAGAATCATTTTGAGTACTTGGTGTTCATAAAAAAAAACATGGAAGAGAATGAAGGAAGCCGCAGCTTAACTCAAGGTTAACTATTATGTGGTGCAAAATCTATGAGAAATCAAGTTCTTCGGTACTAAAGCTGACAGACAAATCTGTGTGCTCTCATTAAAATGTTCCTATTAGGCAAGAAACACTCTAAAATTATACCCATATTGTTGAAAGGTCTTTCCACAAGACATTTTTAATAACGATTGAGATAAATTTGTACACAGTTCTATACCTCCAACGTATAGGTGTTCTGTACTACCACACAGATTTTTTTTTTTTCAGTTCTTTTTGCTTCTGTACAATAATGATACTGAGAATGCACCTGACCCTGCTATGCATTCCCCAGAACGGCACAACCACACAGTCTGCTTAGTGTGCCTTTGAAGTGGATGCAGTGTCAATAGGTTGTTTAGCTAAAAAATAAATAAACAATTTCGGGGTAATGCTAACTTGGAATGAAAAACAAATATCGCTGATGAAAGTAGCAAAACTGAAAATAAACCCTAACAAAAATGCTTTTGGGTGAGAATTGCAGACAGTGGTACTTAACATCCATGTCAAAGTGATCTACACACCCTCTGTTCCCCTGACTGACAAATTCTGATTAAGCCTTGGCAGAAAGCATTGACAAGTTTTAGAAACAGCCTGGGAAGGAATGAGGAGAGCAGAAAGAGTCCTTTGAACTCAGCGGAGGCCCAAATGAAGTTAAAATCCTCAATATTATCCCAGCTGGCTAATAACAGCAAAAGGTTAGAGTAATATAGTAATTACTCAAACCTACAACTGCTTTTTCCCATTGGAAAATAACACCAGCTTTAAGTCATGAATAAAACATGTTGGCCCAAATCTATTACCTTAAGCATCTCCAGTAGAACTAGGGACATAATGTATATTTGCTTGCTTGAGGAAAACCTACTCATCACTGATAAATCCTCACTGCCTAATTAGGATGCCTAATATATTTCAATGCTTGATGTATTTCCTCTTGCATATGCTTATGTGGGTCAAACCTTGAATCCAGTTAAAAATATAAAAGTACAATGAAACACTGTATTTCAACTGCTGAGTCTAATCTGTGACAGTGTAGGAAAAGCAATACATCTAGACACGTTATTATTCTTCTTAATTAAACAAAATAATATAAGGAAGCATCTCTAGACATTTTTCTGAAAGTTTTTAATTTTAGCTTCTCTTCTGCCAATATGCTTAAAAATCAAACTTCCTCTCCAATAAAATGGTAAATTGAATTTAACCTTTTCTTTGACTATACTGGCATCTGTGGATATCATTGATTACTGAAATTCCTATCTAATGTCTGTTCAGCAGTTTTAGCAAATTAACATGATCTGAGTTTCAGCAATGAAAAAAAATCTGCTTGCTACACATTCATTCTTGATTTTGTAAATGAAATGTAGTTACTTGCCCTACATTCAAATAAATACATTTATACACTCAGGTACACACAGAGTCTGTATAAAATGAAGATGGCATTAGGTTGAATCAATGCAAAAATTAGAATAAAGATAATGATTCAATTGAACATTACACGTGAATTAACACGATGCATCTGTTCCTAATCTGTAGTTAGTAAACAAAATTTGAAGTGTCTGCTTTATGTGAGTCCTCACTTTTGAAGTTATTTATGAATGGTTGACTCTGCCGCTGTGTGTCTTACTGAAAAACAGGAAAGTCAAATATTTGGTGGTGATGTGTGAGATGCCACGTGGTCTCTCTGGCAGTGGTTATAGAGAGGGTCAGAGATGGGCCCCAAATTCCTGCCTGAAGCAATGCCCACAGCATGTACAGGAACTGCAGTGTTCCCAACAAATTCAAGTGCCTATATGTAAAAAAAAAAAAAAGATAATTATATATATGCCCTATTGGTGCAGTTTCTCATCTGGAACTAGCACATTCACATTAATGCACTTTGTTCATTATAATTCACCCATACTAATATTAGGATAACACATTAATGGGCAGTTGCAAGTATGTTGTACAGAACTTTTAGACAAAGTGTTAATCTTGATGGGATTAAGAAAAAGCATTAAAATTAATGAAATGATTGCATCTCAATCTGCATATGCAAATTAGGATAAATCATATGCCCTACAATAGTATAAGCGAAAGATTATGATAATAAATTGCGTTATCTGAATTAATGACTGGCTAGCCCCACTTGATAAGGTCATGGTAAGTCCCAGTGCACTTATTACTAAAATTTATCATTCAAGCATGTGTATGCATTTAATTATTACAGCCTATTTAACAAGCACATAAACTTTGAGAGCAGTGGAAAGTTTTCTTGTCTGTAAAAGAAAACTTTTCCTCGTTCAGAACATGTCAAATCCCAAGAAGGGAAGATACGTAGGATATTCTGATTTGACTTAAGGATTAATAAATAATTCAGTTAGTCCTTGCTTCTCACTATTTTATAGGGTTAAAGATTTATGGCTTAGCTGGAACACATGAGAGTTAGAGCTAGCCTAGCCATGATGAGAGAAGTCACTAAGTTTGCTTTACCCTCATATCTGTGGGTGTTGATTTCCCAGCAGCCCAGTCTCCAGGTCAGTTTATTCCAGGCAAAAAAATGATTTTCTAGCTGTGTACTAGTACAGCACCTAGTCCAATAAAGCTTAGTATGAGTCTTTGAGTAATGTTACATTATAACTAATATTAATATTTAGTAACTTTTATCTAGAGATCTCAGAAGGTATAAGAAGACATTGTTATTCTGAGACTGCTTTCTTGAAAGAGTATCATAATCTTATTTGAGATGGACAGGAAAAGATTTCTGTTTTCTTTGCCTCAGTAAGATGGAATTTCAATCTCTCTCTTGCTTGTATCACAAGTCCCCATTGTCTATAGGCATTCTCACAGCTGATAAGCAGCCAATTTCTCCTATGTGGACATTTCAGCAGTGTTTGCTGAAGATACACCTGTTAAGAGTAAAAATATGTATGTGAGACCAAGCACCCAAATGGCTGCAGATGGGTTCACTAGCAGGTGAGACTGTCAGGGCAGATCAGTCACTAAAAAGCTGCACCCAAAAGAGCTCAAAAACTTCTGGACTGTGTCAGCTGTCTGAGCTTGTCAAGCAGGTGTGGAGCACATCCCTTTTAGTAGCTGCTGACTAGATGGAGACCAGTGCCACCGTTTTTCTGAGCCTTTCAGGATGTGGTGAATATAGAAAAAAGCTTATCTACTGTTTGGGGAGATGCAAAAAGAACTGGAAAGAACTTGGCACACCATTTTGCATACACTAGGTGTTCCCATCTCTTCACATTCACAGAACTGCTGTGAATTAACTCCGAGCTTTGGGGAGCAATGGCTGAGCTGGCCAGGAGCTGAATCAAGAAGAACCTCATTATATCCAGAGGATCAGAAAAATTCTGGCACCTTTAGCACGGCAGAAATGTTTTGAGGCTTTAAGTACATAAACTCTGCAGAAGCACAGTAGCCACTCAGCAGTGTGATGCCTTGGTTCAGAACTATCAAATTAACTCCAGTAAGAACCCTCGCTAATGAATTAATTATAGTAATACACATTTTACTCCCAGAACAAAACATAGATGATCCAATTAACCAATTTCTACTAAGGCCTAAGATTACTTTATTAGGGCTCTAAAAAATGGTTTCTGCAAAGCAGTGTTTACTCCCAGATTGCTGCAGTTATCAGACAGTGCTAAGACCTGCTATTGAGGCCTCTGCTGTCCCTTATCTCATTAAGTGTGACATAAACACCTTTGATGAAATGAAATGGTAAAGTGCAGCAAATGGAGTAAACACTTTCTCTGCAGAGCAGTGTCCTGCTACACGCTTAAGATCTGATTTCCTGGCCTCTATTGACAGATGATAACATGTTTTGTACCCATGCCAGCCAAAGATAGCCATTTAGAGCTTCTACATAATTAAATATTGATTAATCAGCCTAGAAACATACAGAACATTCTTTTTCCAAGCTTTTGTCCATTTTTAAAGGTCTTATTATTTCTGCCAGAGAGAGCGGGGGAATCTTCTAAACACCTTCTGTAGCTGTCAGGGACTTAAGAAATTACAGGTTTGTGCTGCTGTGAGAAAAATGGCTGACACACTGCCATTGCACAAACACACGACTCCACTTTGCTGTACTTGTTCTCCACGGGATCAATCAAGAGAAGGACCCAAATTTCCTAAGTCATAAAGCAATTTTTAAGGGGCTGAAGCTCTGTTTTAAGTGTTGCCCAACTTGTCTGTAAGGATGGAAACGTGTGGTGGCTTCTCTGATTCATGTCTCCTGGCACAACTGGGTTGAAAAAGCCTGCATCTTGTGGCTTCGGGGCAAAGTTTTTCAGGAAACAAGTCATCCTGCCTGGAAGGTGTTTAGGGTTGTTTTTTTTCCTTATGTTGTAAGTGTGTGACACATGCATGTGAAAACTAAAGTATACAGGATCTAATAGAGACTCCAATGAACATGATAATGAATGTAAATTATTATTGTCATGTGATCTCAATGAGTCACTTGATTCTCTACATCTCGGGGAGGGTTTCAGTAATATTGAGCTAGTTCATTTTTCTCAGCCTTAAAACTGGGATTATGTTGCAGTGGGGTATTCCTGCAACCCTCCTGAAGACAGTGGTACCCATGGAAAGAATCAGGGAATGGTCTTTTGGATAGTTGTTTCAGAGATGTTTATTTCCAGCCCACATGGCTCCAAGGCTGGGCACGAAAGACTCAAGAATCATGGGAAAACCAACCTAAGTACAGGATTCTCAGGGTGGGGGGACATTCAAAATGGCCAGGGGGGTAACAGGACTTGGGTGACCAGGGAGCAGGGGCAAACCCTGTGTCCAGGGACTGTTTCCACCCCAGGGTCTCCTCTCCCCAGGGAGAGGGGGGGAGCCCCCACAGGATTACCCTATAGGTGGTGAATAATACACATGTGTCGCTATAGGACACAAGAAAAGACACTGATACCTGCTATGTTGAGCAGAAAGAGAAAAAGAAAAAGGTTTGTTTTGAAATTCTTATATTTATAGATTTCTCAATTCCACAAGGGATTGGAGGAACAGTGTCACTTCCTCTCTCATTCAGTGGTCAAATGAAATGTCTGTTCAACTTTGCCCTCAGCACAATGGAATGAAAAACAGAAAGAATAGTTAAGTAAACATTGTCTAATATTTACGTGAAATCCATGAGAAAAATTATCTGACTCCATATTACAACAGAAGACTAGCAAAAACAGGACAACATACATGTATTGGTTGATGAGATTTCTTATGTACCAGCAATTACCAAAATGACCTTTAGTGTAGGTGGGTGGGTCTTAACAATATTATTGTTTTTATTATTACAATCAGTGAATGCAGGTAGGGGTTTTCATAAGGCATCTGCAAGAATTTAGAAGCACTAGTTTATCAAAATGATGAAAAAAGCATTGAAAGATGCCTCCCCACTTCCGTGCAGAGTAAATCTGCCTGATAATCTCACAGAAGATATTTGGAGCATGTGTACTGTCTGTAGTCCATGTGCTTTCTGCCTTAAGGACTGCTCCAAAGCGTGCTTCCCTTTGGGCATTATCTGTTTACTGGTGTTAAATGCAAGTTCATGCTCCTGTGGCATTGCAGCTTCTCCCAAGGTCTCTGTATCTTTATGGTGGCCGGGCTTTGGTTGCAAGGTGCCTGTTGTAATCTGTGCTAGATGCAGTGGGAAAAACCCAAACCCCTGCGTTAATGTTTGTATTAAAACACAGCTTAACTTGGAAGCTCGCAAGCGGAATGCGAATGGCTTGTGCGCGGCAGCAGCTCCAAGTGCCATGTGGCGTGGCAGACCTCCTCCTCCCTGCCGGCACAAACAAGCCCGATTACAGTTCTGCTGGAACGTGGCAAAGCCCTCAGCAAAGTGAAACCCGAGCGTGGCTGTGCTGCTAGCAAAAACCAGGCAGTTTTGTTGACAGGGTTTGTAGCTAACACTTTTGCAAGGCAAAAGCAAAACAATTTCTCTGTGATACTGTGCACAGAGACAGTCTTTTGTTAGCCACAAATGCCAGCTGAAAATATCTTTCTCTTAAAACCACGGGACATCCTGTCTTGGTTTGAGAGAATAATGGAAAATGTGCCGGGTATAAAGCAGCTCTGATAATGAAATGGTGCAGTATACCTAAGATGCTTGTTGTTTGTGGGTGAGAAATTGTTGCAGTATAAGGCTAGATTGAGATTTTGAGTTTTCCTAACATCATTCTCATTTCCTAATGTCAA
The DNA here is from genome assembly GCA_013397175.1 of Platysteira castanea. Lineage (NCBI taxonomy): Eukaryota > Metazoa > Chordata > Aves > Passeriformes > Platysteira > Platysteira castanea. Next base: position 74,147 of record VYXC01004483.1, on the reverse strand, counting down.
GGAGAAGAAGGAAAGGAAAAGGACTATCTGTGTCTTACCTCAAGCATATATAGGATTCTCTGTTATGCTGTTTATTGTCTCTTCTAATTCAAGATACCAATCTTGCCTAAAAAGTTGTCTAAGATGTCTGAATACAAGACCAGTCACAGATTTCCCATACCAGAATAAGTCTTGATAAATCAGGCTTCTGGGAAGATTCCAATTAGATGCAAGAGGAAAACTTTTCCCAGCATTCAGCCATTGGAATAATCTTCCCAGGGAAGTGGTACATTCCACAATATCAGACACTTTCAAGATGCTGCTGGACAGGATGCTGAGCCATCCTGTCTAGACTGTGCTTTTGCCAAGAAAGGTTGGACCAGATGATCCTTCAGGTCCCTTCCAACCTGGTATTCTGTGAAATGTAATGATAAATATGTAACGGCCTGAGAGTCTAAGTTCAGCCTTGTTGCTTGCTGGCTGCCTAGTCAAAAGTCACAAGTAATTGCCAAATTCTTTTTTTAAAAGTGATCATTAATTCCAGTAACAGCCACATGAAGTATTGTTGTGAAGAGTGAGGAAGCAATTGAATGGCAAGGTTATTTGAATTAGCTAAGATGTTAATGACCAGCAACAGCTGACAAGGACATCAGCAGTGTGATAGAAATAAAGTAAGATTTGCTCTTATGTGGGTGAAATAGCAAATATATCAAAGGCTGCTTTTTTCCCAGTTTTGTCACTTTTGAAGAACAGTATTGACGCATTTTGCTTGGAGGGTCACGTGTTTTAGAATTATGATTGATTATATAGGAAGTTAGGAAGGCTTGTGTCCAAAAGCTGGTTGGTTTTTCCCTTAGATTATAATATGTTATCTGATTTTTATTTTAACAAATCTTCCTCACTTAAACCATCACAGTAACAAGAAAAAACATACCCTAAATCTTAAAAAATTATACTCTTTATAGGATGAGTAATTGAACCTGTAACTAAAGATGTCTGTCTTTCGTCCAGTTGCTTTGCTCTCCGTTGTGCCCATAGACCTTATCCATTTATGATTGTAAATCAAACTCTCCTCATAAATCTGAACTCTTTCATAGTATCTGCTGCATAAAAGCCTTACTACTCTGAACTGTTGTCACTGGTGTAGGCTCTGGGGTTTTTTGTCTCTACTACCGACAGCCCTAGTTTTCATTGATAGTGACTCAATTTCTGATCTACTTTTTCTCATCATAGTTAATGTTATTTATATTCCTAATCACTCTAACCTCTCTGTCAACAACTGGAGTTGTTTGGTGATACTCAAGTTGATGTTTCCTTGGAAAGTAAGGCAATAGAGCAATTAAAGGTTTATAACATTGCATGAAGAGTTCGGTGCTACTTAAACAAAGATGTGATTAAGCAAAAATGTCTCCTGCTCCCTTGAATGATAATCACCCTATTTTCTCTGGCTGTCATATCTTCTTTCTGCACCTTTTTACTCTTCCTTTCAGGGTAGTGGAGAAGAAAGATGCTGAGCAAGCTCACTGCCATCAAACTCCGCTTTCTGGTACCATAAAGGGAGCTTCTGGGATCTGTGAGAAATAACAGTTTTTGTCTACACATCTGAAAACTGTTGGTGGTGCTTGATGAATGGGGATAATATAATGTGGGGGGAAAGTAAGAGTGAGAAAGTGACACTGCTTAAAATCTCAAGCTGAATTGAATTTTGGTTGGTACAAGGGTAGTTGAGTTGTTGTCTTTGTGCTGAGGTGCACTTTACTTTTTAATATCTTACATTTGATTTTTTATTATTCCTTGACTTAAAAAAATTTTATGGGAGAGGGTTAATGAGGAAGACTGAGGGGAGGGGAAAGAAGTATCACATTTAGATAAAGACTGAAATGATTAAAATTACTTTTGTCATACTTATTTTCTTCATTTTGAGTTTGGGGAGAAAGTCTTTTAGCCCTTGAGCACATTACAGTTTATGTTCTTAGTTTGCAATCACTGAAACTTGAGGTGGAACAATCAAATTTTGTGCCAGATGAGAAACCCTTCAAAATCAAGAAAATCCGTAATACAGGAAAATTCAATATATTCATGAGCTTTTCATAAATACTGGAGCTGTATTATGGCCAGTAGTGAGACGAGACCAGTTCTTGAAAAATAATTGCTGGCAAATTTTTTCCTTCTTTATTCTACCATGGGAAAAAAAAAAAAACAAAACAACAACAAACCCAAAACAAACCGCCTTGTATGATGAAAAAGAGAGTTAGATGAAGGTGCATAACATCTTTTTCCAACACTGTTCTAAGGTTGTTGACTGGGAAGTTGTTCGGAGTGCATGTCTAGGCTGGAACCTACAGCAGGCTCTGCTACTGACTGAGCCCAGTGAAAGGGCTTTCATCAATAGAAATGCAGGCACAGTGAGCATTGCCACTGTGGGATAAGTTTCGAGGTATTAATATTTTTCTTAGTGATCACAGGTACTTGATAGAACAGAAAATGTACTGCTTTAAATAGAACAAAAAAAGGAATACCTGCATCCTTGTCTGACAGCTCTTTTATACCATTCTTTGCCACAGCATGAATTATTTGTGCTAAACTAAGGCATATGCAATTTTATTTGGTTGTAAAAATGAAATATACAGCTTTGATCTGTTACCTGGATATAGATTTCCTTATAATATATTAAAATACTTGGTGCTCTTTCTATTTTAAAGCATTTCAAATACAAAACCCAATAATGGCATTATAACTATTGCAAAAAGAAAATTAATTCAAGATTAATAGAGAAAACCAAAGAAAAACAGAATAACATAGATGTATTTAAAAATAATTGTGTATTGATCTTTTTTCAGCCTCTAATTTAAATACACCATCTTGCCACCATAAAGCTTCAGCAGAACTCTCTGCTTGTTTAGTTTGGTTATTTATAAGTAATAATTTTACAACAAATATTGAGAATGAGGTTATTTCTGGAAGCAAATTTTTAAAAAAGTCAGCTCAGTCTTTTGTCCTAAGACTGAGATTCTTATAAACTTAACATATGAGAGGTGGTAGGGAGGAAACATGAAACAAAGGAATATCAATCTGCCGCTGGTTTAAAATTTTGAGGAGGAGGAAAAACATCTTCAGACTGCTCTTAGTGGCACTGCCCAGCTTACTCAGAATGAGGTTTTTGCTGTGCCTGGGTTGGCCTCAGTAGTTACCACTTGGTAAGCAAAGCAATTAGAGATGACACATGCAGGGTAGGAAGAGCCTTATTCTCTCAGCATTGGTTCACCCAGGCTGAGAGGGTGAAAACACTGGAAGTCGGCAGTTGTGCACATAGTAAAGATGATTTGCAAAGAAGGAATTGCAGCTTTAGTACCGTGGTTTTGGAGGTTTAGATTTGTTTGTTTGTTTTGCAGGATTTTTTGCCATAGAAGCAGAACTTGCAACAGCAAAGACTATCACAGACATACACTGTCTTAGAAGGTTATAATGCACTTGTAAAGAGATTATAAATTGGGAAGTTTTTTGCTGTTACAAACACACTCGAGTCACAGAGATGACTCGAATCAATACTGAGGGCTGAGTCTCCGCACTCTTATTTTTGTATCAGGGTGAGAGTATTGATTTGGGGAAAAGCTGGAAAACTTTGGTACCGTAGCAGCTGGAGAACTATATGTAATCTTTTAACTTTTGTTCTGAATTGTATTTTTTCAAATCCAGAATGTAAAATTGGTCTTGGAAAAATATTCTTGTGCCTGTTCCATCTGACGCTTTCTGTACGTGTGAAACAGTGAAAAAGGCATCATCTCTGAAAGATCAAGTGGATCTGCTCTCCAAAGTGGCTAGAAAATGTATCATGGTTTTCAGTGAGCATAGATCTATTAAAAAGCACTTTCTCATTGAAAAGGGCCTCTTTTGATGTACCTCTTTTTTCCCGTGTAAGGAGGCCCTAGCTTCCCTTGTGGACAGAAGCCCAGTAAAATATCCACAAGTCTATGGAGTAGGTCTACACAGCTAGTTGTTCCACTGTGTTTTTTACATTTAAATGGTTTTTTACATTTAAACATAAACTCGTGGTTTGGTAGTCCATTTTTTATATTACACTTTCTTTTAATAACACCTCTTCAAATTTTAATATGTCTGTCAAATTCCAGTGTGACTTCAATTTAATAAAAAAACATTAATCATGCAACCAAGAAGCTACTTTTGTATTTGCTTTTTAAAAAACATATACAGAACCATTGTGATGCTTTTGTTATTCAGTTAGGGCAAACTTGTAGCTAAGGAATGCTTATACAGTTGGGGATTTTGTCTGTGTTTGGGTGAAGGGGAAGATTCTGGTTATACTTCTAACCAGTTACACAGAATCAGCTTAATTTTCTTCAGCTTCATTTTCCATCTGCTTGGTTTTCACTTCTCTCGACATCCTAGCAGGCATTTCCTATTTACAGTCCAACCGAATAACTGAGTGTATTCAAATCTTTCTACATAGCAGACATAAAATGGAATTATTTTCATCCTTCAGCAGTTCCAGTCCTTCAATAGTGTCATAGCAGTAGAAATGGGGCACTTGCACTTCACCATTCAGTAAAGGCTAACTAAGTGTGCTTGAAGTACTCTAAGGTTGAGTGACCTCCAATGACTTGTGTGTATAGATTATCAAACATCATAGCTGAACTAACAGACCATGAACAGTGTCCGATTCCTTTCAGGCTAAATAGTGCAGATAATCATAATTATTCTGGGTGCCAGGGTCACAACAGCCGCTCATCACTTTTCTGGCTTACTGGAGAATCTTTTAAAGTACTAAATGATACATCATCCCTGTCAGTGTGTTATAAAGGAATTAAGTGAAGCAAGTTCTAGAAGAGATTTTTGACAGCATGCATCTGATATGCCTCTATCCTTTCATTCATATCTCCTCCATTTTTTTTTAATGCAGATTACCAGGCTGTCACTCAGATGCTTTATTTTGTAGTGAGACAGTTTTCATCTCTAGTGGAATTTTCTCCATTAATCTAAGTGGACAGTTTAAGAAGCAGTTAATTAATGCATGAGATCTGTTCACCATAGGTGATCAGCACTGCATCATTTTTCAGCTTATGGAATAAACTGGTTGCAACATTTTTTACATCAGATTCTAGTTTCTAAAAGTATCATGAAGCAGCTTGTTTCAGGAGAGTTCCTTACCTGAAACCTATTTCCATGCTGTTTCAAACTAGCTTAGAATAGCAAGGAGGAATTGATATAATTGGTGATAACAAAAAGTGGGCAGATACTTTTCTGGTGGATCAGAATTATTTGGAATACACTGGAAAAATAATACCTTTTAAACCCATGTTTATCGTTTCTGAAGTCATCATGATACCAAGACAATTCAAAAGAATGTGAGAATAATGTTATGCACATATGTATGTGTAGGTATATATACACATAAGACCGTAAGAATCTATATAAATATATGACAAAATTACCATTTTAAGACCTTCCTAATGTTAATACAGAAAGTTTAGAATGGAGCCCTTAATTAAATGTACTACAGCAATGGTTTGGAAGAAGAGGGATGGTTATAAAACAAAAGAATGACGCCTAGAGCAGCAGTGAAATGTCACACTTGTGCCAAATGAATGTTGGAAAGCACGGGTGAAATCACAAGCTGCCTGACCAGTTCTTTTCATGTGCATTTTTTCTGCCTCCTGAGTTGTGGCATGAGCACAATGGAATCAAGGTATGCTAAACTGAGCAACAATCTCCTTGGCAATCCTAAAATAAACATTTAAATCAACGTTTTAGGTGAATGTACATGTACTAAATTTCTAGAACTAAGAACATTGTAGGAAATAAAAATATAAAAGGAGTAATCATGAGTCTAAATGTGAAAGGAGAGCAGAGGATAATAGGTCTGTGTACAGAAATAATTAGGTATTTTACCTGCACATCTGGATAACACGATCCTTGACAAACTGACTGCAAAAGATTATTATTCTCCTGAATGAATACAAGTATTTTAGGTCTACAGTTCTATTTCTAAGAAAATAGCAAGCTACCAATTTGATTGGAGCAGTGCTCAAATGCTCTGATGGCATGAAGTGTACCCTGTACAAACTGTGAACTCTATTTGAAAATAAAGTTTATAATTAAAACTGGCACTTGTGGGCCTCCAGCTGGTGAATGCTGTTTTGCTGACGTGAGGCTTCTGACACCCACAGTATGGTGGCTCATTGTCAGACCTTCTGCCAGGCCCTCACTATTCCAATGCCTCAGATGTTGCCATCCCCACAAAATGGTGCCCGGCAGCAGGAGGCTTGCAAAGGCTTTATTTCCCTGCTTGTGCAGAAAAGGCTTTTTCTCGCTCTCAGACAAAGCTTTTTGTTTTATTAGGCAATGATATTGACTTTCAGGTCTGTGCGGAATCCAGCCAGTCTCCTGTAGCAACAGTGCTGGTTGCTTTCCTAGCAGGACCCTCCCGTCACTGCAGGGGCACCAGCACAACGATGCTGCATGGGAGCTGTCTGTAGGCAACACAATATCAGTGACAGTGGGTCGGGTTCTCCCGCATGATCTGGCTTGCTGATGGCTCTGCACTGTCATGACGGGACCAGGTTATTTTGGTTATTTTGATGAGTGTTGGATGCCTGCAAGGAAATGCTATAAAAGGGAGTGAATTTGGTTCTGCATGTGTGTTCAGCTACTGGTGGACACATGAAGAGCTCATTGCCATGAGAGACCAAAAATGAGACAAAGCTTCCCAAGCAATATGAAATTCCGTTTGTGCTCAGTCTTAAATGAAAGAATTTTTTTTTTTAAATGCTGTATGTGCTTTTGGCAGTTTCAAATGACTTTATGTTGTAAATTTAGCTTTGCTTAAGCAAGATTTCAGAACAAACTTTCAGAGTTCTATTTCAAACACTATTAATAATAGCATTAGGCTTATTTGTTCAGTGTGTGACAGTAGTACAGCCCCTCCTTATTCCCTACTAAATTAGCAAGAAGTAAGACAGTTTTTGCATCACAGTTCTCGCACTGTAAGTTGTTATTGATCAGCTGTGAACACAAAAGGTGATCTTGCTCATTACAAAATAACTTTACACTAATCTTTTCTAGCTTATATCGACAAACATTAAGTAAAAATATGAAATGGCAAGCTTTGGATAATTATAATGTTGCTGTTTAAATATTGTGCCTGCACCCTTAGTGAACTCTTCTGGATGTGGAGATTTTCACCTTCATAAAGTTGTCCTTGAAGCAGGTAGCAATGAAATCACACCCTCATGCACACTGTAATATTGTGACAATACAAGTAAAAAAAAAAGTTGTGGAAAAGACCACTTATTGCCTACTCTTTTATTGCTTACTCTTTTATTGCCTTTAGTGCTGCCCTGATACAGGTGTGGAGAATGAGAAAATTACAGTAGCTTGAACGTTCACAATGTAAATAAATCTGTGTAGTGATTAGCTTGGTTCTCAGAGCAATGACAAGAATTATTTTATAGGCTAATATTTTTAAATAAAATTATTTATATAAAGCAAGCACAAATCAGAAATCAATTCTAGTGCATTAACTGTTCAAATATTGTGTTATGGCGGTGGGGAGGGAGAACAAAAATTAATTTTAGGGATCCAAAGATTTAGACTAAAAACTATGAAATGTGTCTGCCAGCTGCAAGCAGAAGACACACCAGAAAATAGTCAGACCACCATCAAACCCAGGCTGGTTTGGTGGCATTTGCCATCCCCCTCAAGTTGCCACTTAACTCTGACAGCTTGCAAACGCATAAGGAGCTCAGCAATATGTCATGCTATCATTATTAGAGCATTTAGACAATGAAAGAAAAGAGCAATGCTATGTAAACTTTTTCTTATGTTGGGTTAACTGAGTCAGATTAAAAACCGTTATGCAGATATAAGGGGGAAGGTGGAGAATTTGAGAGTAGAAGGAAGTGTCCTAAATATGTTCCTGACAAGTGAAGACCCAAGGAGGGAAAAAAGCACAAATTCCTGAGTTTTTTCTCTACCTGTAGAAATGATAGTGTTGGTCCATTCTCTATGCTGCAGAGTTAAACTGTGGGACTAAAGTGGAGGATATCCAGTGGAAATTAACAAAACCCCACCAGTGAGACGGGGGAGATACAAAGGCCTGAAGGGAAGATCAGTTAAGCTTGTCTTTTGGAACACTTCATGTGTTTATTATTTACTGCTGCCATCATGGCTCCTGAAGCTTTAAGGATGTTGATGAGGATTCTTAGGGCCTCTGGACAATCCTGCAGTCTGGTACAGGAGGGGAAGACTTATTCCTTGAGCAAGCACTAGGAACAATTGAGTTTCACTGATTAGGTACGTGGGCTAACATGCTTAGGGCAAATGGAATCAGATCAGTGTGATGTCTTCCTTGCTCTTTGCTTCTAGTAGGCAGCACCTTCTTCATCAAAGTCCTGGGTTTGGAAGAAAATTACTTGTTTTAAACTCTATTCAAATTCAGACACTTTTTACAGAAGTCCTTTGCTGGAGAAAAGTCCTTTGCCTTTCAATTTTATCCCATTCCTCTCTCTTCCTTCCTTCGTATCAAACAGTATTACAGACAGAATACTTTGGAAAAAGTGAAGCATTTCCCAGAACAAGGAAAAGCAAACTGGCATGTATTTATCCTTATTAAAAAAAAAAAAAACAACTGGTAAAACTTCTTTTTCCTCTACTTCTCTGGGATGTTTTAATAATGTTGATATAAGCCTTTTATATTTGAAATGAAAATTAGTGACCACATTAGAGCCTAAACTGCTATATTCATTAGAAATAGAATGTGTCAAATGAAAAATGAAACTTTCTCTCTGGGCTGTTATTTGTTTTCCATAACTTAGGAACAAACTCTATGCCAAACAAAGGCATAAGCCTCTTTGTCTTTCTCTGATTTTTTTGAAAACTTACCCTGGTGACTATAATCATTAATTAGACTCCTATGAAAGGTATTTACATTGTTTTTAGAAGCTGCACTTTGTTGACTTCAATTAAGCTTACATAAGCTTGTATACGTGGGGACTTTCAAAAGAAAAGTGATTTTGTTAACCTGGCAATTTTTCTTCAAATTCCCATTGTACTAATCCAAATGACATTGATTTGCTCAGATTAGCAGCTGATACCTGAAACTTCTTTATTTGAGGTACTTGACTCAAGCTAGCAATTGTCTTCTCTCAGCCAGGGATCTGCATCTCAACGAGTACAAGCTGCTTTCCAAACCAGGCAGTCTTTCAACTACCATTCTGGCCAGCAGCAGGAATGTCTCTTTTCCAGAAGCTGATGCAGGATACATCAATGCCTACTGGACTGCTGGACACTGCACATCAGTCCTGTGTCTTGAATCTGTCTCACACTCTTTTAGTTCAGCTTCTTGTTCCATATTCCAAGTATCATTGCATGCTTGAAATCAATACAGCTGGATTTCATTCTTTCCTGAAATACAGGAAAGCAGGGAACAGAAATCTAAGATGTAAACCTTCTCCTTCCAGAGCAGAAAACTCTGTGAAAGAGTTCCCAACCCAAGACCCTATGCTACCTCCCTTTGATGTCGTGCCAAAAAGCTGATTTTGAGATGATACATAGGAGACTTTTGCTAATACAATAGCCACTTGCAGCCATGCATGGCAGAGAGTTATTGTCACAGAGGCTGATCTAGAAGAAATGGAAGTGTAGAGCAGACTAAATAAGCCTTTCTGGTTTTTTTGCTAACCCGGTCAGAAAATTTTCTGTGAAATACATCTTTGAAGTGCCTATTCTATAACCCAGGATGCAGAAATAACTCCCTTTGGTTACTGCTCTGCAAACTGAGAGCACTGGAAAATGTGGGAAGAAGTCATCACGGGCACAGAGAGAATTTGCTGGCATTGCTTGGTTTGCATAAATAAAGATGGCTTGGTGGGAGTGCAAAAGCATAAATAATGCAGGTAAGAAACTGCCTTCGCTTGAGCTCAATGAGAACTCAGAGTGGTAAAGTATTCTTGAAACTTAGGAGCTTTCTATAAGCCCACAACCTTTCAAAACACTTGAACCTTTTGAATAACCTTTCAAAAAACCGTTTCTCTTGCACAAAAAACCAAAGGTGCTACAAGCTGAGTCTTGTTTCAGCTAAAAGGGCTTCGTCTTGTTCAGCTGCTGGCATGGCACGGCATTAGAAGCAATCGTCTCTTGGCATCCCATCAGCATCTAATTTCAGTTGTCTGTCTGCTCTCCTTCCGCCCGGCTCTGCACGGCAGTGTTTTATACTGAGGGAGTTGGGGTCATCAGGATAGAGCAGGGAGCTTCTGCCCCACACATCCATGGCAATTGCAAGGGTTTATATGGGACTAGTTCAAAGTTTGCCATGTGCTGTTTTTATTTAGTCACAAAACTTGCAGGAAACACGTGACTGGTGCCCCAGAGGTGCATTTTCCATTTTCCAGTCGAAGCAGATGAATTTAGAATTGGCTATCAAATCCTTCTAGCAAACTTCCATCGTTCTTTGCTAATTTCCTTCTAATGGTCCCTTGAGAGATGTAGACAGTCTCAATGCTGCATATTAAACTTTAATTACTGATTTCTGTTATGAAGATGAGATAGCACTCGGACAGAGAGCTGCATCATAGCTTGTAAGCTCCTCGTGCTGAAAAACACCCATAAAATAAATGAAAAATGAGTCAGCAACCTCTCACCAATCTCTGTCAGTGCATGCTGCACCTTCAGCTCCACTGTAGGATGCCAGCTGGTCTTCTATTAACAGTAAATTGTAGGCTTTTATTTATTTATAAGTGTCATTAATCTAGTAGGTTGAATGCAGTTGGCTTGCCAAAAAAGAGCATAAGGGGCTTCGCCTTATCTGGACAGACACAATGAGTAGTTTATGAAAAATATCACAATGTGTAACCCACAACAACAGTGTTGTTACATGGGGTTTGACGCATTTTACTGATTATATTGCTTAAAGGACAAGTCCAAAATCAACATAGCTTGACTGACTTCTCTTAAGGAAATATTTAATGATTTCAGGCAAACTGCTTAAAACCTCACATGCCTGACTCAGAACCACTTTCAATTAACACACAGGACTTTAGCATTATTGATAACCTTGCTGAATTAAATGAGATTAGAGATTTCTCCTGAAATGACTGTATATCTGACAGACTGGAACAGGTATATGTGGACTTACAGAAAAAGGTAACATGAGAGAGTTTAATATAGGTGGGAAATGGCAACTTATACCAGTGTTTTAGGAAATTTGTACTGGAATTCTGTAAGTGTTCCAACAGGGCACATTCAGGAGGTTTGCACTTGTATAGAATTAGGGTGGTACAATATTTTCTTCCTATGATATCTTCCTTTGGCTGTTTGCATTACCCATCTGCTCTGGATTTGTCTAATTGCACTATTCCCTACTTGGCTGTTCTGCCTTTCTCCCAGACCTGCCTGGACTGTCATCATGTTGTGTTTGAGTACTGCACAGTATCTTTTGGCACTTGAAAAGTTCTCTGGGATAATGAAGTCCTAGTTCTCAGCGTGGAGATTTTTCCACATACCCAATTAGCATCATTTTTCTTTTCTTTGTGCTGCTATGTCACTTTTACTGCTTATCTAAATAAATGGGATTTCAGAGGAAAATCCCGTTCTTAGAGGGGAATTCTTGACAATCTGGCACTTACTTTGTAATGCTGGGAAATGGAAGGGAAATAACTTCAAACTGTGGGGCTGCTTTGCGCTGGTGAAGGGTCTGCTGGGCTGCAGAAACCATCAGGTATGTTGAAGATGGGTGTTAAACACTGTGCTTTGGGAAAACACAAAGGAAGCTACAACTCTAGTGCGATACCAGTGTTCTCTGTTTTAGACCTTTTTAAGACCCATTTTATTAGTTATCAGGGCCTGTGTGTTTGCAGGAGTGTTAAAGCAAACATATTGTTCTAGGAGTCAGGGTGGGGAGTCATCTGTTTGCTCAGACATTTTCTAAGTCACCATGTGAGACTGGCAGAGTTCACTAGATCACAGTGCAGTGGATGTGATAAGTAGCAACAAGAAAAAAATCTCATATCTCCTACAAGCAGATGCAAACAGCTGAAACCATGACCACAGATTTTAGTTATTACATTTAAAATATAAGACAGTGGCATCCTTTTCATGGCCCAGTCCACGTTCCTCTTGACCCCCTTCTTTGAAGTTCCTTTGTTCTAACTTTCAATATTGCCTCCTGTTTAAGGAATGTTAGATTGTGGGTGGTTGGGATTTGTTTTTGTGGTGGTGGTTTTTTTCTGGACAAGCCTTGAGTTCATTTCTAAATTGCTGTTTATTTAGACTATTTAACAAATTGTTTCATATTTTTAGTATCTACATTTTTGATGCTATGGGTACTGGTATTAAACCTAGAAAAAACCAAGTTTAGAACTTTAATTAAAAGTAGATGTGAGTGCGTAGTTTTTAAAATGACAAAATACTGCTAAAAATGTGTATTTTATACATGCAGCTAGTAGGTTTGCAATTTGCTAAATATGCTATATGTTTGCTTTTAATTGTATAACCCCAAATATCACACTTGTCTTCATTAAAATTTATTAGTTCACTCATGCAAAGAAATTGTTCTAAGTGTCTTCAGTAAATATTCACTCTTATGGACTATGAAAATAATCATCTCCTTAGAGCCAGTGTTGGCATCGTTCATTATGTACTAAGCAGGCAAAGTGAATTTCAATATATTTCCTGCCTCTCAGGTTTTTTTGTTGTTTTTAAGCCAATTCAAGTTTACTCAATTAAACCATACAAGAAAACAAGTCACCAAAATGTGTGGAGTGTTGTATAATGGGCTGGTTTTTATTTATGTGCTGGGGTGGAGGAAAGAAGTAACTCAAACCAGCAAAACCCTTGTCAAGGCTGGAGAGCAGGCTGTCGATAGCTGAATCACGGCGCACCGGAGGCGTGGGAGCTCGGGCTGTTGGCCTCTTTGGGGGACGCTGACGAGGCAGGCACCCTGGGCACCGTCACGGGAGGCGTGAGGCTGTCACACAGCGCTGCTGCCCGCAGCTGCCTGCCTCCCTCTCACTCTTCCTGCCACTGCCCGAGTGCCCACAGCATTCACACAAAGACCCTGGCTGAGGTCTGAAGTTCAGGAGCAGATTGAAGCACATGCCCAGGCTGATGTTCGTGTGTCTTACTACAAGGTGTGTTCCTGTTTATTCAGAAAACAGTCTTAATGTGCTGTTTCCTCCAGTTCTGCTGAATTTACTCTTTTTTACTACAACCAGTAGCCATCTGAGCATATTGTTTTTATATTTTCTCTGAGTTTAGACCCATTTCAAAATACCAGAGATTTTCTTGATCGACTCAACGGTGAGGGATGTACTTGTACTTAAAAAGCACTGCCAGTAGTACAGATTGCTTTTAAAACACAATTTTTTCAAACATTTTTAATGGGCTTCTAATGCCTAGAAGTCATGTTGTTATGCTTGTGCTAAATTAAAAAGATGCAGATGCAACCATATTAAGTATGTTTCATAAATAGATTTATATTTGTTTATTCTAAAACTTCTGTGTTTTTTCAATTAAATTACTTGCATTTTCAGGTTCTGGAGACTTGGGCAATTTATTATTTGTGCATTCTCTCTGTGGTCAAGAGTGACTCTACTGCTTCTTGGCAGATTTAAGAAGAGATTTCTTTTGAGGGATTATTTTATATGAGTCAGAATCCATGAAACTTCTGATGGTCTATTTTGACATTTTCTTTTTTTTCCAGTTAGATAAATGGGCATAATTTGCAATATTTTGGTTAATAATATGGCATTTTATTCAACTGTAGTTGAATAATTCAACTGGTATGGTATTCAATAATTTCTCACATTTTCATAAAATGGATCTTAAATGGAACCTCAGGTGTTCCAGCTAACCAGAATTGTATCCTGCCCTGGAGAAGAAGGCATGCTGAGACTTAAAAATCAGATCTATCTCACTGGACTCTCTTATTTGTAGTATTTGCATTTGCAACCTAACTTGGCAGTCAAAGGTAGGATTTGGTGCTTACTTTATCCATGCCTCATTTACAGTCACGGCCAAAAGGAGAGAACTCATTGTAACTCTAGTTTCCTGTTATGGATTCAAGAAGGGATTAAAAAGTAGAAGAAATACAGGGCAAAAGTGAGAGCTTGTGTCACTACTAGCAGTCATAGTCAGCCATAACAGATCTGTCAGGTTCTCCTCACCCATCTGTTTTGTGCTGGCACCTCCAGTGGACAGAACCATTTGGGGAGTATGTAAGAAACAGTTTGTGACTGAAATAGTTCCACTGCTTTTTGTTTTCCATTTAAAATTATGAAGTAATCATGGGTGACACAAGTGTAACCATGATATTATGAGACCACGTGATGCTAAAACAACAAAAATAATCTTCTGGGTGGATTTAAAGAGATTAAAGTAAAACCAGCTATTAGCTGGCATTGTGCTTGTTAGACATTCACTGAATGTTCATATTTATTAGACAATCTGGCCACATCTATACACCAGGAGATACCACACATAATTCTTATTGCTATATTTGCCTATTCAAGGAACACCAAAGGAGGAGAGTACAGCTTTTCTTCTGTGGGATCTCTTATGTGAAAGAAAAGACTTCATGAGACAGGACAAGCCCAACCAACATTTGCTCAATGAGTCTTGCACTACACCCTGAAGTTGATGAGACTATTAACATTAATTATTCATGTGCTGACAAAGGCTGCTGCAGGAGACACAGAATGAAGACTAATAAGCTGAAATAGAGAAAACTGGATGCATAGGAGAGCCTGGAGAATGGAATATCTTTCAATATTTTTCCTCATTAGTTTGGCTTATTTCCCACAGGGACAGCAACACAAGTCTTTGACACCAGAACTTTTCCTTAAGTGTGTCTGCAAATTCCGAGCCACACTCCCTCCGTGAGCGGTACTCTGCCCAGGAGCCTTGACCCCTTTGTCAGCTCAGATATGCCTGCTGATAGCGGATGTGTTGCAGTCTGACAGATGGCCCTCGTCTGCCTAAGGCTCGGTGTGGTACAGGGAAGAACTCAATTTTGAATTTTATGTTTAAAAAAACAAAACCAAAAAAGGTAGTAAAAACACCAGTGGAAGTCAGTGACTGCCCACTGGGCTTCTGATTCTGATCTTCTCACACAGATGCTTTGACAAGTGGGAACTTAATAAGACACTCCCTCTGTAAACAGAAATGCTATTTCATTTGAAGGTCAGTGAATG
Source organism: Platysteira castanea (assembly GCA_013397175.1). Classification (NCBI taxonomy): domain Eukaryota; kingdom Metazoa; phylum Chordata; class Aves; order Passeriformes; genus Platysteira; species Platysteira castanea. The sequence goes on along the minus strand of VYXC01004483.1, from coordinate 58,965 downwards.
TTGGGGCAGGAACAGGTAAAGCAACAGATGGCATGGTCAGAGTGAGTGGTTGTTATGAGCTTTCTCTCCCTAGGGACCGTATAAAATTCTGATATTTGTATTTCTAAGTTCTTAGAGCTGTGAAACCAAAATACACCTTTATCTATCTGTCTGATATTTATGTCTACTGGTTATCAAAAGGGGAATCTCCTTTTAATAAAATATTCGGACCAGATTTTTTATTTTTAGGTGTGCAGTTTTGCAGAAATTTTAGTGAGACTCCAATCATGATGGTGTTACTAAGATTCCAAACTCTTGCATTGCTCCAGTTTACTTGACAGTTCTTTTCACAAAGAAGAACACAACATCAAGGTTTTTAAAACAAACAAACAACCAAAAAAAGCTTCATATTTTTTGCAATTTTTCTCTTGTATAGTGCTGAAAAGGCTCAGAATCAGCAAGCTGGTTTCTGCTCTGCGTTTATACAGGTTGTAGAAAGTGAACAAAAATACTATCAGCGGTGTCAGAAAACTGTCACTTGGTTCTTCAATATGCGAAAAATCCACAGTCTTGGTGGTCCTTGTATGTGTTCAGGTAGTCACATTATTCAATCAGTCGTCTACAAGAAAAAAAGCCATTTGTTTATTAGAACAAAAAGTTGCTATAGCATGGAGTCAGCCAAGGGTGGTCCATGAATATACATTAGTTTTAGATCTGCACACTTGTGTCATGGAACAGTTATGTTTAAAACAGTATCTTTTGAGCAAATATGTTTAAAAGGCCGTTTGATGTCACAAATGCAAGCTGCAAGTACAGTTCGCAGTTGCAAGAACAACTCATGCCGGTGCCCGTTCCCTGGGAGTCTCTTTTCAGCACCACGAACAGCGCCCAGAGCCGCAGCCGGGGCCAAAGCTGCCCCTTCCTTCACGGTCTGTACCCGAAAGGGTGGATACGAAGGGAATTCTGCACTCCTAAATGGGTGGGTCTGCACGGTCAACAGTCACACAGATTCTTGCTGCTTCAGCCAAAAACTTGCTGAAATAATTACTGCATAGGAATAAGACTTTATTTTTGTATTGGGCATATCAGAACCTCGTATACTTTATTTTTGCTCAAAATAAACGAGAAGCCTCACCTGACCTATGTTCCCAAACCGTTCTAGTTAATTATTAAGTTCATGTGTTGAAACATGAACTATTGAGTTGTTCCTAGAGAAATACAATTTTCTTATGCTGTACAGCTAAGCAATATTGTTAAAGCCAGATATTCAAAATGCTGAGACTTGCTTAAAAATGGTGATTTTAAAGGAACTCCCTTGTGAGACAGTTTCATAATTATTCTTTCAGATTTTCTCAAGTATTTTTTTCAAAGTTCTCTCTGCAACTAAATTTCCACTTTTTAGAAAAAGAAACCTTGTAGTTACACAATCATAGGAACACTTGGACAGAAACATTCAGACATTGTGACACTCAGAATTTTCATAGTTGGTAGCAAAGTGATTGGAAGAAAGTCAGTGGTTGAAAAAGCCGTAAGTGCAGAAGTCCAAGTACAAAGCTTTTTACAACAGCACTACTCAGTAGGGAGGAAAAATTAGTGAATGCTGCTGGTTGCCATAGATAAGAACAGGTTAAATCTCACTTGTCTGTCTTTAGTTAACTACAGTAAAACTGTTGTTAGTATCCTTCTCTCTGTCCACTTGGTCAGTGTGGAGCTCAGTTTCATTAGTTTGGTAGGAAGCTGAAAGCTGAGCAAAAGAGCACAATTTCATTGAGTTCTCCTAACAAAGGAGAAATCCTTTTCCTTCCCCTGTCACAGGGGAGTAGGGCCTGGAAGAAAAGTCAAGACACCTGAAAGCTGTTCTGTTGGAGAAGAGGGAGGGAAGGGGAGGGCAGTGTGGTAAGACTAGTGAATACCTGAGCTCCGAGCTACTTCAAAGTGGCAACCATTGCCTGTTGCATGCCAGAGATTTTTTAGTTAACTGGCTATTACTTGTTTCAGCAACCTGAATCTCATAGAGTGTTAAGCTTTATAACATTAATCTTTTAAAAATTATTTATTTTTATTTGAGCAAAGATTCCAGTTTCTTTCACAGAAGTGTTTGGTCGGGCAGAAATTTGAAATAAGTAGACGAAGGTTTGAATTTTAGCATAGGAATTTTCTCCCTTTTTTTTATTGTGGATATCCCTAATTTCCATATCTCCAACTGGAGGTAGACCAGAGCAGCCAAAGCTTAGTTGTTCTGCTGTTAAGATGATGCACCAAGGATGAAGTTCTGTGAGAACTTTTGTAAATTAGATATTTAAAGAGAGACATTACTGCAAACTCAGAGAATCTTGCAGTAAAGAGAAAGCTGCCTACTTTGTGACAGAAGGGTATTGCTGTAGTGAAAACTGTCTATCGCCATGGAAAGTGTGAGGTTTAGCTACAGCTTCCTGGCATAATAAATGATGGTTCCATCTCTGCAGGGTACTGTATTTGTACAAAATAGTAATAACTGCTCACGTCATGCTAAGAATATGACACATTCATACTTGGAGGCTACTATAAATTCTTTGCAGTTTTTTCTTTTACAAAAAGTTCATTGTGAATCCAGTCAGAAATAACATTCAGCTCTTTTCTTTTTATTGTGCAAAGATGCTTTTGTGACTCTCTTGTAGCTAGTTTGAGAAATAAAAGTGGATTTGTTAGACCTGAAAGATTTCAATTAACTAAAGTGAATGCCAGAGCTCAGAGATAAAGTCTCCTGATTTTCTTCTTGCCCATCAGCCTAGGTATGTCCTAACAAAGACTTTTCAGGAAAGAAAGCAAATAAAAGATTAGAGGAGAGAGAGTGGGATGGAATTATGAACACAAAATGAGTGTATGGATTAACATTTTCAGAGGAAAAGAACACAAAGAGAGGGGATAGGAAAACAATTTTGGCTGTTTGTTTTTTCCCCTCGTTCTTTAACATTCAGAGATAGCAAATCCATTCTGTCTTTACCACGGCAGTGCCATGTCACAGCAAAATTTAGGAGCAAATATTCTTACATCGGTGTGGATGTACATGTGCCTTACTTGTGGAGACATTCTAATCCTCAGTTTCTTCTATTATGCAAAGAGAACTACGATTTAGAGATTAGAATATAGGTAGTTTTAATCTCGCACTTTTAAATTAGACACATTTGTTGGAACAGGAGGAATTACTGTTTTTATCAACATTGTGTGGCGGAAACCAAAACCAGTTGTGTCATAGGTTTGCAAAATGAGGTGATCAGAAATCTCTGGAGATGGTTTAGTACAACCTACTGCTCAAGGAAGGTCAGCTGGAGCAGATTGCTCAGGATTGTGTCTAAGTTGAACATTCTCAAGGATGGAGACTCCACAGCCCCTGGGGTAAATCTGTACCACCCTTACAGTCAAGAAGTGGTTTTGTTCCTTATTGTTTCAATGGCATGTCTTGTATTTTTATGTGTCCATTACTTCTCTTTTTGATATTGAATAGCTCTGAGAAGGGTTTGACTTCATCATCTTTACCCTCCTGGGTATTTTTAGAAAGTAGTGTGGTCTTCCCTGAGCCTTCTCTTCTCCAGGCTGATCAGCATTGTCAGCCACCCCTCGTGTGCCAGATGCTCTGATCCCTTCACCTTTGTGTCCTTTTATTTGGCTCCCCGCAGCACATACTCATGCCTGTCTCACGCTGGGAAGCCCAGAACTGGGCACAGCACTCAGGTGTGCCTCACCAAGGCAGAGTAGAGGGGAAGGATCACCCCCCTTGACCAGCTGGCAATGCTCTTCCTAATGCAGCCTAGGATGGTCTCAGCCTTCAACACCACAAAGATGTGTCACTGGCTCTGGTCAGCTTGCTGACCACCAGGACCTCCAGATCTCTTTCTGCACAGCTGTTTCAAGACAGTTGGTGTCAAGTTTTAGTGCTGCATGGGGTTATTCCTTCCCCGATGTGGGGCTTTGCATTTTCTGTTGAACTCCATTATGTTCCTGCCTGCTCATTTCTTGAGATCTTTTTGAACGGCAACTCAAGCATTAACTGCCTCAGTGTCTCCCCAGGGTATTTGCTGTCCCATCACCCACAGTACAAGGGGAGAGGCTAATTTGGCCTCAGTCTCTGGGGCACAACACCAGGGACCGGCCTCCAGATGGAATTTGTTCTGCTGGGCACTACACTTTGGACCTGCTCTTTGGGTGGTTTCCATGTCATTCCTCCTGCACTCAGTAGTTGAATCTTCACGCTCAGTTAAAACAATGTTGGTTCTGAGAAAGAGGAATCTTCTGAATATCAGTGAAGCTTTTAGCCCACCCCACCAGGGATACTTGAGGGGAAACATTTAACTTCATTGAATATATGATCCTTTAAATGCCCAGATAAACTTCACTGTGAAAGATTTAAGCAATGTCTACTATTTCTGAATAGGATAAACCCCCAAAGTGAAAAGGATAGTACCATAACCTGTTTGATAATGTGAGACTTATAGGCAGCTTTGTAAGCGCAGAAAGGTTCAGCTGAGCTTTTCGAGATTAATCCAAATGCAAATGACCTCAGAATCATGAAACATTTCCTCTCAAGTCATGACCATAAATGATTACTTCCTTTGAGTGTTTTCATTTGAGGAAGTAATATGTTTTATCTCAGTGAGAGTGTTTCTACTATGGAGAATATCAGAAGGAGAACCAGAGCAAATCACTAGTCAGAGAGAAAAACAACGGGGCCATTAAATGGACTTAATAAATGAGATTGTGCTCCTTCAGGGGTACAACTCAATCTGCAGAAGCCAATGGGAGAATGCCTTTGATGATCAGGTAGCTTTATTGCAGATGTAATGAGCTTCCCCCTGCAACGCAGTCTGAAAAACACTGCTCTGCCCTGCTGCCTTTGGTAAAGAGTCTCGAAGCTTTGCGTGTTAATCCAAACTCCTCGAACATTGAGGTGCATTATCCAGGAGTCAGAACGCAGAGACTAAGACAGAAAATGTTTTTGCTTTACACCAAAAGGAGACAACAGCACAATTGTCAGAGCAGTACATCACAGCAGCCACTGGACAGGAGGCCACCCTTCCCACATGAAGATCTTGCTCCAGGCAAGATCTGGTCAGAGTCAGGAAGACCAAAATATGAAGAAGCAAGAGAGCAAGGTAGAGAAGGCTACCTTCTTCCAGCCTGGATTAGTCTATTCACTGAAAATCAGACGGTGCTGTAGTAACTGAGTAGGCTAAGAATCCTTTAGTATTGCTGTGCTTTAACATGCCAGAAAATCACAGATATTAAAACAAATATGTATTTGTGATTTCAGACCCACTAGAAAAAAAAGATAAAGTTGAAATAAAGTTTTTAACTTACATTTTTACTATCATACTTTTATGTAAGTTGTAATCTTGCAGTGCTAGTCAGAAAAGATTGTGCAGCTGTAGTGGATTTGAGTGGCCCACAAAAGGAAAAAGAAAAAATAAAACCACAATTTGACTCTTCAGATGTATAAAATATGAAGAATACCTGCAGGCTTCACAGGATATCGAGATGTGGAGCTCATAAGCACATAACAGTGTGAGTCATAGATGGAAAGGGGCACTGGAGTGATATTTACATTATCTTTTATCATTATTCTCCTACTTAAAACTTGCATTGGAAAAAGTCTGTACATTTAATTATATTCACACTGTAGAAAACAGCCAAGTTTTAAAATGACTTTTTGATTTAGTAGGTTTCACTTTGAAAGAGAGAAGAAAAAGTATTGTGATTTTAAATGAAATTTCTCCACACGTTTTAATACTCTGAGTTTCACTGAGACCTAAGGAATAAACAAGGGATGCTACATTCTATAGCCTTTCGAATTTGGTAAAAGGACTCTTCCTTCTTGGCTTTTTCAGTTCCAGTAATTAAACCATCTGGTTGATGAGGGAAATTAATTCAAGACCATATTAATTCCCACTTTTAAATTTTTTTGTGGAAAACACTTCAGGAGAAAATGATGTTTGCTGGATGATCAGATGTAAAATTAAGAGAATGTGTTGTTGATCGTCCTATAGTGCTGCTTACAAAATTAATCATGGATGGTTAGAAACTCTTGTGATAAATCGGATGTCAACATCGAGATAGCAAAAAAAGAGTAGAAAGAGCATAAAATTCTCACAGATTTGTTTAGGTTGGTACATAGAATGAGAACAAGCGTTCAATTTGTTGAAAAAATCAGGCCAATCTTTTAAAAGACGTGGAGGAAGTAGAACAGTTTGTACAGCTTTCAGTTGTATGTCTGTGCTCTTCACTATAGAATGCTGGGCAATTATGGTGTGAGACTGACAGTGAAAGTTTGGAACATGAATATAAGTCCTATCCAAGCTGCTTTTGAGGTTGGTGTTATTATTTCTAAATAACATTGGAAGGATGGAGTTTTATGATGTTGCTGAGCAAAATCCCCAAGTTGTCACTTAATATTCCTACACTCCCCAACAAAGGAGACTGAGGTTGGGTAAACAAAAGTTACAGCTGGCTGTGTGCTGTTACAGATCCTGGAATAACCTCTCCTGGTCACAGAAGAGTCAGAGTTGTTTGATCAAGCCCAGGGTACAAAGGGTATGGACAGTTTGAATCTCTGCACATTTCCAAGTTCTGATAAGCACTGCTGAGACTCTGGACCCACAACACATTGTTTAGCATCTCTGTTCCAGTTGTACATGGGAATTTCTCTTTCATTGGAAGCACAGCCAGCCTGTAACAGAAATCTGGGGGGAAAAAATATTACAAAACAAAATATGAGAGTAACTATTTTGGGCATAGCGTTTTGTCTGAAATGTAGAGCATGAAGTAGTGTGGTAATAGTAATGTAGTGAGAGCAGTGTTTTTGTCATTAAGTGAAAATGGTATTCCAAAGGGCACTTAATCTCAGTTTTTCTAGGAAACTAAACAGAATAAAAGCAGTGGCTGTTTTCACATCTACTGTGAGTTGCAAAACGTAAGCGTGGTGTAAATGCAGATAGCAATATTTCTTCTGTATTCAGATTACCCTTCTCATTTCTTTGAGGTCACTCTCTCCTCACCAAGCTCCTCCATGCCAAAGCATGCCTTGCTATCTTCTCTTAAAAAACCCCTCTGTTCCCCTTTGCCAGCATTTCGTTAACTGGGCAGAGGTGCCTGTTACCGAAGGAGCCGCTGCATGAGCCAGCATTTCCAGCCTCTCAGGAACAACACTTTCCTGGCTCAATTACCTGAGATATGAGGAGTAGGCAGCAATGATGTGTCTATCCTTCCCTGATTCAACAGATCCAGGCTGCTCTTCAAACTCTGACATGCCTGTTAATCCTGTAGTGTCAGTGATGCTGCTGGGTGGTGTGCGCTGTCACCACAGAGCTGTCACTGCGGTAGGTGTTAATAAGCAAAGTGGCTGTTTAATGAAACACTGATTTCTGGACAGTAAGTAATGTGTTTAGGACCTCGGGCTGTGGTTTAGAAGACAAACGAGGGCTGTTAGGCTCAGTTTGTGCCTTGCCCACCTGGGTGAGCAGGTAATGATATGTGCCAGATAGTGGTGCTCCCATTTGTTTTCTCTTCCATTTCTTTTCCTAATGCACCAGAAATCTGAAAATCCTCGCATTCAGTTTTCTGAGAAGAGGAAAGCATTTGACCAAAGATCAATATATTAGTCAGGGATTCCAGTTTTCTAACACTGTGAGTTAGTTTTGTTCTTAATTTCAGAAGAAAACCTGAATCTTCACAGCCCTCTTCACCACACGGCCACTCATTCAAGTTCTGCTAGATCAAAGTAACAATTAGTTGAGCACATAATTTTGCTCTGCATGTTGCATGAAGCTTAGATGAGATTTGAATAGTCATACCTGCAAAAGTGTTCTGGCACAAAGTTGAGTATCAAAAACTGTATTACTATGCTTAGCTGACAGTTTTCTATCATCTCACCCCCATTAAACTGCTTGAAGAGCAGTTAATCCTTGAGACACAGCACTGCCAGAATCCTCTCTGGAGGTGACCATGCCTGCCATTCAACAGTGTTCTAGAGATACTTAAAATCATATGTCCAAAACCACAGTGGCACCACCATGAGCCAAAACTCCTATGTTCAGAAATTTTTAAGCCTTCATGATGGGTTCATACAGTCTGTTTTGGCAAATTGCATTAGAGTTAGATGTCTGCTATGTGCCTGGGATTCAGGATGCAAAAAATTAGCTGCTTCCAGGGTTATTTCAGGGCTGCATTGTGCAATTTTTAGAGTGGAGATATTTGTGTAGAAAATTAAGTAAAAATGTAAATTCTATGGATTCTACTAGATCTCATGAGTATGAAAGGAAGCCAGTCAACTTTTCTAAGTTAGCATGCACAGGGCATAAAGAATCAGCAATAGTTTTTAAGCTACAGATGAAAACTGCAAATTCAATCAAAAAACTTTTCATGTAAATTGTTGATTTTCCTGAGCAAGTTGTGTATTACACCCAGTGGTGCCGGGATGAGTTCCGAGTATGCAGCACAATGCATGCCCTCCTACACCCATAGTGCTCCCTCATCCCACTCAACCAATTAACAGTAATTAGATAATTACGGTTCATAAAAGTCTTCGAAAGATGAAGATCTTGCTGCTTGGGACTCATTAGCCCTTTTTAACATATTTATTATGCTTTTTATTTCTGACCACAAAGGGGGAAAACTTTAAAATATTCTGTTATTTGCCATATTCTGCTCATGAAGCAAAGCCTGCAAAAGCAGCCTTTCTCCCAGATGTCCAATATTAGCTCTGTTTTGACTGAAAATGACAGATAATGATAGAGAAAGGAAGCTTCCATAGAACACCTTGTATTTGATCACGAAATTTTTACTAGCGTTCCAAAGCAAATGTCATGTTATTTTTATATTGCTGGTAAAAATCTAGCCACTTGTTCTCTGTAATAAAAAATGGTAGGCTTTAATTATGTATGCAGTATAGAGCACACAAGACTGAAGAGTTAGAGTAGATTTTTCATGCAAGGCAACCAGAACTCAAATGATTTGTGGAACTGACCATTTTCATTGTAGTTTGAATCTTGGGGTTTTTTGCTTGGTTGGTTTGGTTTGTTGGGGTTTGTTTGTTTGTTTGTTTTAATTTTAAAATTTCTTATTGCCTAAAAACTTTCCTTCAGTAGTGTTCCTGAAAGATGCTCAATTTTTCCTCCTATCCATTTTACTCAGTGACACATAGAAGTTTTCACATCACTAAACATTAGGCAACTAAATAAGGAAGTTCCTTTATTTACAGTCCTGATAATGAGAGAGAGGATCCTCCATAAGGTAAACCAGAGCAAAATTGTTTTCCTTTTTTTGGAGAACAAGTTATGTAGAATTCTATGTATTACTTTGTGGATGAGAGTGTTAACTAAAGAGCGATGCAGCTGTCAGCACACGTTTTGACCTTATAATGTCCCTTAGGGTCAGGAGCCTGTTATGAGTAATGCTGTGGTCACTATTTTCCCAGCCTAATAAAGAGCTGGCTTATTTGGAAGGAAATACTTGTTGACTGTTTGAAGCAGCCTTCTTATCCCAGCCCTTGAATTTCAGAGGTACACTAAGAGGCCAAATGGGACCTAGGATTTGAGCCTTGCTTTTGATATTTGTACTAAATCTGCTTTCCTGTGTCTACACCTTTATCATAGTCAGTGGGGTAGAACTAAACCACCTGGGGATTAAGTGATTTTCTGTTGCCTATTCCTGCACTGCAGGCTGAGTCAGTTTTTTGTCTTTTGACACAATGGGATTTACAAACCACTCTACCAGCTTTCTGTAGAGCAGAGATATAACAAATGAACACAATTAAAACAATGCTATATTAAGTGCTACAAAAAGTGAAGTTAATAAGTATCTCCCTGCTTTATGCAGAGCTCTTATTTACTAATTTTATGGCAGTATTAGAAGGAGAGTTGCATTATGGTTATACAATCCTTGAGTCACGAGTGGCAGTTGTCACTTTTTTGATAAGTGTTCTTTGATAAAGGCTGGTTTTGTTTAATGAGAATGCTGTCAGTGCAGCTCCAGCCCCAGCTGTCACTGCTGCCAGGCAGGAGTTGGGAGGTGTAAGGATCTAATGATAGGCTGGTGCTAAGGGGGAGATTAGATTAACAAAAATCAATACAACAGTTCTGTTCGCAATTTTGATTATTACGCTCTGCGCTGCCTGGACTGAAAAGCTGATTTTGATTGATTCATTAGACTATTGCATCATCAAACACAGGTCACTTTACCGTATTTGTCACCAGACTAAATATTTGGGGGGGGGCGATTTGGTCATGTGATTTTTGCATCCCTGAGGTTTAGTCTCCTAAGAAGTGAATCCTGTGATTTTATTACTTTAATTTTTTTTCCCCCCTAACCAAGAGCAGCTATAAATCCTATTATTCTTTGTGGGTCCCTTTCAATTCAGGATATTCTATGACTCTATGATAATTCCTTGTGTCAGGGAAAAAATGTTTATATTTCCAGTTTGATAGATGGTGCTAAGATAAATCAAACTTGGTTGGGAGGATGAAGAAGACAAAGAATTCTTTTGCTTTTGCAGACGTGTGCTTAGAAGTGACACTGTGCTGCAGAAACAGCAAGAGTAATGATGGAGGGGAAACAAAAATTATACCCAAAAGGATAACCAAGGTGGATTGTCTCGATGCTTTAGTGCGTGTTTATTTACCTGACTGCACATGCATATAGAGAAGAAGAAGCAGTTTCACATTATTTTGACAAATTTTAGGTTAGGAAAATGTGTTTGCCAAAAGACAAATAATTTTTGGTGGTGGCAATATTTGTGGATTAGTTGTTTTTAAGTAAGTAGACAGCTCTTTTCTCTACATTTCAAACTTTATCAAGCAAAAATACTCTAATATCATGAAGTGTAATGTACTCTGGTCATCTTTGTGTAGAAAGGGAGGTAGGAAACATGTAGGTGACCTTAGGCCTGTCTTCTTCCCTCCCTTTGAAAACAGATGGAATGTGGTGGAGGGAGACCCCAGTCTGTGGCGATTTCCTCATTTCCAGCTGCTGGAAAGGCCAAGTGCTTTTGCTGCTCTCCAGATCCTCCCCTGTGTCACTAACCAACATGCCTGGTTTTGTGGGAATAGTGATCTCATGTCCCCACAGTGCTTAAAAGAAAGGCAAGGGAATTTTTCCTTGTTTGGAGTCAAAGGAAGCAGAGTTGGTCCAGCCCCCAAGAATTTTTTTAAAACTTTTTCTTCTCAGTTAAGCACCAAAAACTTTTAAGTTGCCTTCCCAAATTGCTTGAAAGTGGTTCACAGCATCTAATGAAAAGGACTTCATTAAAGCCTTGTTACATGCAAAGCAAAAAGGTCCCAGAATTTTAGGGTCCCACTCAGGCACGTGCTGCAGATTCCTCCCTCCCTTACTCAGCCTCACCTGAGATGAGAAGGCTGCTTTATCTCTCTCTCTTAACTCTCCTCTTTAACCATGCTTTAATCCAAGCTCTTTACAAATCAAGATTCATAAGCACAGCTGCACTGGGGTTTCTTGCCTCGGCACTCTGAAAACTAATGAAGGAGGTTTTAACACCTTGGTCTTTCTCGGCCAGGGCAGTACCATGACAGTACTGGACATGACCAGCACGATGGTATTTCAAAGTTTTGCTGGGAGCCATGCATCAATTGTTTAAAACCATCTATCCTGTAACCCCACCCCTCCAAAGTGGGAGCAGAGGAATTCACTGGCCTGTGAGTGTCCAGGCAAGTTATCACCCACATTGGTCAGTAGTGCAAACAGGAGCAGCTGCCACAGCTACAGCTGTGCTCACAGTCCTGCAGGGTTTAAAGTTATTATGGAACCAAACTGGGAATTGCTCCTGAACATCTTGGCTCATTTTCAGGAAGCTATTTGAAGAGTTCTGGAGACCACAATGGGATCAAACTGGGTCTTTTAATAGAGAAGGTCTGTTTGAGGCAGACATGGTAAATGTAGTCATTGCTGAAATCCTCGGACAACTCTGATGATTTCTGCTCTTGTAATGGCTGGTGTTCAGAAAGTGGTGGTGCTCTCTCTCACGTGTCACACAAGTACAGAAGCACATTAAAACAGAATAATCTCCCTAGTGTTTCATGCAATGCATGTTTCGTTTCAAACATCTCATTGTTTTTTAATGAGATGTAGATACAAATATATTTACATATTATTCCAACTTTTGCTGTTTCAAAGTGCAGAGCAACAAAAAATTCTGTGCAGGTCTTTGACTATGAGTCTTAGCTCAATTTTGCAGTTCCATGGTTTAAGAAATCCCCTTATTTCTCTGAATAGTAACTTGCTCTGTTTTGAGGTCTGTCCAGTCATCAGTTCCTAATCCATTTAAAATGTGTTCTACTGATACAGCACAGTGCTAATCTTTTAATCAGAATGTCATGCTATGCTCAGTCAAGGGACTTAGAAAAGTCTATATTACATCTACATAGTGAAATTCCTCAAATATATGAATATGATCTCAAAAAAAAAAAATAATCAATAATGCTTATGTTCAAACACTGATGGCTGTGTTTAAATGAAGATACACTGTAGGTGAACTTTTTTGATGAATTGGTTTTATTAATGTAGCTTTTGCGGGGAGGGAAATGTGAACAGAAAATGTGGCCTTATTTCTTTCCATCTGGGTTTGGGAAGTTGCTGGAATGTTTCATTTTCACTTCGTTGAGACTACCATTTTTTTATAAAAGTGTCTTTGGCTTATCAGGAAGAAAGATTGGAATAAGATCAAAACAATATTTTTGGAAGAGATAATATCATAAAAACTCACATTTCTCTGCTTCATTTGGCTTCAAGACTAAATAACTGAAATGGAACTACATTCTAAATTATAACCATGAAACTGTCTAGCTCTTTTCTGTACTAAAGACTATTTATATGACCCTTGTGCTCTGAAAGATAAAACAGTCTCCTTTACATGTGAGATGATAATTAAAAGGAGCTAAGCCAATATCTAGACCTCTTGGCTCTGTATTCAGCAGCCAGCTCAGCATTCCCAGCAGAGGTGTACAAAGCATTACTTTCGACAAATGAAGCAAAGGCAGCTCCTGAAGATTATCTATCTGGTGGTAAAAACACATTCATGTGCTCTGTAGCACAGTGTAAGGATGGCAGGTACAGGAGAAAACACAGAAAATTCATTAAGAGGTTGTTGCAATCATAAATATGTAGTAATATGACACCTTATTCAAGCTCTCTTTATTTTTCATGTAGAATATGGACATCATGTAATTGAAACACAAAGCTTACAATAGGTTTAATTTTTCCTCTAGGTTTTAGAGCTCAGCACCTCAAGTAGCAGGATTTGTGATCTGAATGGCATCATCTTGAGAACACCATTTGCTCTGAGTTCATGGAATCAGAATGGTTTGGGTTGGAAGGACATTAGAGGTCACCTAGTTACAACACCCCTGCCGTGGGCAGGGACACCTTCCACTACACCAGGTTACTCAAAGCCTCATCCAGCCTGGCCTTGAACACTTCTGGGAATGAGGCACCCACAGCTTCCCTGGAAGTTAACAAACTGAATTGCAGAGGACACTGTCTTTCTCATGGCTGTACTATAGGAATTGTTGTATTCTTTTAGCTGTGTGCAGGTGACTTCATGGCCAGTATTCCTCTGGCTTTTTTTGTAACAGCTCACAACCACCACATCGTCAGCCAAGGTGAGCTGAGAGCTGTTGTGCCCCGTCAGTTCATCTGAAACACATAGCAAGTTCACACCACAGTGTATTCAGAAATCCTAATTCCTTGGCCTCTGCCTTGAGGACATTGACCACATCTCATTCTGCTGCTGTCACTCACCCTGAGCGTGGATTGTCAGGGTTGTTTGAGTGCTCCAGTTTGCAGCAAACGTGTGCAGTTAACATTTATCTGAGTATCTGTGAACAGACTCTTAGCATAGGACTCTTAACTTGATTAACAGCAGTTTGGTTAACTTACATAGGGAAAAGTGAAAGCATAACGAGGACTTCTGCATGGTTTGGCACCAGAACTCCTATGTGGGAAAACATCTCAGTGTCTGTTCCTGTTCAAAGAAGGAGAAAGCTGTAGCTTAGTCAAGTACAGAGTGTGGTTTAAGGGAGAGGGAACAGCGATATGGGGGCTGCTGGTGGAATTCACCCCTCATAATGAATTAGGGCATGTGGCTGAGGTTCTGGAACTCTCCAAGTGATTTAGGTTAAGGTTAGAGCTCTCAGAATGGTAAATCTAAGATGCCTGGAGGGAACAGGGCTCAGGGTGCTTGCCAAAGCAAAGGGTGGCCAGCTGTGAGAGTTACCCCCTGTGCAGCCCTCAGATATGGAGATCAGTGTGTCCCAAGCCACACATTGCAGCCTGGGGTGAGGGTGAGTGGGGCTGGCTCTGAGGCTGGTGGCACTGGGGCCTGTCCCTGCCAGGACCCTGTAACTCCCAGCAGAACCAGGCTCATTCCCTGCCATGCTGCACATGCAGGGAGCAGAACTGCAGGCACTGAGCCTGGCTCTGCACAGGAGGGGCAGGGAGAATGAATGGGAATGAGAGGCACCATGAGCACACTGTGCCTACACATTGTCTTTAATGCTAGGGGAAGGTTCCTGCCAGTTAAAAAACATTAAAGACACCAGTGATCCAAATGAGTCCCCCCAGTACCTACTTATTTCAGACACTGCAGTGCAGACTAAGGACATAAGAGAAATTGAAGAAGGTGTGTGTGGGGAGGAGAGGCATACCATTTAAAATGGAATTGGTTTTCTTAAGAATTATATTTAGGTATGAATTTATGATAACAAGAAGTGTATGGAGGTAAGAGGTGTTGGGTGTTTCACAGTTATCTCAAAGCAAAAAAATAGATATAATGGCATTGTGCTATCACAGCAGAATTTTGGGTTCTGACTATCAAACTGGATTCTTAAAAAGCAATAACTCCTGCTTAAGGTAATTCCCAGTGTCTGTAATTAGCACCAGATAGCTTGTGAAAATAGTAAATTAGAGTTAATGTGAGCAATGAAAATGCATGTGTTGCAAGTGTATTGAAATATTTCCCTGCATTGATCAGAATGACAGAGGGCTGTGTACACACAGAAACCCCAAGTAAATGAAGACTCTGTGTTGTAGTTATGTCTAAGCTGGCTGTGAATGAATTTGAGGAAGTTTTGCTGATGTGAAGGTGTATTCTGGGTTTAGAAGCTACTCTCAGGCCTCTCTGTCAACATATGTGCATTCTCTGCTGCTCTCAGTGCAGTCTCAATCAGAACAAAGGCTGACAGCACAGAAAAGCTTCTAACAGCAGAAGCTGTAAGGGACAGTGTTTGGGAAGAAGGTAGAATGTAGAATCACTACAATTAAAGTTGAGGGTTTTAGCAAAGTTCAGTCAAGACCTTAAAACTCGTGGCTTTTGACTATTACATGGTATTGCACTAGGTAAAAAATTTTGTTAAATATCTCCACTTTTCTTTAACTGCCTTTGTACTCTGCCTCTCTTAAACTGTAAACCACTTATTTCCATAACGACTATACAGGGAACTACGTAAAATTCTAGAGTTACAGTGAAGTAGGGAGACTTACACTGCAGAAGATAAATAGGAGACTTGATTAATAAAAGACAATGGACTCTGTTTCCTTTTCTGTAAAGGTTCCAACCTTCTTTGAAACAAATGTAAACCCTAATCATAGAGGATCAGTATAATTTATTGAGCATCATATAAAAAAAGCTCATACCTTTGGGATTATGTTGTGATGGAGTCAGTGTTCCCTCGAGAAACCTCTAGAAATGGACATAGTGAGTGGTGAGAAGAATTCATTGAATTATTCACAGTCAAGAGCAGCAGTGTATGCAGGTACATAATTCTAACATCTAGCTTCTGTCTAATTTCTCTTCCTCAACTAGAGAAGAAGCATCACTTATATAGTAATGAATCACTCGGACGTGAGTGTTTCCTCTTTATGGAAGTTTCACATAAGATGAAAGCACTTTATTCTGCACTCCTTTGCACAGCCTTCATCACTTTTACTGGATCTTGAATAAAAGATTTTACAGAAAAATCTTACACTTCAAAAATATTATAAAATAAGTGCTTAAAATATGTGTTTGAGACAACGGGAAAAGGGAGAGCTGGTTTTTAGGATGTATAGAGAATCCAAAAAGTTACATTTATCCTGAATAGAGCTACATCTGCAGCTACAGTATAGCTTAAAACATGATGTGCCCATTCGTGTGACTGTGTCCTCTGCTGAGAATATGAATTGTGGTGCAAAAACAGCCCCAGCCTTAGGGCTGTTTTACAAAGACTGTTCCTCTTGGTTGCAAAAATCATGCGTGGGTTTTTTTGTTTAATTGTTAACATCTAAAAATCTGTTTACTCTTCTTCCTGTGGGGTATGAAGCCCCCTACCCCAAAAAAAAAAAAAAAGATAGATTAGGAAAGGAGGAGTTGAGGGCAAATATGAACACAATGAGAAGCCACTGCATTGTTTTTGCATTAACATCTTGTCAAGTATCTACCAGTTTACAGAATCACTGATGATAAATTTGACTCAGTTTGCAGGGATTTCATTCCAAAAAGAAGCTGAGAAGCTCGTTAAGTGGGAAAGATATTGTAAGTTAGCAAATGTATCCCTTCTGTGATGCTAAGTGAGATTTACCCATGAGCCTCACTATTAAAATTAGTAAAAGTAAAATACTCTTTCCATTTGCAACCCCATAGAATGAATACACATTTATTGAACCAGTCTGTGGGGGGAAAAGCTAAATAACCTCATATAAAGTTAAGTGAAACCATATCTGAAAATTCAGTTGCATGGCAGAGAGAATTGATTCACAGCTCTAATTTAATCAAATGAGAGGAGTATAGTAAGCACATATACTAAAAATGACATCCAAAGTTAAGCCAGTTAGGAAGGCATCAGAATAATCAATGTAGCCAAATCACTAAGAGATAAATCAATACACAGGCATGTGAATTAATCTCTACAACTTTGCAAATGCCTATGTGTCTAGAATTGTTGAATCAAAGGTTTCATTGAGGATAACACACCTCCTACAATTAACATAAATTCCCATGTATTTCTACTTTACAAATGTTGAGATATTTTCATTCTTAGGCTACCAATTTGTCTTAAAAGAAAACCACCAAAAGGAGCGAGAAGAGGAACATGATCCTCTGAGTTACTGACCACTCTTATCCTCCTCTGGCAAGGGATCGATACCGTGTTTTGTTCCAGGCAACTAAAGAATTCTGCTAAAATTGTGGCTACTTTAACTTATCAGGGCTCAGGTAGGAAGAAATTCAGTTACAGCTTTGTTATGCAGAGCATCCCAGCATTCCTGTCTGGAAGAGCAGAGCGTGCACAATGTAATTACTCCTGGGTATGGAGTCACTTAGACTAAATACTGATTAAATTGCTGAGATTTATCCAGTATTTTCTAAACTACATGCTTGTAATGACAATTTCAAATTGGAATACTGTGCCCTTATAGCCTGCGAGTTAACCAGTTGCTTTCTAGAGTCTATATTTATGCAAAAAATCTATGTCAAAAAACATTAACCAGTAACTTCACTCCTGTAGCTGTGTCATGCTGACCACGTTCCTGACCTGCTGCAAGAGGATGCCTAAAAGTCCAGAATATATCAACAGCAAAATAGTTACATGTTGTTTATGACTGATGAATGAAGCTGTTTCCTAAGTGGAAAAATCTTGTAAATTATCAGTGAAAAATAGCTGAAAAGCCTACGTGCACTGAGAGAAGTTCACATTATATAAATACAGATTTTTCCTATAAATCATCGGGTGACATAGAAACAACAGCCTGGGAAAATCAGGCTTCGAGGCTGCCTTGATTGCTAGAAATGAATAATGAGGCTTATAGCTGTGTCCAAAGAATGATGGACATGAAACTAAATAACCTGCATGAAAGGCAAATAAGTGGCCCTGGAATTTGGTATCTAAATTGTGCATAAATTCCTATTACACTTGAGTTAAAGAGAAGGTCTCAAATTGGACCTTCCAACAAATGAATGCCTTTTGTATTGCTACCTTGTCATTCTGAGCAAGTTTTCGAAGGTGTTTGGTCCATGCCTTTCAGTGCTTTTAGCCTCATTTCCTGCATAAAACAAAAATTCTTCTTAAAAGTGATTCTCTTGTGATACCTGTGGGCATTTTTACACAGCTTGGAAGGCAGACTAAAAACAGCCACTAATGTAAAAAGGCTTCAGTGCTGTGGTTTCCCAGTGCTTTGTATATCTGCCTGGCAAAGCCAGTCTGTTTGCCATTATTTTAACTCTTTGAATCATCTGAGCTCATTTCTATTTTAGATACACTTGAGTGCCCTAAGGAAGACATTTCCAAAGAGCAAACCAGGTTGTTTAGTACCTGTGCTGCAATACAGGTGCAGTGTGTAGTAGATGAGTGCAGTCCGTCCTAGAAGTGACAGTCAAGTGATACAGGACATTGCCACTGTCTTACAGATGTGCTGCATAGTGAACTGTACAAATATGCCAATAGTTTGATTCTTTAAACTTAACCCCTTTTAAATGTGAAAAGCACTTCATGAGCGGAACCTACAGGAAATTGAAAACTGATGTTTAATGAAGATGGGGGGGCGGGTGTAACTGATTGGATTCTCTGTATCTCTGCTGCTGTGCTGGGCAGTCATTCCTATCTTTCTCCTTCATGCAGAATACTTCTACTTCTAGCTTTTCAAACTTTATAAGATTGAGCAGCAGCCATTCAAGCTTTCAAATACCAGAAGTTAGAGCTTGTTTTTCAGCATACTGATGAACTTACTTCAAGGAATGAGGTTATTGGATGTAAGCAAATAAATGTCAGAAAAATCAATTACCTTTTGTTGGTCAACTCAGCCATCATTTAGATGTGCTTGATCAACACAGAAGGGGAAACATTGTTAATGTTAATTTGGACAGGTCAGAGCATCTTTCTGGGCTTTTCACAATATTAATGAAACTAGAGAAGGGCTACATTATGTTCTGCAGCATCTCCAGACAAGTGAGTAAAGCTCACCATTATGTTTGTAATCGGGTAATGTAAACTAGGAATATTTAGATTCATTTCTTTTAGAGTTGTGAACTCATTATTGCTTTAAGGCCAAACATGCTGTATAACAAATCATTATAGAGAGCACGCTGTGTTCCATAGGCACGGGATTCCTGTTGTGTGAGCAATGCCACGGACACAGCCAGCTGGGTGGGTTTTGTATTGGCTCACCTGCCAGTCTGGGTCTGGCAGGTGCAGCATAATACAAATATGGTTAAGTGGCTTTCAGATCCAACTGAGGCCCAGAAGCAGGCTGCTTGTTTTCCCAACCAAGCCTGGCAGTGCACAGAGCCCGCTCAGGTGGGTCTGGGCTGCATTCCCAGAACCAGGAGTGAGGGGAGCAGAGTGGGAAGACAGAGAGTCGGCCCCTCAGCAGTGCTTTCCCGAGTTCAACAGGGCTCATTGGCTTCAGGTCAGTGCCAGCCTTCCTGGATGTGCACCAGGACGTGCTCTGGTGCCTCTGCAAATAAACTGTCCCAGAGCAGTGAGCAAGGGGAGAGCCTTCTGAGCTGGCTAGAGCCCAGCTCAGCGGTACACGAATTACCTGCCATCACTCAGTGTCCTATCCCTTGGGTAATACAGCTGACTATACTTGCAAGTAAACAGAAGAGCCGCAAGACAGCAGCTCTGGCATTCCTTCTGTAAGGGTATGAAATGTTAATGATATACAGGAGATAAATCCACACCTAAGAGAGGCAGTGCTAAAAACTCCTGGTATTAAGGAGGTTTGTGATGACAGCGAAGCTTTGCAGTGCATCATTTGTGTGTGCTGTGAAGCCTCCATAAGAGGACCCAAAGTTACAACAGAATTGTTACTTAACTTTTCTTTACTGAGGCAGAAGAGTGACAATATTTTAAGACCGCTGGTCTGTAATAATAATATAAACGAGGCCCTGACAACCTTCTCTAACTGGACATGCTTTGCCCAAGAGGTTGAAGTAGATGGTCTCTTAAGAGTCCCTTAATCCTATGTGATTTTGTAGCCAAAGGCACAAAGGCTGTTAGCAATGCCTCATTTTGTACATGACACCTATTCTATGGATTCTGTATCCAGCATATTCTATGGATTATGTGTACCAACTGGTATGTTTCAGAATAGGTGGCTACTAGATAGTGCAGTAGATGTTACCAGCACTCTGCTTTTATCCAATTCTGTCTTTTAGTTGAGCAAGTTTAGTTCACATGAAGTGTGTGTAATCAGCATACAGAACCCTTCTGATTTTCACCCTTAGTGAACCCTACTCTGTAACTCTGCTTCAGGCTCATAGGTGGCTTGTGAAAACCCAGGTAACTAATGTGGTGACTTACTTTGGCAAGAGACAAAGTTTGTCTCTTAGGAAGTGATTGAAGGATGTTTTAAGTGGTCCCTAGCAGAAAAAGCAAAATACTGATTGGTCACAAGTTCTCCATGACTGCTGACAGGCAAAAGTAGCATGCCAGGGTAAAAGTGATGTAATTTGAACAGTGATGACAGGTTGAGTTAGAGCATAAGGCAAATAGAATAACAACAGATTGATTGAGAGGGTGAGTGGAAATGTGAAATTCGTGAGAGAAGATGAGTGTTGTAAAGTGGCCTTGATCGCACGCCCGATATGTTTGATTGCCATCTCTGCAGGCCTCGTGCTATTATCTTAGGGTAGAAAAAAAATGCATAAAAATTATTCAGCTCTTACTTGCAGCAGTCATGTAATACTGCAGTAGCAACACAAAAAAATAAAGAACCAAAGTGTTTGAAAATGTGAAACTTCCCATAAGAAGTGTAGTGGGGTGGTGGAGGGAAGGATTCCCTCATCAGAGATTGAAAAAGAAATTAATCCAACGTCAAGGATTTGCAATTTGCTTGGAAGCAATCCCATCTGGGTCAAAGCAAGGTAACACATTAGTCTTTTACATAGCTATGAAGCAAAGCTTCCCACTGGAGCAGATTTTCTCTCTGTATTTAACAGTTTGCATGAAATCAGTTGTTTGAGCCGGGCTGCAGTTCAAGTGAATAATGATCATTGTGATGGGGTAGAAGGCTGGTGACGGTTCAGGATTAGGGTGACACTGATAATCTGGTGTGAATATTATCAGAATGCCAGGCATTTCCCAAGCACCCAGCTGGTTTTAGGTGAAGAATTTGCTGATCTACACATTTCCAGGCTTGACTTACTATCCAAAGGTTTATTCTGCTTTATGTGCAAGGTCAGGTCAAAAACTTGATGAGCCATGAAAGGCTAGCATTGATGACACCTTTAACTTAAATGAAAGTGTTTAAGCGTGATCCTTTTGGATACAAAATCTTGTGGACTGCATAGCACATGAGCAATGTCAGCAGCTATTTACACACATGGCTAAAAATTGAGCAGTGGTAGTTTATCGGAGAGATAAATTTGGGAACTTACTACCCTGTTAAATGAAACGTTTATATTGAAATGTCTCCTGCTGTTTATTCTTCCTGCCTCTCTCGTATGAGGCTCCAAACAAAACAATAGTTCTCCGTTAGTATGATCTTCCAGTGATATTTGTTAGGCTATTTCCCTAATGGTTTGCAGGCTCCTGGCTATTTCCTTTTGACAGACCCTGTCATGAGCTGTCATTGCAATGCAGTTCTCAGTAGCATGAAATTACCAGCAGGCTTGGTAAGCAGTCAATGAGGTCAGGCTTACCTGTCCAAATAGAGCCTTTTTAAAAAGCCAGCTGGGAGGCAAGAGTGGCCTGTGGNCATCCATCCATCCCTCCCTCCCTCCCTCCCCACAAGCAGGTTGTGCTATGTCCTTCAGTTCTTATGGTGAGGAATCCCTGCTGAAATGACCTGGCTCTGGGTCAGGTTCCAAACAAGCCAGCAGAGAGACTGATGTGGACCNGATAAATTTGGGAACTTACTACCCTGTTAAATGAAACGTTTATATTGAAATGTCTCCTGCTGTTTATTCTTCCTGCCTCTCTCGTATGAGGCTCCAAACAAAACAATAGTTCTCCGTTAGTATGATCTTCCAGTGATATTTGTTAGGCTATTTCCCTAATGGTTTGCAGGCTCCTGGCTATTTCCTTTTGACAGATCCTGTCATGAGCTGTCATTGCGGAATGCAGTTCTCAGTAGCATGAAATTACCAGCAGGCTTGGTAAGCAGTCAA
This sequence comes from Platysteira castanea, assembly GCA_013397175.1. Lineage (NCBI taxonomy): Eukaryota > Metazoa > Chordata > Aves > Passeriformes > Platysteira > Platysteira castanea. The sequence continues at coordinate 36,866 of VYXC01004483.1, read as the reverse complement.
TGAGGTCAGGCTTACCTGTCCAAATAGAGCCTTTTTAAAAAGCCAGCTGGGAGGCAAGAGTGGCCTGTGGCTCTGCAGCCCATCTGCCTCCTACCATCACCGTGTGCCTGGGCATCACTGCAGAGGTGTCCTCACCCTGCATAATGCTGGGGGTTCCGGGACTTGCGTCCATAGATGAGGTAGGTCTTTATAAAGCAGAAACCACTCCGAGCCACAAAGGATGGAATTGAGTTCAAACCATAGAAATAGTCAAGCTACCTTGACAAGGAGAAACTATCATGAACCCAGTTTACACGCTGAAAGCCAAGGCACAGACAACTGCCCTTTCAATCTAACGAGTCATATGATAGAATCCAGAGAGCCAGTTTGGTGTCCTGTCTTTACAGGGAATACCAGTGCCAAGATCTCATGTCTGTGTGTATCTGTGTCTAGATACATGTGTACATCCGTCCATCCGTCCATCCGTCCCTCCATCCATCCGTCCCTCCATCCATCCATCCATCCGTCCCTCCATCCATCCGTCCCTCCATCCATCCATCCCTCCCTCCATCCCTCCATCCATCCATCCATCCATCCATCCATCCATCCATCCATCCATCCATCCCTCCCTCCCTCCCCACAAGCAGGTTGTGCTATGTCCTTCAGTTTTTATGGTGAGGAATCCCTGCTGAAATGACCTGGCTCTGGGTCAGGTTCCAAACAAGCCAGCAGAGAGACTGATGTGGACCCTGGAAAGCATTTAATGCTTAACAAGTGCTTAGCACAGAGCTTCGTATTAATCATGTTGCAGCAAAATCTGCCGTGTGCTGTAGCGTACAGGCTGGATCTACATGAAAAATTAATCTGCAGACTTTCTTGGGCTCTGCAGAAAATAGCCCAAATCCATGTTTCTCCTGAGAAAATTATCTAGTTTGAGAATTTTTAAAAAATTGCCCACTGCTGTTGCCTAATGCCATGGTGACTGTGAAACAAATGAAGAGTAGCTATGAAGCAAAGTAAGCATGAGTATCTAAAATAAGATTTTCTTTGGGAAATACAGGTACTGTGCAGAGCAACTGGGGCAAAGGTACCTGCTATGCTGCCCTACAAATACTGTTTCCCATGTGTTTAAGATGCAAATATATGTTATGCTGGGTGCTATGAGCATGAGAATAACTTCCTATTTATCCCATTTCACATAGTAACTTTAATTATGTTTTACTGAAAGCATCAATTTACCATAAACTGAAACATATTTCTTATTACTGTTTTGTTGTTTTCATAAGTCCATGGCATAAATACAGGGGAATGTTTGTTAGGAGATATTGAATACTGTGAGAATGTCTTGGCTCTCCTTTTGAAATCTCTCAATTAACAAGCATCTTAATTAGGAAAAAGGGAAAACAAAAAAATGCAGTTAAAATTGAGACTCTCCAGAAATTGTTGTTTTTGCTTTTCAAATAATATGAACGGTTCTGTAATATAGCAGAACAATGTAAATTAAGCTCTAAAAATACAGCATACCAGAAACAGATTCTAAAATCCATGTAGAAAATTACAAACTTGTAATTAAAATAAGAAACTGAGAAAATAACTATTTGTGGGCTTAGTCATAGAATAGCTCCATGCAGTTAAATAAAAAGAATCTGTGGTATTTTCCCTGTTTCATGGAATTTAATTTTTTATTAATTCAGTGTGCTGACCAAGCTTGCTGATGTCCATTATAACCTGGTATCAAATTCAGCAGAGAGAGACCAGATATAAATTGGCCAAAGCAATACCTTAGTTCAGCATATTTTGCAAGAAAGAACGTTTTTTTAAGAGAGATGAGTTTTAAGCTTTTGTGGAATCTTTGAGCAGTACAAATTGATCTAGATCAAATTAGTGGTGCTGGTATTTTACCAGTCGAGAATATGAAGAGGAAGTGTTCCCATTTTTAAAAAAAATTTTTTGCAAATTGAAAAATACAGAGGACCAAAAATGTTCTTAGGAGCTCTCCATCCAAGATTTCCAGCAAGAGGTGGTTGAAGAAGGCCATCTCCACAACAGGACACTGATATGCTTTTCGAGTTAGATAAGAAGCCTGGAACTCAGTGCACCTCCTTAATGTGCTATTCATCACTTTGTGTTTATTTTAGGATCCGTTTCCCTGGGCCTTTTCCATGTTGGTGCTCCTATTTCAGTCAAAAATATTGTGTTAGGAAGGTTCTATGGGTTGAACTCCCATAGTTAATAAGGTGCCCTAACCAACAACTGCCTGTAACTCAGGCCTGTTGTCATTCAGGTATTAACAGGACAGCAAAAATTAACTTCTGTTGCAAAGGGGTGATTTCCCTAGAGTATGCAAAATGAGTAATTACACTACTGAAGGACTTTCTAATTCTCTCTTCATTAAAGAGTAAAACCAATTCTTCCATGCCAAAGAAAAAAGCCTTTGAAGAAGTTTGGTTGTGTCCCAGTGCAGGTCAGAATAGTCTATTTTATGAACTGAAATTTTTATAGCTCAAGAGAGCTGTTTCTGACCAGGTCTAGTCTGAATCAGAATTTTCTCCCACTGTTCCCTCACTATGCTCCCTTCTCTCCATGCACAATTTAACTTACATTGAGCTAAGGCAGTCTCCCCCTGCATAGCTAATAACATGCCCCTTTTTTCAGTTCACTGATACCGATGGCTGTGACTATGCTCAGATTGGTTTGAGTTCTTTTATTTTTATATATACATCTGTATGTCTGTATATGTAAGTTTTGCACCATTTACTAAGCAGTCATGTAGCTCAGTAGGAGGAACATTAATAAAATGAATTCACTGTTGTTTTGGGAGCAGGAATGTTGCTTCTGCATCTTCAGAAGGCATTTTAAAGTCCACATCTACATGAAAATAAAGTAAAAATCACAGAAGAAGGAAATGAGAGGGAGGGAACAAGCCTAAATTAAGGAAGAAAAAAAACACAAGAGAATATCAATGTTTTGTAACAAGTATAGGTGTAAAACCCAGGTCAGCTAAGGGTGAGGAAGAAGAGAGTGGCTGGTAGGAGGTTAAGAGAGCCGGGAGCAAGGGAGCAGATTTAAGAAGTCAGCAGGCAGGGAAATGAGACACTTCTGAGCTGGAGGTGGAAGCAAAGAAGGGAAGAAAATGAAGGGGAAGTGTTAAACCTGCAGTTAAAGAAGGCAGCAAAACTGTGAGTGAGGATGAAAAGCAGTCATGCAAGGGAGTTGGAGCGATGATGAAAAGTTGCAGGAATTAGACAGGAAGGATTTTAATGAAGAAGTAAGAGAAGAGGGTGAAATGGGACTAAGAACAATGCAGTGAATGATTCCCCTTGCTGCTCTTTTTGTAGGACTCAGGGAAACATTGTGCCCACCCAGCTCTAGTGCTGCACTGGTTCTGGAATGGGTGAGACCAGCCGGGTGCCTCACCTAACGGCACTGCTTATCCTTTCTTCAAGTCAGGAGTAATTTGGTCTTTCTTTAGTGTGTTTCTGTTCTGGGTGTTTCAGGAAATACATGGTTACAGATTAAAGATAACTCCATGCCAGAAGAAGAGAGACTCCTCTCTTCACTCTGTCAAAAAAGTGCAACAAGCATGTGGGCAAATTCTGTTGTTTTATAGCTTGAGAGTCCAGAGTCTATTAGTGCTGCAGAGGATTTAAACTGGCGCAGTTTTTGCTTGTGTGGATGATTATATACGCTGTGAAACCCTCATTGCTTCCACCCTAAAGAAGGCAAAGTAGAAGAGATGGAGGAAAGGGTTATGGATATTTGTGACTTTAGGATGGACTTCAGGGAAGTGGTGAAGAGCGACAGTAAGATCTCAGTGTCAGGAGTAAACAGCAAAAGAAAAGGATGAAGATGGAAGACATAGAATGATATTTCAGAAACATAATGGATACTAGTAAAAAAAATGGCGCAGCACACAAATTTGAAGTGTAGTTGTTTTAGGGGTGGAAAATGAAAGCACCACAAGATGGTAATAAGCAATTATCAGGAATTTAATTCCATTCTTTGTTTCTTCTACACTTTAAAATGATAAAACACACAAGACAAATCAGTGGAGGGAAAAGTCAATTACAGCAGCAAATCAATTAGGGTGAAGAGTCAAACCAATCAAAACTGCAAGGTAACTAATGAAGGACAATTAGCAACAATAAATGGATTCAGCACTGCCCAGATTCAAAACGGAAAGGGAGACACAAGTGACATCAAGCTTTGAAGAGTACAGAAGATGCTCTACTCAGAGGGGAAACACTGTGGGCCTGACTCTATATATTCAGTGGCTTTTAATTGCCAAATTCAGAATGTATCAAGATGAAGGAAAATTACTTTATAAGTTACTATTTTTTTCTAGTGATATTTGCTGTCAGTGTAATAGTGAGTGTCTAGTGCCCTTTGTAGTTTCTTTTACCAATATGATGGCTAATTCAAAATCCACTCTGTATTCCCTGTTGGCATCTATAGGCTTTGTTTATACCCCAACCTCTTGGAACCAGCTGTATTAAACTGTATAAGTCTAGATGTCCTCACTGGAAGTTCCTTTACTTCTGAAGATGGAGAACATGCAAGATACAGGGCCCATTAACACGGCTGCTGTGTGCCTAAAATTATGCACTGCAAATGCTGTCCAGGAAGGAAAGTGTTTGTGTGCCATTGTCAGTCTTAAGTCATCTAATTGTTGATTGACTAATCCCTGAATGTAAGGGAAGAACAGCTTAGTTTAAACCTGCCTGTGTTGACTCTTATTTAAACATTTTTATGTTACAGATCCTTCTTAATTTCTGAGAAGGACCAATGATCTTTTTGCGGCGGCCAAAAAACCCAATAATGTTTGCTGTGAAGGAGCAGAGATTAGTAATCCAAACTGTGCTGCTATTGGTGTTGGCATCTTTTATAGATTTCTGTTCAGTCCTGGGTAATACTTGATATTCTTCCTTATACCAAAGCACACTTCATTCTAAATTGTCCCCACAGAGAACAGCACTGCTTGATATATTCAAAATTAGATTGGCTAGATGAGCTTAATTCAAGGAAGTACTGAATTTGTCTGTGGTTCATCTATAATGCACTAAAAGGAAAATTCCCCAGCTAGAGAAGTAAATTATTAACTCATAAGTCTATGTGTTGTAATTTGTGTATAGTAATAACTTATCTTTAAGTAGGATTGAAAATGTATGTGGAGAATGTGAACAGAGTCAGAAATAACTGGTTATTTTCAAACTCAGGGACAAGGTGTGAACCTGGGCTTAGCTTGAGAGGTCAGGCTTTTGCCTACCTGAAGGTCATTGTGCCAGTCACAGACTCATTCAGACTGTTACAACTGGTGCAGCAGCTGCAAGGAAACAAATTTTGAGGTTATTGGTCAGGATAAGATAAATCCAGGTGTATTTCTCCCAGCAGATCCAGTCAAGAACAAAGACAAGGTAATCAGTGATGTAAAAGAAACGTTTTTTCATGTCTAATTTAATTTCCACTGATACCAACAACTGTATTCTTGCCTCACAACATTTTGAATTCTGACACAAAGCTGTTTCATTAATTGGTCTGTCCATATGACTGGTGTGGAAATACTCAGCAGCTTTTTAAAAAGAGCTGGTTATTCTTACCCTTAATCCCATTTACTTCTCAGAAGCCCTGAACTTTTTTGACTGAAGAATACCTGAGCCCCAAAACAAATCAGGTAAAGCTGTAATCAATGATTATACTCTATATTTAGGGTTGTAAATCTGCACGTAACACACACTGTAAGCACGCCAAGTAGCTACTGGGCTGTAATAAACTTGATAACTCTGGTCTTTGCAGTTCTTTGTCATGCTTATTGTTTTGGCCTCTCAGAAATGCCTTGCTCTTGTGAAGTGGATGCTATTTATTTGGAGTGTTTTCCCTGTCTAAAACAGCCAACAAGCCCCTTTTTTAGTACAGAAGTGGTGAAGTGTTGCTGCCGAGGTTCTTTTCCCTCATGGCCCTGCTGAACAGAGTCTGCTGTAGTGGATCAAGACTATTCTTGATTTTCCTGTCTGCTTAGCTAATTAAAATAACAAATCTTCACAGCTGTCTGCTTTGGATTCATCCTTATCGCCATAAACTAATTAAAATAATGCAACTGGTTGCAACTCATTAAATATCAACTATGCTTTTCATACAATTATAAGCCTTCAAAATGTAACAAAAAACTTGATTCCTCTGCCATTTCTTCATTACCTACTTGTAACTATTTTTTTAAGATGCCTATGTATTAATTTACATTTTCATCTGTGATTTTTTTTTTTCTCTGGTGTGTTTTTGGAATTGTATTTTTGTAGCTTCCCACTCCATATTTTTTCCTGTCACTCTTAAGTTTTCTCAAGAGGGAACTCAATATACTCGGGGTTTCTATTCAGCCCACTTGGGTACCAAACAGAATAAATGCTTGTTCAGAGCTTTCAAGTCAACTTAGTAGAATAGGGAAATTGCAATAGGAAATATAATTTAAGAAAACATTTAAGTGCTGGCTTAATTTGGTTTCCCACTGGTACCTTTATTCATGTGTTTTAATATGATACTGATTCAATGTTATGGTTTGTATGTAAAATTACCTCTGAAATTAAAGCGATGCAGTTTTCTTACTGTAGAGAGAGAAGATCTCTCCGAAATGGAAATAATAAACCTATTTTTATTGGATTTTTTTTTTTTAATCCAAACTAATATATGTGTTGCCTGAAAGCCATGGGGATTCTAATGTAACTGATTAGGAAGGCATTTCTGTGCTTTAATGCTCTGTTTATAAAACAGTAGGATTTCACTACTACTATCCATTAAAAACCAAAAAATTTAACAATTTTATGGGAGATTTTTCCTACACTGTAACTTAGTATTCTTCTCAGAGAATCATGTTTCTACACGCTTTTGAAGCAAGTTTAATCATTTATTTACTGCAAGACCTTCACTTTTAATTAGGTCTTTCCTGTCTTTCTTTTCTTTCTATTTCCCCAAGAGAAATTTTTCTTACACTGTTCTGGGCTGAACGCTACTTTTGTTTTGGCAGACCTACTTTTAAAGGGCTTCCTTGCCTTTCCAACAGCTGACAGACATTTTACCAGTACAAACAATTAATACCTTTCTGTTTTCATTGTCCTACTTTTTCCCATTCGCTGTTTCCTAGTTTGAAACACTGTCAGGTCAAAAACGGGCAGCAAACATAAACGAAAATCTAGCTTCCAATTTGTTCCTTCCTGGCATCTGTCTTCAGATCTGAAATTGCTTTAAGAGCCCAAGGAAGACCTCTCACACCTCTGCATAGCAGAGGCAGTAAGAAGAGATCATTTTGCTTACCTCTACAGCATCCTTTGCTGCATCTGCCAGCAGGTAACCACTGTATACGGGGTTATTCCAAAGTGTTACTGCACAATGTTTTAAAACGCTTCTTCAAGGAAGGCACCATAACCTGTACCCCAATTGTCCCTCTCTGAACTGGGGTCTGTGGCTTGTGGTTGCAGCTCTTGCTCTGTGCTCGGGCAAAGTGGTGGGGCGGGAGCTGCGCTTGCCAGTGGCCCCTTGTGCAGCTGCCTCCTGTCCTGCAGCAGAAGCACCTGCGGGTGTCCTCCCTTCAGGCAGCTTTCCAGGGGGGTTGGCATGAGGGTTCCTCTTTGCAGATATAATTAACTGCAGATTCCCTGCTACCTAAACATCTGGCTATTTTGACACCCCTTGTGTGTGTAAAGAATTAGAATCCAACTCTTTTAGCCAGACACTGTTCAAAATACAAGACAAAATTAGGCATTCTGCCTTTTCCCCTTCTAGTATTAAATGTGAAATGAAAGAGCTGAAGTGAGTCATAAAGGAGAAGGAATGTCTTCTGAAGGAGCAGCTCCCAAACTTTCTTGCTTTGTTCTGTATCCTTGAAACTCGTCTCTCATTTCCTTTCACTTTTATGCCTTTAGCAGATTTGTGCTTCCGTGCTCTCTACTAAAATAAGTGCCAGAGAAAGCCTAAACTGTTCAATTTATAACATCCTTATTAAACATTGCAGGTACAAGACAATATATCAAAGGGAAACTCAATGAAGCAAGCATTATTATTAATGCTTTCCAAGTTGCTTTAAATTATAAGAAACAATCAAAATGCTATAAATGACTTGCTCTCTTGCACTATGCTGCTGAGCTGCAACAATGATTTGCCTTTTCAAGTTATTTGTTTTGAGCTTCCTGCCCATTCTTCAGTGCAGTATCGGTGAGCGGACATCAAAGTTCACCTTGCTCACTCTTGACAAAATTCAAATGAAGAGAAAAGCTATGATTTAAAGTAGCACCTGGGGAAATCAAAGGCTGGCACTGGCAGGAAGCGTGCGCTTGCTCCACAGTTGCTTTTTGTCATTTGAGATATTGGTAAGCTTCAGTTAAAAGTCTGGTTTACTTATTTTCAGTAGTGAATAAGGCAGAGAAAGCCACTCTTGCAGAGAAATGTGGAGCGTAAGGCTTCAGTCAGACACCAGACTAAATTCATTCCTTCACCACAGAAATTTGCTAAGCTACGCTTTGTTGGATTTGAACTTGAGTTCATCATCACCTGACAGTTCTATCAAAAGCTTTTTTCCTTTTGCTGTGAAGCCAGGTGGCAAAATGTCCTCTGTGAAAATTGGACCCCTGATCCAACTCTGATTTTTCACTATCAGTGTATTATCCATTAAATTCAGTGCCCAAATATATGTGTGTACATATCTGATACATCACAGTTAATAAGTATCAAGAGATGAACTTTAAATCTCTATTTAAGGAGGGATTTAGTATTTGGCATATTTTTCCCTGTTTTCTTTGTTCTTTATAAATTGTACTACCTTTAACACTTCTCACAATTATTAAAAGGTGTGGCTTTCAGTTTGGTTTTCTTATGCATTCTCAGTTCATTGAGATGTGCAAGCAAGTTAATAGACTGTTCTTCATGGCCACGAGTCATTCCCAAAGCAATCTGCACCTCCAGAACCAAAATCACCATAAAAAGCTTTACCTTAGAAAAAGATAGCAGAACTCCCAAAGGACAAGTCAACACCTTTGCACATGGGAGCTCTCTTGTGCTTGGAGAAGATTGTGATCACTTCCCACTTCACTGAACAGAACTGGGAACAAAAGTGAGCACGTTGCTCATGCTTTAATTACGTTTTCCATCTTTTCACCCTGATCTGGGATGACTTTGAGATTGATGGGCAATCTGGGGCAACTGGCAGTTTCTGAAGGATGCTAGAGAGGAAATGAATTTAGCACTGGCACTGCCCTTTGAGTTCCCTGTGTTCCCCGAGCATTGCTCGTGCTCTCTCACAGGAGAACCCATCCATCTTTTCCATTCACCAGCTACTCCAGGAAGCAAATGAAGTTTGCTTTTTCCCCCATCACTGTACACTTTGAGATCCCTTCAAAAAGGAGTCTCCAAGTGGAACATGCACAAGTGGCAGAGGATCAGTGATGTCAGTATTTGTACATCAATATTACGAGGTGTTCCCATGTTTCACATGTCCCATGAGGCTCCATTTGGGAAGCTACATTTTGATATCTCCATCACAAATAGTTTAAGTAACAATATAGCAAATCATGTAAGGAGCACCAACTGTCTCTTAGTAACTGGTGTCCTTTTGTGCAATTCTTCAAATCTGTGAGATTTGGCAATATCAGCCAATATCAAGCTTACATTGTGGTTTTTTCAAAGATATTTTTAATAATGTGAACAAGAGCTTAGTTTTGGTTTCAGTTTGCTCATCACAGTCATTTCTCTCAATTTGTTGTTTTGTTTGGGTTTTTTTAAAGACCTTCACTCTGTATTAAGGTGTTCCTGAAGCAGGAAATTCTTCTTTAGATAACTGCTCATGACAAATGATGCCCCAAGGCACAAAGACAATTTGTTTTCTTCACCACTGCAAGTAAATCCAGATGATAGACAGTTGGGAACATGCATTCTTACAATCTTTGGCTGCCTCTTTCTTGTACCAAGAAGCTACAGACAGACCAGAGCTCTTCAGCCTTCTCAGGGAGGCTGTAATTCATGCAATCACCTTTTCCATCAGCAACTCTTCATATTTTCTCTGTTTTTTTCTATTGAAAAGTACTACCATCAGCTGAAAATTACAATATAAATTTGAAATAACTTTAATCTAGACCAAATATAAATTAATTCAGTAATTTTTATACAAAATTTGAAGATTAAAAAGATATTTTAAATTAAGTGTGTAAATTCTCTAACTCTAGACTTATCATCACTTTTGGATGAAAGTTGCTTTGAAATCACTGTATTTTTGCTTGATCCAGTACTGTAGTATATGTATCACTCTTAAATATATTTTATTTGACTGCAAACAACTCTGATGTTATTTACCCACTCAAAGATTTTTGCTGGGGGAAAAATGTATAGGGTTAGGATATAGGGTAATGGGTGAGAGTATAGGGTAATGTCAGTGAGATGATTCTTTATAATTCTTATGTTTAATGCTACAAGAACTTGCTAGTTCATGTGAGCTTGTATTTGTGTACTCTAATAAATGGCCACTTTTAGGTTAGAGAGAGACAATTATGTCATTAAAATACTTCAATTCTCTGCACAATTCAGGGAATAGGTTTCTTTGGGAAGCTGGGGGACATTCAGGCACTGAGAGCTACAGGGCACTCTGAGCTCAAAGGTTCTGTATCTGACAGTCCCAGAGCTCTTCCCGGGACCATCCCTTGGGTGTCCCATCTGTTATAACAACTGCTGTGATTGGCAGGGCTTCAGATCAACACACAATTTCAAACATCTCACATAATGTTGCTTAAACCATGACAGGAGCAGGATGAAGCGCAGCATTGCCTTTTGCCACCCCAGATTTCAGTGTGGAGGTACTTTAAATGCTTTGTAACTTTTTTCAGTAGAGAGATTGACAGTATGTTATATTTTTTAATAAACAGATATATATCTTACAACAGGCAAGGAGTTTATCTCTGAGCCCTACTGACCTACTCCAAAGTTACTGCTTCTGAGAACTACATCAGTGGCATTGCCCTCCCACAGCCTACAGGTATATGCTAGGAAAAGTTTGGGCTTTTTTTCCTCAAACTTTATGTTTTCATAGTTTTTGTTCAGTCTTCTTTGCAAATAAGCACTGTGTGAGCAGGAGGCAAGGAGTACATCTCTTGCCAGGCTGTTTTCCCTGTCAGATTGCACTGCAGCAGAAGAAGGAAAAGGGACGAGATGGGTTTGAGGAAGGGGGTTTAGCAAGTCAGCATTATGTGGGAGCCCAGGGTGCCTAAGGGAGAAGATAATCCCTCAGTTCCCATCCTGTCCATGTGAAGACAGCCCCAGCTGAGGGGCAGTCCCACAGTAACGAGGCAGCTCCTCTCCCCAGAGCTGTGTTTTTGTGCAAACACGCTGTTGACACAAGGGAGGTGACAGAAGGGGGACGGTGAGGGATGTGCTGTGTCTTGGAAAAAGAGGCTCAAGCACCAGCTTCTACCGATTCTGCTGAAAGCTCGTTCTGACAGATGCCAGGCCTAAAGTCTTCTCTATGTGTCCCCAAAGGGGGAATCAATAGGCTGCTGGGACATAATTACTTACCTACTGTTCCTAAATTGGTAACAAATACGGCAATTGTTCGTTTCCACCTGATGACAAAAAAGGGAATAGAAACCTTGTTGGCTGAGCCTAGTAACTCATATTATCGTGCACAATTATGATTCACAAATGCAGAAACTTTTGATGCAAGACACTTTTTTTTCTCAGCTCCAAAGCCTCAGTATACAATGCTTCGTACACAACCATGGAATATAGCTGCTTGCTAAGGTTATTTCTGGTTTTTTGCTTCATTTATATAAATATATGTATTTACCTGTCACTGCAAAAGTAGTCTTGGTTTTCTTTCATAACTCCAGTGATATATTTGACATGTAGGAGCACTTTCATCATGAAAAACTTACAGACAGCTCCAATCCTACTCTCCCAAAGCACAGAATTTCACAAGAAGCTCTTGCCGGTGGACATGAATGTGATTTGAGCCAGTCAGATTCTCCCCTTATAGATCCTGCCATCATATTTTTCTGTAATTATGGGGTTATCACAAAACCAAGAAGCAGCAGACCTCTGAGAAGCATTAAGTCCTTACATTCACATACAAGGAGGGGAAAACAGCAAAAACTTGGCAGCTGTGCCACGGAAACTTGATGTTGCCAGAGCCTTGAAGTGAATGATGCAAGACACCCTTTTCTTGAAGGGAGAAAACTAAAAGACATCACATGCCTCCAATTAATAAAATGAAGCTTTAGTTGACCAAAAAAAGATAAAATTGAACAATATATTTGAAGAGGATATTTAAATAGAGAAAATCCAGATATTTTGCTGTTCAGATGAAATAAATTTTAACAATGAACATGTTCATTCCTTATTGTGTCATGGCTGGTCATGTCCTTCCCTCTTGCTCTGTTTTCTGGCCAAGCAACTTTCTAAGACTTTGAATCACTCTGGGCAACTTACCATGAGCAAAGGTAGGCAGTGTAGTAGCTAAAAACACAGAAGAAACAGGTAATATAGCTAATATTAACAAGCAGCTAAAAGGTGGGCCTTAATTTGCTCAGCACCTTTGATGTCTTTATTGCCATGCAATTGTCAGGCTAGAAATGGTCAAAGTCCACAGCTCCCTTCAAAGGACCGACCTTCAGGATGAATAAATTACCACCCTTCAGCTGCTTTTTCTATAGGGCCTTATAATTGTTCACATCAGTGTTTTTCTGTGTTGAACTGTGGTCCATCCCCATCTCAGTAATCTAATCTCTGTCTGAAGTTTTACCTCTTCCTGACCTTTCATGGCCTTTGTCTGCATACTTTACAACAGCTGGTTCCTGGGAAGTGTGAGCCCAGGTTATGCAAGTTGTGGGTTGCCTCACATGCAGCTGAGCCCCTGCAGGGAGGGTGACAGTTTCCTGTATGCTAAGAAAGTGTCTCCCCACTGCTTCTCAGGAATGTTTTGTCATGGTTTTGGCTTCTCTCAGTGCAATCCCATTTTTCAAGTCGCTTGGCTCATCCCTGCCTGTGTTCATGTGCTGCTTTCAGGATAGACAGTCTCTCCTCCCTCTAGAAGGCCCTGCCTGACCCAGAGCATCTGAAGTGAACAGGCAGATTCCTCCCTACTGCCTGGCTGCACCTTTTCATGTATGAAGGCAGAATGTGCAGCATATGCCATTAACTCCAAATAAATGAATCAAATATTTCTGCACCCTGTCAGAGATAGTTAAAATGTTTGAGTGAGCTGTCTGCCACTGGATCTCCAAGTCAGATACATGCTTTGGCTCCTTGATGCTGCACTGCCAGGCTCCCCGGCAGCCATCCAGTGGGAGGCTGTGTTACACTTACACAGAAAACAACTTCAGCATCGAGGGGTTTCTCCTGGCTGTGGAGATCTTTGAGCAAACCAGTAGGGAGCAGAGACCCTGTTGGCAATTCTGATTCGCAGGCTGCACGGCAGCAGGGAGACGAATGCTGAAATCTCCGCTGGCAAAAATAAGATGTAGTAACTTTAAAAAAGATGTCTCAGTGACCCTGCATAGAAAAGAGTATATTTAACTTGCTAGTGTCAATAACAGGTATATTGGAAAACAAGGTTTTCCATCTGAGTAGAAAATCACAGGCAGGGACCCTCTGGCAAAGAAACCTTAAGCCTTCAGTGGCAAAAATGCTAAGAGTGTTGTCTGTCGTTAGCTGTAATAAGATACGGACAAAGATGTGGGAGCCAAGCAGGGGGTTGTTAACAAGCAGATTTGGGCTGACCCTGAAGCCTCCTGCTGGGAATGCATCCCATAGATGGCCAAGCATCTGGTGATTTTCCGAAGGACTTTTCAAGGAATAGGGCTGAGGTGGTCAAAGCTCAGCAAAGGCATTTCTGGGCTTGTAGCTTTAGCTTTGGCAAAATACATTAAGGGACAATAGATACCACATTTACCTGGCCTTTAAGGTAGATCAGTTTATAGGAGTTTAAAATAGAGAAATAATTAAAAAAACACATTAATCTAGAGGCTCATCTTTTAGATAAGTTTTCCAAGAACTGGTATCAAGGAAGGAGGTTTCTGCAAACTTGCTCCTTGTCTTATTCAGCAGAAAGCAATAAGAATAGACAACTATAGGCAATAAGAACAGGCAACAATAGAACTAGATGTTGCACACCTAGTCAGGGAAATATTAGTGATTTTGTTAATAATTAAGCTAGTTCATTTAATTCTAACTTCTTTTTTTTTGCTGGAGTGGGAAGACAACTTTCCACTGCCTTTGCTTTCTAAAAATGTATCTCCTGTGGCACTGTTTGATGGCTTTCATTCATGTGTGTTGAAATGTTTTGGAGAGAACATTAAGTGTTCAAAAATATGCTTTTCCTGCCTCCAGGTTTTTTTGGTATTTGGCTTTGTCTTTAGTTGTAAAGGCTTTTGATAACAGAGCTGGCTGAATACTTTCATATAAAAATGCCATTTTGTTGAGCCCCAAATGTTTCATTCATAACGTCCATGGTGCGAGCGCTTGCCAAGCCTGGAGCAGGGTGCCAGGTGTGAAGAGTGCCTGGATTCCTGATGGTTTTTCCTAGGGGACAGGGATGCAGGGAGCTGCCAGGACTTCAGGCTTTGGTCAGTCTTCTGCTGCTGGAGCCTGAGAGCCATCGTTTCCTGTTGCTCCTCAGCAACATTGTCATCTTCGCTCTGGTCATGAAAGCTGACAGGAACATCAATATCACTAAGTGGCTGCAGGGCCTGGGGAATTCAGCACATGTTAGTTTTTGGTCTGAATTGGACTGTAACCTGGAAGAGTAAAACAAAATCAGCCATGAATGGAAATCCTGCTTTCCAGACAGTTCTTTTGTAGCCTTCACCTGGTGCTAATGAGGAGTAGAAAATCAGAGTCTCTTGTGCTGGAGGCATTTATACCCTCTTCAGTTTGATATTTTATAAGGCCAGTTTGAGTTTCTTCACCATTAATGCATTTAAGACTTAGTGAAAATACTTATTATTGTTTGTGACTGATATACCAAAACAAAAAGAATCCCACAGAAAAATGATGACCGTAAGATTCAATTCAATCATGTTAATGTACAGAGATCAATGTGGGGAAATTACCTATTTCCTCCACTTTAGCTGAGTAGAGGCTTTCAGGCTTTCCACAATTCCAGGTTTTAACTCCCTGAACTCCAGTGTCCAGCTCAGCAATCATTGTACAAACCAGCAGAGGTGTCATAGTGATATTGGTCTTTTGCAGTTGGTACAGTGCACATTACCAATGCTGCCTTTTCCAAGCCGAGTAAGATAGGATTCCTTCCTCATGGAAAAAGAAAAATATATATTCTTGTTTCACTGCTGAGCAGCTTGTGTTCCTTCTGTCCCAAACAGGCATGAGTTTTTTATTTTTGCATTTATATTCTTAATTTGCCCATAATTGCTTTCAGGCATCACATCTGAGGCCAGCCTTCATTAATATGTTAATTGTGCAGTCCCTCCCAGTGGATTTTTCTGATGCTAAGTGTAAACAGAAAGGTTGATTCCCCTCACCTTCCCCCAAGCCCTCTAAACAGAAGAATATTATTAAGATGAGATACTTGACTAGGCCTAGATCACCACGATGATGGGGCACATTTAATTCCTGTTTCTGGATCTGCCCAAAATAGCTGATCAGAATCCCTCTGTTGGAACAGATCAGAGGCTCATAAGGTCAGAACAAAACGGCATTTTTTATTGAGGTGCAGTTTGGAACCACTGTACACATTTCCTCCATCCTATTCCATGTGGATATGCTAAACCAGTATAAAAAAAAAAAGCTGACATTATCAAAGTACTACAGGGAATTACCCACACACTTGTTGTTAATTAATGTGAGATGTGCAGAGAATTTGCCCACACTGCTTTGAAAATCTCAGCTAAAACATTTTAATGCTGAGTATTTTTGGGGAATGGAACATAGAAGAAGCCCTGTAAACCAGGCTCCTTAACTGTTTATTATCTCTCTCGGCTCTTGAGCTGAATTTATAGAAATGTTATTTATAGAAAAATCTTAGAGTTCATTTATTGAGTTGTCCTGAAGACAGCCCTCACACCTTTCTAGTCAGGAAGCATGGAGGAGAACATGAATTAAAATTATTTTTGTAAATAATTTAAATCATTTGTTGGAATTAAGATTCTTATAGCAACCTCTCTTTCTTTGTTAAGACTGATAAGAAACTGTGCAAAAGAACTCCAACATCAACAAGATGCAAAAATAATTCACTGCCTATTCCTTTATTTGTCTCTTCCTTTTATCCTGCCACAAATGGGGGCAGCTTGTGAAATCCCTGTAGGCTGGCTGGCTGAGTAGGGGTGTTAATTGTCAGCTATAATTGATGTGCTAAAGGTTTCCTGAGAAAATGTGTACTTCTGTATCCATTGATATCCTTCTTGTCTTTTCTATCAAGTCAATTCTGGTTCCCCCTGCTGCCAAATGTTCCAAATTCCCTCAGTCCTTCCCGGCCTGTAACTGTCCCCCTCACCTGCCCAGTGCATCCTGCTGTGGCCAAAGGCTCAGGGAATTCCTGACTTGTCATGCATTATTCATTTCCTAGTTTCTGAGGGCAGAAACTAAATCGTACCAAGATGATTTAGGCTGGTTTAGGACCCATTCCAGTAAAGCCTGGGGTGCACCTATGAGCAGAAGAAAAATGTGTGCAGATACATGCAAAAGGTACAGAGGACTCATATCTGGCTTCTTTTCCTTCTGTTTAACACAGCTTCAAATGTCTCCACCCCCAGCCCTTAGACATTCATGCATATGTTGGTCATCCTTGCAATTACATGGATTCAGGATGGTCACAACAGGCATGTGAGAGAATCATTTTGGCAGCCAGAAAACCAACGAAACAGATGCCTATCTCTGCTCCTTCCCTGAGCTCTTCAATCTCACTCAGTCCATCAGATTCTTTGTTGCAAGTCATGACTTATTCCACAGCTGAATTGTGACTCATGTACCTCATCTTCCCTTCTCCGAAACTTGCTGACTTGTGCTCTCTGTCAGTCCAGTGTTTTGGATACATGTGCTTTTCATGCCTCACACGATGAGTGTCTGCACCTTTTCCATAATGGCATGTGCATTCAGTGTGACTGTGCTCCTGCCTCTGCACTTGAGGCACTGTCAATGAGATGCAAAGCCTTTATTTTTCATCTAAATATTTCTCCTACCTCTGCTTCCCTGGATCTGCCATGTATCTGTATTATCTCCTTTCCAGTCCATGTGCCCCTTTGCAGAGTACTGATAAAAATTGATTTTCATCCTGTGAGTGAGTTGTACTCGGATGAAAGGAATTGCTCCTACAGTATGTATGAAGGATTTGCATGGAAAGCACCAGAGGACCATTGAGAGGTATTTTTCATAGCTTTCAAGGCTTTCCTATAGGCTTGCTGAAGATAACCAGGTGAGAAGGTGCAGTGGACTCCACAGGGACCAAGGGACTTTACATCAGTGTGTTATTTCTCTAAGCTGGCATGGCACTTAGTTCAGGTGTGCTCAGTCTGCAGCTAAATCCTTGTTTGAGGTAGTGTTTAATTCTCAGTCTTCTCCCCATCCCCGTACATCTTCTGTAAATCACCTTCAGGGGTCTTGAGTGAGTCTTTCATCAAAGCTTTATGGAACAGACATATTTCTGTTTCAGTCCCTCCTCTCCGTAGTGTAATAACTTCCATTTCAATAGTGGGGCAATGAGTGTTACTGGTCAGATTTCTTTGATTGCATATAATGCTGAGTCCATTTCCTGATAAAGTTGATTTCACTATGCTTTCCTTGTTTTCATTTCCAAACTTACCGAGTCACGCATTAGTACCCACTGTAACAAATAGGGGCCAAGTTGCCCCAGGGATGTCAAACAGCATCTGTAAAGCCTGTCAGGTAAGGTCTTTTCCACCAGGATCCATTTAATTCTCAGGTTTCCCATACAAAGGGGAGATATATGGTATAAACACCGTATAATTGGCCTAATTTAGCAGTTTGTGTTCCTGGAATCAGTGAGAGAATCTCCTTCTGTATATTCCAGTACTGCCCATCTAGGTCATGCTTAGCAGTTCACCTCCAAAATAGCTGTTAAAGTAGAGAAATGACCAATAGGTGTCAGATTTGAGAACAAGGAGGTCCTGTAGCTAGTGCTGCACTGCCCTACTTTGTGCCTAAATCCCATGGCTGAGGTGCCCCTTGCCTCGCAGTGTGCTGGTCATGGCAATAAGGGCTTCAAAGAAATCTAAAGGCCTTAATTTCTACTCAGTGCATTAATCTTTTTCAATTTTAAAGAAAACAATTTAAAGCGATCTGGAAGGCATGTAAAAAGTATTTTAAATTGGTGATATTTATAGCTGCTTCATTTTTTTTTTTTTGAAGTCCCCATTCTTAACAGGCAGTAACAGCAATTCAGTAGCAATCCAGTTCCTGCCAGTAACCTTCTCCTAGGAAAAAGGATTTCAGTAAGCTTTATCACTCAGCGTAGCCAACAGAAATATTTGATACTAAGAGCAGTGGAACCAAAAATCCACTTCAGATGTCCTTCAAACAACTAGATGAGCAATTCAAGGAGATGTGGAATAGGAAACTCAGAAAATGGAGCTTGACTTTGATACTTACTTGGTGTGATAGAGTAATTTACTCTCCTTATAGATCTTACTGTATAAGAAAAAGGAAGAAAGAAGAAGCAGTAATGTGTCACCTTATCTAAATAAGGTACCTGTCATTCCTGAAATTCTGTTTAAACTATGATGGATGCTATTATTCAACAAGAGACATTTTTCCCCATGGTGAAAGACGATCCTTTCAAACAGAAAAGGACTATGATGAGGCTGATTTTCCTTCTTATGGATAAGGCTGAAACAATGCAAAAATAGCTGTAGAGCAGGTGCCCTGGGATTCCTCTCTGACCACCTGCAATGTGTATTGTCATAGAAAAGGCGGTGATCTGAACAGAAAAACAGCTGGGCTAATTGTCTTCCCAAAACTAACTGTAATCTTTGAAGTGGTAGCATACCTTCATAATGTAATGTGTTTATTTCCTAAGAAAGTTCTGTTTTCTTTTCAGTTAATTTTGATTGACTGATCTGTCATTCCAGAACTTAAATCTTTTTGCTATTTATCCATGGTTCTTATGACAACGCTAATTTAACTAAAGACATTAGCTAGAAATAGATCTGTGGTGTTTACTCATTATTTTCTTTTATTTTCCCAAATTAAATGCTTTTTTTTTTCCCCTGTAGCTTCTATTTGAACACTGTTTTTAAAACAGTTAATCTGGGCACTGCATTGACCTATTCCTTAACAATCTAGAGGACAACTCTCCAAACTGTGTGGTGAACCTCCTCAGCAGTGAAATCATGAACTCCACTGTACATATCATAAAGCAAGTTCAGTGATCTCTCTCCTAGACTAATATAAATAGGTATAGTGATGAAAAAGTGCTTTGTTCTGTATAGTGTCAATTAAAACCTACTTCAGCACAACAAGCAGTGTGAATTGGGCCCCTGGAGATAAAGAGAGACCGCTGTGAAGGCTCGCTGGTACAGTGCCTGCATGGGTGCTTGGGGGAGCTGGGGGGAGCACAAATGAGCACTGCCTGCCTGTATCACAAATTGCCATTATTTTCTGTGTCATTTGTAACCTCATCTGGGAGACCAGGGACTAACCCAGTAAAGCTGCAAGATCACTTAAAATCCATAGCTCATTAGGTGCACTAAGTCACTGAAGCCAGGAAGGGTGGCCCATGCACTCTACGAGCTGATCAGCCTGTCGTCATTCTTGAAAATATAATCTTTCCAAGAGCTGTGGGGTTCCCTTCTGTGCTGCTTGAGAGCCTTTATCCTGCACCTATCCTTCTGGAGATTCAGGAGGTGACTATACATCATGCACAAAAGAATGCTTGATGGTCTTTGTGTATTCTTTTGTCCAAAGCAGTCAAGCACCGTTCCTACAGCGGTGGCGTTACTTACAGGAAATGGAATGAGCAAGGGCTTCAGCAGCTCTTTCTTACAGCCCACCCACTGGAACCACAGGCTTCGTATTAAAATGAATGAGTTGCATTTATAGAAAGTTTATTGAAAGACCTTCCTAAACTGCTTTACTGTGCCTAATATATGCTGTTGCTCTCGGGAGCCAATTATGTTCTAGGGACACAGCAGGGCTTTGCAGGCCTGCCTAGAAGTCCCAAACCCCGATCTGACTGAAAATCCTGTGGAAGCAAGTTCATTTACACCTCTTCAGTGTGCTGTTTCATTGTTTACACAGTATTTTCATCAGAGTGTGCTGCTCATTAAGCATTGGAGAACCCGACAGACGGGACCTGGAACACTTGCCATCAAATTTAGCCCAAGTCTATCTGACATCTCAGCAGGGGAATTGGAGAGCTGTGATTCCGAAAAAGGCGTTTTACAGTCTCTAATCTTCAGTATGCAGCACTGAGAAGAGCTGCTTCTGCATAATGTAATTCATACCATCAGGAACTGTACATTTTAAACCACAGATCTGTACTTCTTGAACCCCATCCTTTGAAGTAATTTTCTTTGCTCACTGACATTTTAAGTGTTCTGTGTTTGGTGCCACTAGATTATGACATTTTGATGTTCAGTTTGAAACTCAAAATAGCAATTAGGGAATTACAAATTGCAGAAATCTTGCCATATAACTATTAATTATATTCCTTATTGTCTTAACTAGTAAATGATTATACAAAAATGTCTCTTAAATATAACATGCAAAACCTTGTTATAATTAGGGTATTCCTGAGATGTCAGTCCCTACTCGATAGAACTGGCTTATCTCTAGAGCCTGCTGAAGCTGACAGTATTTCCAGGTGAAGAACAGTGCTCAGGAGGAATAGAAGTATGTGTATGTGTGATTATAACCTAGAGACTTAGATATTGACTTGAGCTCTGGGAGATGTTGAAATTCTTGCCTGATCTAGGGCATGATGTGTCATCCTGGATTGCTTCAAGTCAAGCAAGCCTTATTGGTATTACCTTTTGTGAAGAGATTTATGAGAGTGAAAATATTTTAACTTTGATGGTGTAGGATATTTCAGCGAAAGCTTTCCAAATATGTCATGGAATGGTGCCTTGGGAGTACTGCTTGCTTTGCTGCCTCACTACAGCAGAAATAGTGCTTTACATCTCTGGGCAAATTAAATTTTTTCCTTTTAGTCTGTTTACTCCACTGACTTTCTTCTAATGCTGTCTTGCACCCAGCCTATCCTGATGCTAATATTATGTTCAGCAACACTGAAAAGTGTAAAACTCCCAAGTAATGCTGGAGCAAAGATGAAGTCCCTGGGGGAGCAGCTTCATGACGTGCACGTTCAGACGAGTAGGTCTTGTTTGCATGAGGGAAAGCAAGGGTATAGTAGAGAAGGCTAAGAAAATTACTGGGAAACACAGCCGGCTTTGGACTTCCAACCAAGCTCAGTGGTTATGCCAGGCCCCAGAGATAGCCCTAGTTTAGATTAGGGTAATTCCAGAATAAAAATCCCTGCAATGCACATTGCACAGATACTGGGTCACATGAGTTTCATTCTGTGGGTCTCTACATTACATTATTTGCTAATAAGTAGTTTGTAGTCTTGCCTGGTCTGTTCTCCTGAGTGCACCAGGTGCTGGAACACTGGGTTGGCTTTCCCCCATAGGAATCCTGCTCGTGTGCTCCACAATGAAACCTGCTTTGTTAGCTGCAGCCACTGCTGCAGTGCAATCTGCACCTACTGTAGAACAATTAGTAAAGATACAAGTAAACATACAGAAAATTCAGTCCATTGCACACCCAGACTGCCTGTGTGCAAGCGCAGCTCTGAATTTCCTCAAGCTCTCCAAGTGTAGCATGATGGACATACAAAGAACTGTACTGAAATAGAAAAAATAATGTTTGCCTATGAAATAAGATCTTCTAACCACCTTTTCAGCAAGACTAGCTGGGAAATATAAAAAGAAACAGCTTGAGAGGTACATTTTCAGTCATCTCGAAATGCCCTTTTCCCCCTTTAATTTACTTCCAGACAGTACACACATTTTAAATGAATACTTAGCTAAAAACTGAAAAGATGTTAAAAATGAAATGAATACATTGTGTTCTAAAGAAGAATTGGAGGCAGAGGTCATTCAGATTGTTTTAAAAAGTCTCTATCTCTCCCTGATGATGACAGTACTGGCAGTGAAGTATTGGAAGCTGGGAAACAAAAGCTCTGAAATAAAGCTCTTACATGGGCCATGCTTTTCCCAGAGGTCAGTTATCAAGGATACGAGGAATGTTTTCTGACTTGTGCTGGGGTACAGAACAGGTATTTGAGTTGTAATAAACTGCTGGAGGTAGGATATGGTGAAGCACTGGCAGACTCCGTGTGTAACCGAGTCTCTGGAGACCTGGGCCATGTGCAGCACCAGGAGATTTGGGCTGCTCCTGTCCTGTTTGTTGATGTACATTTCCACGTCACATATTAAAAATGTTTTAAAGCTTAAAGAGAAAAGATTTCAATTTTTGTTTCAGGTTTCTCTGACAATCTAGGGCAGAAATTACTCCGAAGTTACTTTAAGAAAATATTCCTATATATGATTTTGGAGTAATTTACTTGAATCAAGAAGTTCTGGTGATAATTTCAGATGTACAATTTAGTTAACATTCCTTAAGAACTAGTTGCCTATGGAAATAGAAATTATATTAAACAAGAGGTTACATTAGGAGTCTAACAAGAAAGTAACACTGAATGAGTGGAGAAAACCATTAAGAAAACCCTGATTTACTTCTAAAGGGTTGCTGTCCTGTAACACTTTTGAGCAAATGAATAGGTTTTGGATAAGTTCAAGTCAAGTCATTGGGATTCTTTTCTCCCTTCTAAGCCCTAATTAAATGTTATCCTCATTGTCAATACTAAAAAACAAATTTTAAAAAATTAAGAGGAAAGGGGAGAGAAGGAGCAAAAAGACCGAAGTTCAAAACAAGAAAGAGCTATTTGAAAGACAGAAGAAAAGGTTCTAGCAAAGAAAGGTAAAGTAACTGTAAATGTTTGAAAAATTAGGAAGGTGTTAAAAAAAAAAATTACTGCTGTACTGTGTAGCCAAACCATTCTCACCTACTGAGGAAGATTTAATACAAACATCAAAATAAGCTTTAAAATTTTGAAAACCCATTGTTAAAGGTCCCCAAACTATACAAGCACTAAGAAAGATCCAAAAAAACCAGCTTTATTGGTATACACACTTTATAGATAAACCCCAAATCTGAGGAATAAGGAAGAATAATTTTCAGCATGTTTATTGCCCTTTACTTTAGAATGAACTCTTGTTCATAGTTATTTTTGTAGAAAGCTGTGACCATAAGAACTGCCGTTCAGCAGTGGGTAGCTCCAGATAAACCACAGAAGGATGCACCTACCTCATCCTGATCGCTTTTGCTACAGCTCAGTGAAAATCCTGGTAGAGGAGTGTTATCTCTCTTCAAGAGTGTTACTTATCATTAGCTATGGCAACACTCAAAATTCTACTTAAAGCATAAATCCAAGCACATAAATTTTACCCACGAATTGACCAAGGCTATCAACCTGAAGTAAATTACCCACCTATGGCCAAGGATTGAGGTCACTCAGACAATCAAAAGGTTAGCTGCTAAAACCAGGAGTGGTAAGCAAGGCTCCTTGAGTGTTCAGAGGTTTTATTTATACAAAAATATAAATATTTCTATTAGTCCTTGCATTCCAAGGAAGAAAAAGTCAACCTCCATTCTGCCTTCGGGAAAATCCAGTTTTATTAGTGCTGTCCTGCACAAAGGCATTTTTATTTCTCTGGCTGGGTGGTGTAGTGCCTTCTCCGTTAACCACAGTGTGATGTAAACGTGCGGCTATTAGTGAGAGATCAGAGCGCTCGGCTCCGAGTCTTTCACGTAACAAGGAGGATAACAAACCCTTAAAGGAAAATATGTGAGAAAGGGGAGTTCTGTTTCCCCGTACAATAACACTACTCTGTAGCAACTGGTTTGAACTAGACTGTGCAAGGGATGTTGCAGGCTTCGTAAAAGGCCAGTAATTCTCTCTTCCTCATGGGAGGAAAAAAAACCTGCCCCCTGACAATACACGCATGTATCAAAAGCTGTCAGGCTTTTCAAGTTCCTCCTGCATTGCTCCATTCCCTTGGTATTTTCCAATGCACTTGCTTTTCAGCCGTCTATTTTGTTTTGGGTCCTGGAAGTTCAGAATAATTCTCAGGTTTTTATTTCTCAAAAGCAGAAAAAAAGGTGTCTCCTAAGTTTTTACAGGCATGTCTTTGATTAATAATCGTGTCAGTAAAACAGCTTTGGTAACATAGCTGTTTCACCCCTTTTTCTGCAATTGGATATAAATTGTCGCAGAGCTGTAAGGCTGGTGTGTATCAAGATGTGTGTTTTGATTTTTGTAAGGCATTTACAGACATTTCAAGCCTGCTGTGTTTGCCTCAGTGACTTTATAGTTGAGCAAAACACCCAATTACTGAATCCAAACTTCTAAACTTCCTATTAGATTTTCACACGTGACAGTTCTGGTTCTGAGGGTGATGCTCTCATTTAAAATCAAGTTGTGTAGAGATTTGCCATTGATCATCCAAGTTTTTAAGTGTTTTTCAACAAATTTTGACCGCTATTTTCTATAGGACAAAGCACTGTGGATGCCCTGAACTAAAGATAATCTTTAAAAATCATGTTCTCTTGCTAATATTTTACATTCTTAACAATCAAATTGCAATGATGTCTGACAGTTTCTCAACTGGCACATCAAAGAAAGGGTTTTATATCTGAAATTAAATGTTCAGTAACTCTATTCTCTAATAAAGTTGCAGTAGATGTTGGAACTGGCACTTTAGAACCAAAATTCACCTCATTTTCTAGTACATAGAAACAAATCTGCATTATTTTGGGGCTGTTCAAGCTGAAGTTTCTTCAGCCATGTTTTAAAGCACAATATCACACTCCAGTCATAATCCTTGTTCTCAGTTCTGACTCTGTACACATATCAGAAAATATAATTATTTTTACAGGATATGTTAACTCCTTGGGGACCTGGCTCTTACCCTTTTTGTTATTTTCATGGATGGTGCACATGTTCTACTTGCTCACTATCTGCTGTGTGCTGCAGTCTGTTCTATGTCTTAAAATGTGTGACTGCACAGCCAAGGAGGAAGCCAACTGTTTGCCTGGCTCTGGCTGTCGCACTGGGTCGTGCAGACCTTCTGGAGGGAGTGCTCAGCTGCTTTCAGCAAAGGAAAAGCTCAGCCTGGAGAGGCTTTTCCAGACTAGGAGTTGGAGTAGGAGAGAAAGGAGCACATCTGCAATGAATCCAAAGGTTTGGAAACTGTTAAGAACAGGGAGCAGAAATATCACAGCAGGCTTCAGAGCCAATGGAAAAAAATCCTTTTTCCTTTGCCGAGCAGGCATACATCCTTTCTCTATAAAAAGTTCTACTTCTCCAGTAGGTTTTTGCAAAACTGAGTTTCTGCTTGAGCTGTGGGAAGTTTCCAATGACAGGACACTGCTTAGGTCTTCATCTGCTTCTATTGGTCTTGCCTCAAATTCAGTCTGGTTTCATTTTGCAGATTTCTCCATAATTTTTTCCCTCCTAACCCAGACAAGTGTTACATTCTGTTGTTTAGTTTTCAAAACTGTCAATCTGCTCCAGTTTCATTTTGTCTTTTTCACATTTTAATAGCTTTCTTTAAGTTTAAGCTGTCTGGGGATCTTTTTCAGTTATGAGTCTGTGATCCCCTTTACCATCTGGCCTTGGAAGAGCAATTCCACAAATTATTTAAAACAACATGTTTGCCTGAGTATGATCATATCTATTTGATCTCCTTGTTCTTGGATTTTCATATGAAGCAGATAACTTCCAAGAGATGTTTTATTTTTGGGAGTGTAACATTCTATAAATTTCTGTAACTGATAACTTAGTTTTCATCTGATAACTGAATTGGTGTTCTTCACTTAGCTTTTAAAATAGATTGCTCAAAGTAAAGTTAGTGCCACTAACTTGTAAGATTAAAATAAACTGGTATCTTTTTTCCTCATCTTTCATTTCAGTAACTCAATTTTCCTTTTGCCTATATATATAAATATAAAATTTTGCTTGATCTTGTGTCAGTGACTTGTCGTGTTCATGGATATTTCTTGGAGTTCTCCATTGGCCTTTCTTTCTAATTTTCCATTTCTCTCCTGTGTCTGTGGAGACACAATAAAGACGCTCTTACACCTGCCAGGTTCAGCAGAAAGAAGGATATGACATCATTTTATTGACATTATCTTATTTTTATACGCATTCCAATTCCACAAGGGATTGGAGAGCATGTCACTTCCTTCTCCATGTCACTGGAGAAGAAAGGTGCTCATCAAAATGGTCTTATCACAAAAGGAATGAAAAACAGAAGATACCGTTAAGTAAACATCGGCTACTATTTACACAAAACTATGAGAAAGAATCTGACTCCAAGGTTAAAAACAGAAGGCTTACAGAAAACAAGGCGACACTCTCCCAGTCCTACCAGCATTTCAAGATCTCAATTAATGAGAATCTTGAGTTTGAGTCAGTAATTTTGATGGCTCTGTAGTGTAACTGATAGATTAACCAATAAAGGAAAGTTCTTATAGCAGGAATAGGTACATATTTCCTCTAGTTTGCTAAAGCCAGTCTCTCCCATTGATGTCACTGTTGTCAGACATGAGNAGAAAACAAGGCGACACTCTCCCAGTCCTACCAGCATTTCAAGATCTCAATTAATGAGAATCTTGAGTTTGAGTCAGTAATTTTGATGGCTCTGTAGTGTAACTGATAGATTAACCAATAAAGGAAAGTTCTTATAGCAGGAATAGGTACATATTTCCTCTAGTTTGCTAAAGCCAGTCTCTCCCATTGATGTCACTGTTGTCAGACATGAGATAATCTACTTCTGCTCAGCAGTTCTATTTCTTCTCTCACAATGCACCTGTGAGCACAATAAAGGTACACACTTGTGGTTGTGTTTCCATTTAAATGCTAAACCAACTTCTCCTCCCAAAACTATTCCGTGGGCAGAGGGTCAGACTTTGCTGTGTTGGACCTCTACTTTTTAAAAAGATCCCGGATGACAAAATCTCAGCTCTGTTACAGCTCTTCGTGTTGGGCCAGGTTATCTCCCTCAAACATCTCTTCAATGCCCTTGTTTGGGATAGCCATGTTTCGGGTTTAAGTTCAGTAATACTTTGTTACAATGAGGCTGTAAACATGTAGAACCAAAATATTTTGTGACCTGCTCTGAGGGTGGATTATAAAAATAGAAAAGTAAAAGGGAAAAAAAAAATTTAAAAAGGACAGTGGCTCAAAGAGCTTTGAGAGTACCTGAGAACCTTGCAAACAAGGATGAGTGTAATGCTGGCAGACTACTGGCCTTCCAGCTAGTATTTATAAACATGCTTTTGTGCGAGTTGTGGGACCAAAAGAAATCTGACATGATGCACTTTCACTCTTTGACCACTTGGAACTTTCAAAAATCTCCTTTTATTTTGATATTTGTTTAAGTCTGCCATCTGTAGATCTCAAACTCTTTTCTTTGAAAATCCATCACAGGTCCACGTTGCTCTTTTCTGCTCTTTACTCTTTCTGAGACACCACAGTTCTCTGCTTAGTAAGCAAAGGACTGGCAAGAAATTTAAAAAGTTCTTTACTTGCAGCCTCATAACTTTGCTCATGAATTATGATAGCGCATCCAGCTCAATGGTGTTTAAGTGTTGCAGCTTAACCTTCCTGACGAAAATTTAAAAATCTTCTCAGGAGTCAAGCACAATTCATACATGTAAATATTTAAGTGAAAAGGAAAACGGTTTTATTGTATTTTATTGCTACAAAATAGTGCTGAAACATTTTCTGCCTATCTTTATACAAGCATAAGGCCAAAATCTCCAGGGAGGGAATACTATTCTAGCATTTTTCTTCAAACTTGAGCCATTTACCAAAAATGTAAGTGCCTCTTGGAATTCCACAGCCGAGTGTGCAGTTGGCAGTTATGTTTCTTGGGCTCCAACTACCATTTATGTGATCGCACGGAGAACAGGAGGCAACAAAATCTGTTGCCCTTCAGGGTCCATCTGGGAATTAAAATGTCTTTGGATTTCTAGGCTATGACAGGCATAGGTTGGATATAGAATAGGTGCTGAAAGGAAGGAGAATTAAATTGCACTGGTATGTAAGGAAGAGTGCCTACATATGGAAATAAAGCAATGATCTTCAATTCAAGGACTATTCATTTAAAAATTTTCTGTGTGTTTAAGATTTCCAGCTAAACATAAGGAATAATTTCAAAAGAGAAATAACCCTTTATTCCTTAAAATTTCATGCACTCTTGGCCAAGTTTATTTTTTGTTGTCAGCTACAAAGGGATCTTTTAAATAGTATTCAATTGAATTTTAAAGAAATCAGATTTTCACCTATCCTAATGCAAAAATAAAAAAGATTCAAAATATTCTTGTTAAAATAATCAACAAACTTGAGTAAAGCACAGATCAGAGCATGGCTCCTATGAGTTAGCCCTCAAATTTTTGTCTCTCTCTATTTGGGAATCTTCTACCAGGCTTGGACATTTTGGAGCAAGGTCATATGCACACAAAACCTTTGAACATGCAATTATTCATCTACAGCACAGAGCTGTGGCCTGAATCTCACAGGTTGTCCATCTGGGCATTAAATATGGTCACACTTTTGGTGCCATCATCTGGTGAATCCCTGCTGGCCACAGTCTTCCACCCAGTGGGAAGGCCCAGTGGAACCTGTGGGCTGTTGTAAAGGGGTAATTCTTCTGCAGCTTTTATCTTGTCCCTCTCTGCTTCCTGTCCTCAGATTTTGGTATCATGCAATATCAGTTCTCAATTTGTGACATTCTTTATGATTTCTTCATTTTGAACTTTTTGTAACTGGTATCAAACCAGTGGCATCACATCTGTGTTCTCACTTCTTTCCTGGCTTACTGGCCATGGGCATGTTCTTTCTTACAGACTAAGGTGAGAATTGAAAACTGCTGTTTATCATTAATTTCTTTCAGCAAAGCCTGGCCCGGGAGTCACATGTGAGGCAGCATAATTTGCTGTAGCACCAGGGTTGGCAGCCACAGAGATGTCCTTTCTCATCCAGTACTGGAAGTGCAGGCAATGCTCCATACGGTGCAGCCAAATGTCTGGAATTACTCTTAAATTCTGCCTATTGATTGCTTTAAAAACAGTATTTCATTTGGCAAAATACTGAAATATTCTATGGAAATAGTTTACAGTGCTTTAAAAAGTGAGTTTCTAAAGTTGAATTATAAGCATATATTTATTTTAAAAGCTTATTTTCAAGTGGTTCCAGAGTCTGCTAAAACAGAGAGAGTTGAGAAATTATGTGAGATGGTAACAGTTTGAGTAAAAAGTACGAAGTCTGACATAGCAAACTGTAGAGTCACCCTCTTTCTTCCCAGCACAGCTTTTGCCAGCTGCATCTCTTCTGTTGTTTTTCTGGAGGATCAGTAGAGCTTCTCCTTATTTACCCCTTCCTGCCACCTTATTGTTTTAATAATGCCTCCTTAATCCTTTGGGATTCTTTTGCCTTCTTTTATTTCCTTTGTTTTTTCCCCCCTCTCATTTCTCACACAAACCTGTGCTACGTCTTTCACACCTGTATTTCTCTGCTTTCTTGGCTCTGTTTCTGCTTTTCACTGAACCCTCTGCACATCACGGTTTTTTCTTTATCTCTCAAAAATGTGCAACAGCCTGAGGTTTTGGTTTTCTCTTTCATTCCCCTGATCAGCTCCCTGTGGAGTTTAGGTTTTCCTCATCTCCACCCCTTTCTGTTCTGCTGTATTTTTTCCATCAGACTCCCCTTACGTTTCTGTGTGTCCCCTGAGACTGTTGCTGTGTTGGAAGATTTCAATCAGTTCAGTATTGTTTCCTTTGACCCATGTGGCGTGATGGCCTCTACACTGCAGTTTCCTTTTCCTTTTTTTCTCCCTTTCAAGCATCCCTAGACACCCCCCGCAATGCTGCTGATCGTTACAGACGCTATTTCTCCTGAGTAACCTGGTGTCATCTGCTGCTTCTCTCTTGCTGACATGGCGATGCACAGAGTAATAGGGATTTGTGTACTGTTTGTGGTTCCTGCTTGGGCAGTGCAAACTCAAGCAAGCAATCACAGCAGGTCTGTGGCCATAACAGTTTCTGAAGCTCAGAGTAAGGGGTGTCTACTGCAGTGACTTAAAATGGGCACCAGAACTTCTCCAATGCTCAGTACTCCACAGGCCATGAAGAAAAGATCCTGAAGAAAAGACAAAGTGGATTTACACGTTGTCTCTCCTGTTGCATATATTCTCTGTATCAGAAGTTGTCTTTTTGCGTAGCTCAAGATGAAACAATAAACTTTGAGTGTCTTGAGTTGGTGCTTATTCCTGGCACATCTGGGAACATCAATACTCACTGTGAAGCCATGAAAAAGTATCTTGAGGTTTTGTTGATCTCAGCATCTTTCTCAAGTATCAGTGGAAGTTAGTGCTCCACAGATATATTTTTAATGCAGGCTCTTCCTAGATCTTTGGGAAATGTGAGGATCGTTTTATCCACTGTATCAAATCACTTAATCCATAACTTTAGCAAATGCAGAAATTAGTACCTTTCATATTTTAATACCTAATGCATCTCTGTCATTCTGGCTTGAGTTTCTCTGCTGATTTCAAATATTTCAGTTCGAGATTCCCCCAAAGAATGCAAGTATTGAGAGCAGAACTTCAAATTTATTCATGCAGGATCAAGGTCAAACCTGAATTTTGGTGACACAAGCTTCACGTATTCCCTTTGTAGCCCCAGCTGTCTGCTCTGAGGCGAGGGGGTGTGCAGGTATCCCTGTGAATGTTGCTAATCCCTTACTACTCCCCCATAAATTCAGTGTTACAGAACGGGTGTTTGCTCACTGCACTGTCTGCTCCTCAGTTAATGACTCTGTAAACAGGGAGCCAGTGTAGCTGGGAGGACTGTTGGCTGTGCAAGTAATTAGCTGCCAGGAAAGTAGGGGAGAAGGCAGCGAATGGGTTTTTAGGCAGTTTCTCTTAGTAAAACATTCTTCCTTATTGTCTTTTGTGTAAAGGACAGGCATCTTTCTGGTTCAGGTCAAAACTCTTGAGACTGATGGGCAGTGGGGTGTGTATGTCACAATTTAACAGCTGGTGAAGTGGCAGGTAAAAGTTAAAAAACAGCGTCTGAAGGTTTGAGACTTTTGTATGTGGGTGGACT
Source organism: Platysteira castanea (assembly GCA_013397175.1). Taxonomy (NCBI): domain Eukaryota; kingdom Metazoa; phylum Chordata; class Aves; order Passeriformes; genus Platysteira; species Platysteira castanea. The sequence goes on along the minus strand of VYXC01004483.1, from coordinate 5,660 downwards.
CTTGTTGTTTAGGGGTTTTTTTTTAATATGGGTCATTTCACACCTTGTGTTTGCAGTGAAGCTGAAAAATAGTCAAATTATTGCAGATTTTCTCAGCCGTTCCATACTGGCAAAATGAGTGGTTTGGTGTGGCAAACAGCAAGAGCCCTTCAAACCCTGATCTCTTATTCAGCTGGCAGAGTGAAGCTGTGTCCTAACCGAGGGAAGAGCTGGGAACAGCAGTGCATTTTGACCCCCCAGGGTTAGGACAGCCTGGATAAGGCTCTCATCCATGGAAATGCCATCCCACTGGCATTTGCTTAACTGCAATTTTAAAAGCCAGGTAGTGTAACTGAAATACTTTTGGTCCCAATTTATGATCCTTGTCAGTCCTCTTTATGTGGAGCTGTAGTTAATGGCTGTTTGGGAGCAGTCCTGGTGTGGGGCTGCTCGTGGGTCTCCTCTCTGTGTGGTAAAGCCCTGCTATGAGCCCTTATGCAAAAATGAACCTAACCTGAACTCATTTCAGTGTATCAGCACTCACACACTTTCAGAGACACAAATCTGGAGTGTTAGCTAGGAGAGTCTTTCAAATTAGTGCCGATGCAGCAGAGTATAGAATTTTCCAAATTCTATATTACAGATCATTTTAGCTGTGCACCAGTCTATTAAAAATATAACTCATCCAGCTTATCTATTTTAAAGGCTTTTCCACTGCAGCCAGCCACCATAGTTGGTTAAATAGGTGCTTGTCACACCAGTTTAATGAATTAAACTTGAAAGCCATTTCTTCTTACTTTTGGCTGTGAGAAGGCTGGCTCAGGTTGTTCCACTGAAGGAACGGAATGGTAGGATCCATGTCATATAATTTTATAAGTGTAATACTCATCAGTATATCAGTTAATATGAAAAGCAGAAGAAAGAGGGTGAGAAAAAAGACCACAAGCCAAATTGCTAATACTTCTAATTCCTCATGGAAAGATACTACTTGAACTGAAAGATATGGCAATAAAAATGAAAAATATTAAATTATTTCATTAAAAAGGGGTGTAACTCGTGTTCTATCCTTCATGCTCTGTTCTTTGCTTGAATAAAGTAACACAGATTGATTACTGAGCTAATTTTCTAGAGAAGTTTGGTATTTAACATCCACTGAAAGCTCTTAGAAATGTTGTATCTTTAGTAAGGTAAGAAGGAAGCATTGTCTTGGCTTCTAAAGAAAAAACACACAAAGTTATAGAAGATGCTGAATCAAAGGGAAAGAACCTTTCCCTTCCTTCTCCTCCACTTTGTATTGCCACTGATAATTAGGCTGTGCCATGGAAGAGGCACATGCACAGGAGCACTTTCCAATGTGCCCCTAAATCAGTAAGCTACCTAATTAACTAGATGCAACTTCCTGTGTAGTCATTGAAGCACTCTTATTTCCAAAACTCTCATTTGCTTTTATGTGATCTCATATACAACTAATTTCCCATACCAGAAAGAAAAATAATAAATGCCAGGATATCACATGTTACGTATTAACATCCCAGTGTTAATAATTAAAAAGAAATTGCAGTGAGATAAAAGAAAACTATGCTCTACAGACTACATCTTCTCACAAAGAAAAGTCAGTCAGAAAATGCTTTAAAGTATATGATACATAATCAGAATAATTAACAGCAGGGCATGAGACTGCTACCTTCAGTCTCACAAGTTTGTGTAAGTAAAATTAAAAGACCTTGGTCACCTTTGGAAATCTTGTAATTTCTTTCAGCAAAAGCTTACATTCTAAATGACCTGTATAAAGTGATTATTTCAAAGATGATTCCATCAGGTACTCAGGGACCAAAAATTGTGAAGCAATATTTAAAACAACTTCCATGTTTTATCAGTCCAAGCGCATGCTGGCTGTTTTATGTGATGAAGGTTGTGCACCTGGTTTCTAGAATCAGATATCTGTTCTCAGAGCTCTTCTTTTGGACAGTCTCCAGGATTAGCTGGGGAATATATCTGGTCTAATAGTTTCTAACAAGGTATTTCCGCTATTCCTCCAAGCCCCTTCCGCTACCACTGTGAATTAGGATTTTTGCCAAGAAATTGGTTCTTGTTATTCTTATCCTGTGAATAAAGACCCTGGGATCAAGAGAGCTCTACCATATCATCGAATTCATTCTTTACTATTTTTTTCTTTTTTGATTGAAGGAGTTGAACACTTCAAGTCTTACACTTATGTCTGAGAATTGCTTGGGACGATTTATGCTTGTGAGGACATCCATTTTATTGGAGATTTTTGCTACCTGGAGTTATTTGGGGACTCTAAACATGAAGGAATGGCCAACACCAATTTGGTGGCTCCAAGGCTAAGCATGCTGCTTTACTCCTAAGTGAACAGATTAGAGGAAAGATTGCCAAGTGTCTGTTGTCCTCTGCCAAATTTTCCATGTGTAGAAATATGTGACAATAGTTCCCCTAATTTCAGGTGTCAGTCTTTTGTAGCAAAGTCACAACTTCAGTGTCAGGTGTCTGGGTCCTTAAGAAGCAAAAGAAAGGTTAAACAGCTGAAGTTATGAGTAATGGCAAGGTACAGGCACAGCTTAGGCAAGGTAGGAGAGTTCAATGAAAATGGGATATACAAAATGAAAAAGCCAATTTACTCTGTCAGAAATTAGTTTTAACCGAAATTTCTCTCAGAAAAATAGAAAGAGTAATAAGAAGTGAGTCTGGTCAGGTCAGAGGTCATCTCTGCTTTTATCTGAAAACCCAAGAGTAGCTGTGCTGGGAATCCCTCAGGACCAAGGCTGTATCTGTGTCACCTGCTCTCTTTCCAGACTCTCTCTCCCACGATGCATTAAAGTTGTGATAACTCAGTGTTATGACAGAGGGAAAGCAAGACCTGCAATAGAAGTGCTATTGCAAATACCTCTAGATTATTATAAATCACAGTAACCAATTACATGGCCGAAGAGAAGAATGGTCTGAAATCAAGAGTCGAAGCAAAACCTGACAATTCTGAATCAGTATTTTTTTGAAAACTTTTGTCCCTGGTACTCCAAATATATGAATCCTCCTTATAGGGTGGGACTATCCAAGAATTTCCTCCGCAGCAAGCTTAGAATTTAGGTTTACTGTCTTCATCTCACAAACTGTAAAATGTTCCTGTTAAGTTTCTGGTGTGTAGTGATTGTAATTGTGACTTATTAATGAAAATTGTCTTATTCTCCATCTGGTTCTGGCACTTACTGAATCATTTTGTGCAAATAATTCACTCCTCACCTCAGCCTAGAGATTATACAGTAAGGTAAAAAACACCTAGTAGGTAGCACACTCTTCTATTAGAGGAAAGATCTGCGTTGTTCAGTTAATTGTGTAGTTTCTGTGTGTTGTTGATGCATTAAGTACTTCAGAGTAAAGGTCTCTTTTGCACAGCATGGCAAAGAAGAAATGAAACAAGGTCAGCAAGCAGTCCTTAGTATGTCCTTTTTCCTCTTCTTGCGTTTAACCCTCTGAGCCAAATCACCTGCAAAACATGAGTCAGAGAGTGAAACCATCAAAAAAAAATGACCCAGTACAGGTGCACAAGCATGTAAGAGCAGAGATCATAATCAGTCAAGAGGCAGACAGATCTGACATTTGCTGAGAGCATCCCTATATTTTATTGAGTTGTCATGCCTTGTTGCATACTTAATGAGGATGAGCCCCTTATATGCTGATTTTGCATTACAAATGTTGTTTTGCTGGGACTGTCAGCTGCAAATAGCTCGTGGCAATACATCTTCTATGCAGCAAATAAACACATACACCATTATAGCATACCCATGTTACTGCCACGACTGTAAACAACTAATAAAAGGAATGTATTTACTGTGCCTGGGAGTCATTCACTCCAGTCATATTTTTTCCACTTTCAAGTCTATTGACTTTATGGAGCATTAGGCATCATTTTGCTGTACCATCATTGTCTTACTGTGTCATCATTTAAACAAGAGGCATGCTGTATACCTGCACATGGAGCCAGCCCACAGGTCAGGATATTTCTATGGCCAGCAGCTGTATTGTGCATAATCTCAAAGACTGTGCAAGTATTTGGTGTCCTAGGAATAGTCATTGACCTCAAGACAACTGCCACTGAGATCAGCTCAGCTGGTGCTGATAATGCCAGGGTTGTGGGTTTTTTCCCTGTATGGGACATTCACTTAAGAGTTGGACTCAAGGATCCTTGTGGATCCCTTCCAACTCAGAATATTCTGTGATTCTGTGACATTCGTGTAGGACACTGATGTCATCAAGTTGCTTGTGGTAGCACCTAGTCGTGGGGGAAATCAGCATTTTGCTCTGCAAAACCAAACAGCTTGTCTGGATCTGCATGGAAATCTGTCTTACTGTTGACAGAGGTGATGGGTTACCGAGCTTGATTATACCAAAGATGGTTTTGGTGTGGTTTTCCTGGTATTTTTTCGTTTTGAGGATAGAAAACTACATAATTATAGAAAAGTTTTATCTCATGAAGGTTACTGAACTGTTAGCACCAGAGAAAATCAAATCATGGGATTTTTTTCAAGAAATTTCTCAGGAATTCAGCTGAACTGTATCTCCCCCTTTAAAGGTGAATTGCAAGAATTGATTCCAGAAAGAACCTCCTGTATCAAAACCCCAGCCACTGTAACTTTGCTGGCATATCCTCTTTCAAAACCATACTTTGTTGGTGGTCCTTTATCACTAATTTCTATTTGACAATTCTTTGTGGTCTGTTTTAACAATTTGTTCTCCAACTGCCATTATATTTCAAGATGCAATAACTCCTCTTGCTCCCTTGGTTTTAGCATCTTCATTTATTCTGAGAGACCAGCTATAGCCTTCTCAGGTTTCTGCTTGGCTACACAAGGCAAGCTCTTTTAGGCTGTTCTCATGAAATAGCCTCTTCATTCTCCCTTTGTCATGGAAACTCTTCCGTTTTTTCCCCAGTTCTAACTGATTTATCCTAGCATGACAGAGACTATTTGTATCCAGTATGGTAACATGAATACTCCTTTATGACCATCAGAAACATTTTGACAGAGTAATTTCAGGAGTGAATCTGGATGAGTTTTGAGGGTCATTGTGTTTGTGTATAATCTGCTAAGCAGAACTCCATATCTTTGTTCCATAATTTCTAATTGATGGACCCACATCTTATAGAAGAAAACTTTCCGAGTGTTTAAATGTTAAACTTCATTTTCCCTTCTTGTTCTGCAGTTCTGCAAACTTGTTCACCCACTGGACAATCCCTTCCTCTGCCTTAATCTGGTTTTCCTCCAATTTCTCAAATTACATCTTTGAATCTCTCATTTTCATTCCCAGCAATTTTATATGATGCAGCATATTAATAGCTTCTGTAATAAATTCAGGTTGTAATGGAAATGTCTTCACTTCTGAATCCTCATGTTGTCACCCTAACCACGGTCTTAGCAGCCATCCTCACCTTCTCCCTCTTAATTACTGTCCAAGAAAAAAGGCCCAATACACCATAAATTCATCTCTTAGCTGGCTGCCAGTGCACCCCTTGGAACAGGTTAAATGTGCTGACAATGAGCTATCCTGGCCTGTTCAGTTTGGTGTTTGAGTTGGAGGTAAATCACATTCCTCCTGATTTCACAAGTGATACAAACTGCAAGATATAAACTGAGTGAAACCTGGTGAGGATTGTGGGGGCCTGCCCC
>VYXC01004482.1:391943-436326 GCA_013397175.1 Platysteira castanea | reverse complement strand
GGAAGAACTAAGACACCCTAAGATGCCCAGCCTGCTGGAGAGGCTCTTTCCCCACTGGAGATTTGTACCTAGTCACAACCCAATAACCTAAAACCTTTTCCCAGACCCTTCCCAGGACTTCTGACAACCTCACCTCGTAGTCTTCCAGAGGCAAACTCTGAGCACAGCAGGAAGCTCTGGAAGTCACGATCTCTGTTTGCCTCTGGAAGAACTGGCTCTGGTCTAGAGCAGGGGGTTCTCTCAGCTTCCCAGCGCCCCGCTCCGCCCCAAGCCTGTCCTGAGCCCTCTCCTGCAGCGGATGCGGTGCCATGGAAAACACACAACAGCTGCTGGAAAACACAACAGCTCTGCAACGCCCGCTCTGCTGCATTGGAGAAGCTTTATGTCCTTGTCTACTGAAGGCTTTTGGTGTCTTGTAAACACAGGTTTAGCTTTTGAATGATGTCTTTCACCTGGCAGAAGAAGTGATGCTCCATTTCTTATGGAGGCTAAAATCCCATTGGCTTTAAAAGCTTTCTGGCCAGCAGAAGGCCTGAAAAACCATTGAAGGGTGAAGGGTTGCGAGATTCAGATTTACTCCCAGAGTTTCATGTCACTCATGCAGAGGGAGCCAGACCATTTCTTTAACAAAAACCAAACCCCGGCCCTCTGATAAAAACCTGGTTTCAGTTGTGACCAAGGTAAATGCAGACATGGAACAGAAAACAGTGTTGGAGTTGGACTCAGCTGTGCGGCCAAATCACCTGGAAGCAAAGCCCTCGCTGTGAGCGTGGGCACTTGGAAATGTGTCTGTTAATTTTGAAATGAACAATGAAAAACGTCTCTTTTCCTGGAAGGACAGTTCCATTGCTGGGTAATAAAGAGCAGATGTCCAAAAGGATTTCGAAGACTTGGTAACAAAAAACCCCTTAGGAAAACTGCGCTGCTCTCCCGAACTTTGGCAGAGCTGCTGCAGCCCCCTAGCAAACATGACCCACGTGTGTTGTCACTGCTGTGACGTGGGAGCGCGGTCTCTGGGAGCTCCGGTTTGTCCTGAGCAGGGAATCTCTTCCCAGCAGTGGGGAATTTCCTGGAGAGCAGCTGGCAGCAAAGGGCCAGCTCTTCTGAGGTGGGAGGGCAGGCCAGATGTGAAGGGAAACCCACCCCAAAGAGTAAAGTGTGAGGCACAGCCAAGTCCAGGGGACAGCAGCAGCATGCACGGGCTCTGGGCAGCCCCAGCTCTGCTCATCCTCATCCCGCAGGGACACTGGGGGCCAGGGCAGGAGCCAGGACACTCCCACGGAGAGCCAAGGGCAGGATCCTCAGCGGATGGGGCACAGCAGCCGTGCCTGGGCTCCAAGGAGTGCCCGGTTTACAGTGCTGAGCAACCAGCTCATTTCTTAAAGTGTTTAAACCACAACACTGAGTTCAAGGTTCATGTGCAATTTTATTTGAGGACAAAATTGCAGCCAGCTGTTTATCTGGTGTCTGGCCTAAGTGCTGATAAAGACTTGGCTGCAGTTTATATAATCTGCCATTAATAAATGCAATTTATGACAGTCTCAAGCAAAGACATGACCACTGCTGGCTCCGTTAATGGTGCGCTCAGCACAGGCCAGGAATTTGGTCTGAACAGAGACAAGACTTAATTCATTTCTTGTCCCTAAATGCCTGGGATTTAGGTCAGGCCCAAGACAAGAGATGGTGTAAATCTAAAGGCTCCATGTCAGAAGTGCCAGGCTTGGCTAACACGAGCTTTAATCCACCCCAGTATAAAGCACATTTGATAATGCCAGCACTGTGCCAGAGGCAAACGCTGGCTGCAGTGACCACGCTCCAGCCCGAGGGAGAGGCCCTGAACGTGACAGGATGTGTGGAAGAGCTTCACTCTGCTCACCAGAAGCAGCTCTGAGGCGCAGCAGGACGGAGCACAGCTCACCAACACCTTCCCAGGAGATCAGACACAGACAAAACCTCTCACCGGGCTGGTCCAGGACCCTGCTCTGCTCCCCCCTTGCCCCTGTCCCTGTGCTTGCCCCCTGCCCAAAGCCCCAGCTCCAGATGGGGGCTCGGTGGGGAGCACCCCGCTGCAAACTCTGGGTGGACAAACATCTGCCAGCTATAAAAAATCAATTGACAGGAATAACTTTGGTTTCCATTCGTGATGCCTGGTCTGAAGAGAATTAATTCAAGGAAACCAGTTTATTTGGCAAATTCTGGCATCTTTAAACCCAGCATAATGTAAAGGTGAGGCCCTGGCACAGGGTGCCCAGAGCAGCTGTGGCTGCCCCTGCATCCCTGGCAGTGCCCAAGGCCAGGCTGGACACTGGGGCTGGGAGCAGCCTGGGACAGTGGGAGGTGTCCCTGCCATGGCAGGAGTGGCACTGGCTGGGCTTTCAGGTCCCCTCCCAACCCAAACCATTCTGGGATTCTGTAATTCTATAATGCATTGCCTATAATAGATTTTAAATTTACACTTAAAAATAATGGAATGTATACAAACCTGATCCTTATGGAAGCTCTGCATATTTAAAGGAGCTTATATTTAAATGTACATACACTTTATAGTTCAAATTCATCTTTTGAAAAATTCCATGGCCCTATCTGAAAGCCAAGGGACATTTCTTTTCAAGATCTGTGATGAATGAGATCCAGACCTGGGACTGTTTCATAAAGTATCATCCGTGCCAAAACCCTCATCCAAAGAAAAATTCCAAGAACAATTATGAGGATTCTAAATATCAAAGACCTAGTTCTGCTTTATTTAAAGCAAAAGAGAAATTTATAAATGCATGGATAAATCACTTTAAAAGTATATGTCAAAAGATATTAAAAGGCAGACACCTAAAATAATTTCTAAATTATTATTAAATGAGGGATTTTTGGATTATCTTTTCAGTGTCTCATATAATACCACTGTGATTTAGTGCTACAGGATCCCAATCCATTTACTCATTTTAACATGGAATTTAATCGTCAGAGTTTAAATCCTCTAGATAATCTGACTCTGCAACAGGGTGGAATCCAAAGGAGAATGCAAACAACATCAAACGCTGCAGAATTCCACTGAGAAACATCTTAAAACTCCTCTGGGCTCTCTTCTCTTTCTATCCCCACCTCCTTTGTTCTTCTCCCATGCTCCCAACCAGACAGAACAAAAGTTCTTGGCATGAAAGGTTACACCACTGCTAAAGTTTGGCTGCAGGTAGGAAGTTGTCCAGAACAAATCTCTGACAGCCCCTGCCAAGAGACCCAGCTCCCAAGTCCCTGAAGACCCCTCTCGAGTGGGCTCCTGAACTCAGGGAGCTCCCAGGGACTGGGGTGGGACTGAGACAACTCTCGGTGGTGTCCCAAGCACAACGGCCCCACTCGTATTTCTGTGCTAAGAAACATCTCCAAGTGAACTCTGACACACCTATAACCATTTCTGCTGAACTGAGGAGCAGGGAGCTTGATGAAAACACAGCAAACTGGAAGGGGCTGCCCAGAGGGTTGGGCACTCCCCACCCCTGAAGGTGCTCGGGGCAAGGTTGGACGGGGCTTGGAGCAGCCCGGTCTGGTGGAAGGGGCTGGGAACAGGAGGAGCTCTAAGGTCCCTCCCGACTCAAACCACTCTGGGATTGTATGGAATATTCCAAAAATAAACACAAACCAATTTACATTTATCACTTATTGATTGTAATTGATTTGTGCCTCTTGTAATTAACAGGGGCCTGTATCAAGCTGATCAAGCTTTCTAGATTTCCATCCACAAACAGCTATCAGTTACCCATTCCTGACATTCCTCTTTTCCAGGTGGCACTGTGTTCTGAACCCCTCCTGTTTTTCCCAGAGGCCTCAGAGGTACAAACCTCAGGCATCTGTCAGTCAAAACTGTGTTTCCCATCTGGCTGTCTTTCAGTCAAAATCCAGTTCCAGGAGACCTTTGCATGAACACAGGTTTCAAAACACCAGAAAACCTGTTCCGTGCCCAAGAGAGGAAATCACCACAATTACAGCAACAGAAATTAATAAAGCTGTCATGCATAAATCGTGCACATCTAGAATAAGTGGGGTCTAGGGGAGCCAGCACATCATAGAGGCATAAATACTGAGGACACTGAAACTCCAGTGGAGCATTAGTGCCCTTTTTTACTGTAAAACTGCTGTATTATCAACATCTTTGGGCTGGTAAACAAAGCAGGAGTTTTCTGGTTCCACATGCAAATCACACTGTTCTTTCAGCTGCAAATGATGCATTAAACAATTTATTGGACTGTCTCTGAACAACTTAATCAAAAGTGCCAAAGCCAAGGAAGGTCCGTGTGAGCCTTCAGCTGTGCTGTCAGCAGTTTCAGACCAGAGCACAGGTGCACCGAGGTTCTTACCTTGGATAAAGCAAACCTTTCTGTGTTTGCCCCAGCAAAGTGATAGTCCAGAGTAAGATCAGCTTCACACAGCTCTTCCAAAGGTTTGCTGTACTGAAGTGAGCCCTTATCACCAAGTCCCAGTCAGCGTGGTCACCACAACAGGACCAGCTCAGAGATTTTTAACAGCTCCTGTCCACAATGTTTTGATTTATGCTAAGTACACTCCTGAAAGTACAGCCCAGATTTAAGTGGCTGGATCCTGGACGTGTTACCCCAGGTTAGGTTGATTAAAAATATTATAATTAGTAAAACTAGATAAATACTCAATGTGACTAAATTAATCTCACCCAAAGCACGTGTAACAGTAAAACAAGAGCATGTAACAGAAATGCTGTCTGAAACCAGAAGGGATGGAAATTGTTTTAATCAGACCTCTCTACTAAGAGAATGTCATCCAGCACATATAATAAAACCCTCTCAGCTCATTGCAAAGTTGGTGGCTTTCCAAGCAATAAGGATTGTGATACATGCAGACATGTTACTAGGAAACTTGATGAAATGCTAGAGTTGAGAGAAAATTTTTTTGACCTAGTGGGAGTCCTGGAATTTCTCAGAGCATTGCATATTTGGAGCTGCATTTCAGCCAAAAGCAGCAGGCCAGCCTTCAACATTAAATGGTTCTCCAGAGCACTCCCAGCCTCTACAATGGAGACAGAAAACCTAATCACATTTTAATTGAGCCAAATCAGACTTCCAGATTCAACATGCATTCAAGAGATATTTACTCCAATTACAACATAAACCCACTAGGCCCTTCTGCACAAGGAAGGAGCTCAGCAAGGACAGACTGGAGGGTTTAAACGTGACCAGGCACACAGATGCCAACACTCATCTGACAGCACCCCCACGAAGAGGCTCGCTGGCATCGCCTTCTCTTTGGGGCACTGCATTTCCCACTCCAAGGTTATGCAACCCCCAGAGCAGCTGGGATTCCCATCAGCTGCTTGTAAACACTGGTCACCTTTCCCACTGCCGTGTTTTCTCACTCCTCCCTGCAGGGAGAGCCTGATTATGGTGAGATTGCCACAGGGCCAGAGAGGAGATTTCCTGGAAACAAGCCTGGCCACACAATTATGCTGCATAATGAGATGGACCAAGAAAGGGCTCTTGGAAGGATTTACACAGTAACTCAAGGCTTGTTAAGCTGAGTACTGGTGGGTTGTTCGTTGCAGAGCATTTAATCTGTTGTAAATGCAATAAAATTTTAAACAACTTCATTCTAATACCCCATCTCTTGCATTACTGTACCTGCTCAATAAACCCGCACTGTGTTAGGAGGTGATGCTAACCCAGGACTGCACATCCTGACAGGATCAGCCTAGAAACTTCTGCCTGCTCCTGCCATAGCCCACAAAAAGACATTTCTGCCTCTCAGCACACAGATCACCCCATGGAGCTGAGGGGCAAGGAACAATTAGGTGGGAGCAGGTTTTGAGTGGGTCACTGTAAATTGTACATCTGCTTCAACACGATGTAACTGAGTCTCCCTAATTCAAAATCAAACTGGACTGCACCATCCCTTGTACAACGCAGGAGGAAACCTGCCTGAAGCCAGTCCTGCTGGCTCCTGGCAGAGTCACTGTCAGCAGGACTGGTCCCCGTGGGCTCCAGCTGTGTGCAGTGCTGCAGGTGGGGATCCTGAGCAGAGCCCCCCGACTGCTCCGCAAGCTCCAGCACTGAGCAGCTCACTGGCCACAAATTCCCTTTGCATCCCCCTCAACACTTTAAACACCCCAAGCAGCACCCCAAGATCCTTTTCGCCTCAGGATTAAGAGATGTAGAGGCAGCAGTGGTCATTATTGCTTTGGCTGTGTTTATTCCAAGCCCTGACTGCACCCAGGCATGATTCTGCACTGTTCTCCTTGACCTGCCGAAGGCTCTTCCCCGTTATTTCCATGTTTAGTGCTACACAGAGCACTCAAGATGCATTTTATGGTAACAGAAGTACCAAAATGGCCTTTTCCTGCCACATTTCTGTACGAGGTGAGGTTGGGAAGATGTATTACATGCTGAACCTCATGCACTTCAAGGCCAGGTAGGACAAGGCTTGGAGCAACCTGGGATGGTGGAGGGTGTCCCTGGCCATGGCAGGGGTGGGGACAGGATGAGCTTTGAGGTCCTTCCAAGCCAAACCAGTCTGGGATTCCGTGATTTCAAAAACCATCCAGTGTCAAACAGCTCCAAAGCAGAAGGGCTGATGACACTGCCCCTCGATTCTCTGCTGAAGGAAGGTGTGGGTTTGTCCAAGACTGAGTCATGTTTAAAACTGATCTGACAGTGCAGTGACCACAAACCCAATTCAGATTCTGACACTTCTCTTATTCTAAGCCTGTTAAAAAAGCCTTTATAAAGAGGAAGAGTGCAATCCTCCAGCCAGTGACTAATGGAACCATGTCCTGTAGACAGCAGGCAGCTTTAAGACACCCAGCTTTGCCCTCAGCTGCTTTGACAAAGGTTGAGAGGGAATTTATTTCCCTGATCATCATATGACTGGGTTTAAAGGAAATTTATCATGTGGTTCAAGCAGAGCATTGCTATTTCCTCTATGGAAATGGAAACACTAAATCATACATTTTTCTCACATACCATATTTTGAAAGGTCTGCATTCTTTCACGTCTCAGGCTCAAACGTTCTCACAACTAAAGCTGAATCCAAAAGTATTCAGCTCTTAAAGCACTCCTACCTCCAGCAGCCCAACAGACACCCCAGTTCTACTTGCAGCCTTGTTCATCCAATATAAATAACTTGAGTTGTTCACTGGAGATTTATTATCTTAATGTGCTCATTTCATTGTTGGCCTTGGCAGACGTGTCCAGGTTTACAGTGAAAGACAGCAAAATCTGACAAACCTTAAATCCCAGTGTTGCAGAACTCTATGAGGTAACAGATGGAAAAGATAATTAGCTGACAACTCAACCATCACATGCTTCATTAGGAGCCTCATTCCTATCAGACACATTCTCTCCCAGATTTTATCTTCAGGACAATGGAGGCTATTGTTCGCCTTGGACTGGCAGAAAGCAAGGCAAGCTCATGGAACCTGGAGAAGGAACTCGCCTGTATTCTCTAAATGCAGTGCTCTGCTCACACCTTAGGGATCTCCAGCTGCAGCCTGGCCTAGGAATGCTGGGTCCAGGTTATTTGGGGGCAAAAAGCTCAAAAGTTTCCTTGCCAGCCTCTCCCTGCAAGGAGGAGTTAATCCAATCCTTGGTGGCAGGAGAAACCTGTTAAACCATCACCATGCAGTGCAGAATGAACAGATGTACACATGCAGATACCAACAGCTACCAAGGTCGTTTCCTCTTCAACTCCCACAGTCAAACCCAGAGTTTCACTGCCTCTGCTTATGGTGGTAAAGAAACACAGAGAATTGTGCATCTTGGTCATCAACTGCACAGCTCTGCTCTTCAAGAGAAAATATTCAAAGCGAATGTAAACAGACGAAATGGCTTTTAGCACTGAAATGGTTTGGTGAAATGTGTATCTTTTTTATATAGGTCAAACCAATTTTCCTCTGGAAAGCTCTGGCAAAAAAAGAAAAATACTATTTGCTAGGATGTGCAGCCTCCCTCTCTCTCCATGAGTTATTTATTGGTAGTTCAAACCCTCTCCAGCTGTCAGACTCCAGCTCCTCAGCCCCTGCCATGTCTCTCTCTTCTGTATAATTTTTCTGATAGTCTACATGACCAGCCGTATTTACAGTCCATTTATAAACAGCTCATGATTAATAATTGCATCTTCTGGAAGCACTGCACACTGATTTATTCATCTAACAGAGATTACTGCAGCAGAGGAGCCCAATTAAAATACAGAATATCATGTATCTGGTAAGATACAGGAACATTCAAAGATAAAATTCCACACACAGTATTCTTCCTTTTCTGTATTAAAGCACCAGATTTTTGAAAATATGAAGGAGTGGTGTGTTTCCCAGTTGTAACCTTACAATGAACACTGAAATGCAGTCAGTGTGTCTGCTGCTTATCAGAACTTTCACAGGTGGGTCTGAGCCAGCGGGCTCTGCTGCAAACATTCAGCTCTCTGAAAAGACACTCATTTATAAAAAGCCTCCAAAACTGCTGCAGCCTTATCAGAAGCTCATTTACCAGTTTAACACCTGTAATACTAAAATACTTAGATTGGGATTTAACAATGTAGGTAATGAAGTAGAACTTGGAATTAGAAAGTGATTTTTAACCCCTTGTAACGGTATCTTAAAAAGTATTTGGACACAAAACTTGCAAGCTCTCGTTAAGGAGTCACCACTGAACTCTCAGAAGCTGCTGACAAACCTTGCACTACTCACCCTTGAGACTCACTGTAGTTTCAGCCACATTTTAAGTATGAAAAATACATCTCCTTGTCTTTTCAAGAAACTGTTCCAGTCACTTTTTGACAGCCAAAATCCACGTGAAGTGACAAGAAGTCAGTCAGCATTGTTCAACATCATTTTAATCTCCACTGAGGGGAAATTATAGAAACATGTTAACACAAACAACAAATGTTTGGGGAAAGACCATATGGTGCTATGATGGAGGTTTAGTTCATAGAAATGTCATCTAGAATTTTATAAAAATTATATGAAAGAATAACAACATCTTTCAGTAACGTCAGACAGTGTAGAAAAAATAAATCTCAACATTAGTCGTACTCTGATGGTCCTTCTAGTAAGAAATTTAAAAGTGCTCTTTAATCCCAGTGTAGCAACTCAAGCTTAGTGCAATAGGTCAGATCTGGTTTAAAACAGGTATTTATAGCAATTGTGCAATTCCTACAGCTGACAAACCCCATGATCTAAACAGGAACGCTAAATGAGGTAAGTAAGATAATTAGAATGAAACATTCCTGAAATAGCTTACACAACAACTCTGCTACAAGGAAAATCCTGGTGCTCCCTCCCAGGACAGCTCCGACCTAAACACGACGTAGAACTTGCAGTACAAATCAGTGAATACTTGGAAGTTGTAAAAGCTCTTGCAAAATATACAGTTTAGTACATTTACAACCCACTGCTACAAACAGTACCTAATGCAAAATATACCAACTCGAGCAAAGCCAAACCTCACAGGTAGTGCAACTGAATTTGCTTTGAACACACTATTGTGCTCCCAAATCCTCCTGGAAGCTCCACGTAGTTATCACATCACCCTAATGCAGAAATGTCACTGTATTCCTCGATGAACAGTAATAATGAAGGACTTGCTTACTGCAAACTACAAGTACCATTGCTCTCTGAGCAAGTGAAAAACACAGCACTAGCTGGGGAAAAATAATTTAAATGTACTCCTCACTGTTTTATACATGGCAAGCTGGCAATAAGGTAGCCTATATTCCTACATAGTTTTTTCTGCAAGGTTGCTCAGAACTCTAAGATCAGCTTTCATTTACTGCAGTTTCTTTATCTGTGAGCTGCAATGCATAGGAATTACTGCCTGGCACATGCAGAGCTCGTCTGAAACACCAGGCTGGTAATGGTGAGCCCTTATGGCTCCTCTGCATATGGAACCCAAGGTGTTTCATATTCTACTTCACAAGGTGCTTATGAGCAAGATTTAAGTCACTATCAAGGACAGGAATAAACTATGAATTTACAAACATTCCTTCTAACCGTCTATGGCTTCAAAGCCGTAAACCTGCCCTGGCTTTTACAGTATTGCACTTCCCTTTAGTGTTAAACTGACAGCTCAAGTCTGCACAGAACTCGTTTTATAACAGTATTTCAATTTAAAAAGCTATAAATAAAATGCAGTATTTAAAAAACCCCACAAAACAGTAGCTTTAGTCCGTATTTCTCCCACCTCACCCCATGCTGCACCACCTGAAACAGGTCTGGGACAGTCTTTGGATACCAACTGCATAGTTCTTTCAAAAACAGACCCCCCCATTCCAATCAGAGAAGCAAATTAAGCTTTCTACAGCAATATTAGACACAAAGACAGTACCCTTGAGTGCATATCTCAATTAGCTTAAAAGGATGTGTAGCCTTAGCTCAAGATAAATTCAGGAGTCAGACACAGTTGCTCTGTATTGTCTCTGGGTTGTGTGACTACCATCCAGCGACCTGTCACTGCAGGGACAGCTTGCTCAAGTCCTTAGCAGAGTCTCTGATCATCTGATCCACGCTGCAACTCCCAACCCCGCAGGCTGCCCGCTCCTTGCCCAGGAGCCCCAGGCTGTGCAGGTTGAGGATGGAGTCGGCGATGATCCGCGCCGTCCTCTTCTGGTACCCCCCGGATGTCACCATCAGGATGGGGATCCCGCGGCTCCTGGCAGCCCTGAACACCAGCTCGTCTCTCCTCACGATGCCCTGCAAGGTCCAGCACGGTTACACAGGGGAAAAGCAGTGACAGCAACGTGATACTGAAGCCTTCTCCCAGCCACCCAGAAACAGAGACCAGACAGGAGTAAGGGAATAAAGGCAGGGATTTATTTGAAGGCCTTCAAGGCACACCCTGGGGAGCCAGAGGCTGCTTCCATAAAATGGACCCCAAGGTGGACCACAGGTCACGAGTTCTTGACACTGATATAGGTTTGGTCCATTTGCACATCAGCATAAATTCACCAATTAAAACTTCAGCTCTCTTCAATTTCTCCACCTCTCTCATGGTCCCAGTTTACACCTTTGGGCCTAGGCCAGCCCGAGTGTCCTTGAACAGCTCAGAGAGGCTTTGTTGTGTCTGTCTGGCCTAAGAGAGCAGCTCACGAGCTCCAAGGAACTTCAGAGTCACACACTGGGCAGTACAGGATTTGAAAAATATGGAAATTAAAACCTAAGGCATCAATACTTCAGTTCCAACCTGTGGTTTATGGATTTAAGAGTGTTGGATGCTTGGTAAGTGTTTAAGCCTTACAGTCTACAGTAGCAATTAAAAATTCATTTCGAAGTCCTGTTAGCTGGTTTCCACGCCTAATGATTAAAAAAACCCAACCACACCACCCCCCAAAAACCCCAGAAAATCAAATATCCTTGACTTGATTTAGAGGACACAGCAGATAAAAGTCTTTAGTACAAATTCCTACAAGAATTCCTGCTCAAAGGCCATAAAATCTAAACTGACTGCACATTTTGGAAGTGTTCACCCTATTTCCCAGGTGAGGAATTGAGTCTAGGAAAGACTGTCTGAGTTCAAAGTGCTTTAGTTTGTGTTCAACTTGCACAGCATCCTCTGTCAAAAGTTTAGCAACTTGATCAAAATTTCACAATCCTACAGAATAACCCAAAATTCAAATCAAATTTTACACATTCACAATCACTGACTGAATCTTAAGTCCCAGTTTCTTCAGTAAGAGCCTGTGGTTAATGCTAGAAGAATCCATGGCTGGAGGGGGAGCTGCAGAATGTAGGCAATGGTAAATCCATAAAAAGAAAATGAATTCTAAGTAATTTCTGACTGAGAGAAGAGTATGGAACTAAGAAATAACAAAGGCTGCTGACCAAGAGGTGCTGTATTGTCACTGAACCCAGACAGGAGCAGAGTGTGGGTCTTCTGGGTTTCAAATAAGCACATCAGGGTGAAAAATACTTCAGGAATGAGTGAGAACAGAATTAACATCTCTTTTGTAAAAGAGAGTTCCAAATACATGTAACTCATTACAACTCTTCAAGAAAAAAAACCCCAAACCCCAAAAAACTAGCAACACAACTGACAGCAGCTTACAATGGACAGCTCAAAACTTAAATAACTGCAAAGCTGGAGAAGGGAAAAGGCATCACAATGCAATCAAGTATAAAAAATTAAGGAAGCAGCAGCAGAAGTGTTTCAGAATTATCATGCACTGCTCAGGCTGGTTAAAGGAAGAGTGGAAGTACATCAAGAAATAACACCCTGCCATTAATCAGACCACAAACAGATGGTAAAGGGAAATAAAATACAAATGTAGCAGAAAAGAAGTATCTTGTAAAACCATACAAGAGTATTGTTCACTGCACAGTCTGACACAGCCCTGTGAAAGAACCAGGAATAACAAATGAACAGTGAGACAAAGGAAACTGAAGAATTCTATTAGAAACAGATCCTTAAAGGAAGCAACAGAATCACAGAAGGAGCTGTAGGGCCCTGGGGAGCCATGGGTGGATGCATCTCTGTGATCCCACAGCAGAACTGGCAGCAAGCACTGCTCCCAGGAGCCTCACTGCTCCAGTGGGAGCCTGCAGGAACTGAGGGGAAAACATGGGCTGATTCCCACATTTCTGTGGAAAACAACAGCCTGGAACAGTTCCCACCTCCAAACAAAGGGAGAGGGACTCAGCTGATGCACCACAGGCTTTTCTGCAGCCCCAAACACCAGGAAACCATCACTCAGAGCACTCTGAGGAGCCTAATTCTGAGCAGAACTACCACTGCAGCCAGAGCTTAAAATATAAATGACATCTTCAGGCGTAGGACTGGAGACTGAACTAAGGACCTTTGAGGAGAGGGACTCTCCAGGCACGATGCCTTTCCAGCACTGGGGTTTCAAGCCTTCACACCTGCACGGCAGAGACAAGAACGCTGCAGACACCAGAGGCCTGAGCCCCTCCAGCTGTGCAGGGAATGGCACCCTGTGCCTTTCACCTCTCCTCGTGGCTGGGGAAGCTGCTTCACCTTCCTTCCCCCTTCCTTACATTCTCTGCAAACACCCAGCAAGCCACAGCACCTCATTCCTCTTGGCAGTTAACGCTGCTCCTTCTCCAAGTGCAGAAATCCGGATTTTTTTAAAGGCAAAACCCGAAGTATCCCCCACCTATGACCAAGCTGCCACTTCCCCTGGTGGCCCATGCTCTCAGAGGGCTCTGCTTCACCAACCCACACCTCAGGCCATCTCCTCTCCAAGGTCCCCACCAAGCAAGTCCGAGCCCCTCAGCTCTTCCTTCATGCAGGAGAACTGAACAGAATGAAAACTGAACCGATCAAGTGGTGGCTGAGTGTGGGGAATCTCAGAGCTCACAGATCAAACAAGCACTTTTCTGTATGGATCTGGTGGCCATTAAAGAGACCTGAATGTGAAACAGGAGAGAGACAGCACACAGGAACTGTCAGAGGAGGAATCACGAAAAGCCATGAAGGAAACAAGAGGACTCTAAATTTTTGTTTATTTTAAGAAAATCAGAAAGATGAAGACTTCTATGAAGCTTTACATATTAAACCAAAATTTGAGTCTGGTACCAAACTGGGGAAAGTAAATGGTATCTAAAGAAAAGGATCAAGGAAAGGAAAATACCTGTACATTTGCTAAAAATACACAGCCAGGCTGCACAAAACTGTTAGAACTACACAGGTAGTTTAAAACAGCTGGGAGTGCTAGAGAGGAAACCAGGTGTAAGAGACACAGTGGGGACAGGTGGCAAAAGAAATACACTGCAAAATGGGTGATGTGAGGAGGAAAAGAAACAAAGAAAGAATAAACCAAGAGGGGAAAACAGAAGTCAGGTGAAGTGTGAAAATATACCCTGGTTACTGTCACTGCTGAGCTCAGGGGCAGCGATACAGCAACACCATTTGAGACAGGCAAAAATGGAATATTTATTAAGAAAAATGAGCCTCTTATATAGGCTAGCTAACACAAGCAGCAGGAGGTCATAGGTCCATTAGACACCGCTCATAACCATTGGTCACTTAATTAGATGTACCAATTAACACCTGCAAAGGATTGTTTACAAAACAAGCAACACCTGCAAAAGCTAGTTTACAAAACAAGCAACACCTGCAAAAGCTAGTTTACAAAACATACATAGTTTACATACTTCTCTTGGTTCCCAGCTCAGTGCTGTGAGAAAAAAAGGCTTTGCTCACAAACTTGCTTAAAGCTGGAGTTTTTCTCTCTAATTCAGCTTTCAGCATCCACAGGTTACTGCTGGGTGTTGGAAATCAGTGTATTTTAGAGAGAGGGTGAATGATACTGGAACAGGCACCAGAAGAACAGAAATATTTGGCCAGGGAGAAACAAGAAGGAAGAAAGGGTGAAAAGGAAGGGAGATGGATGCCAGGGCAAAGCCTGTGCTGCTGGGGGTGCCACGCACCTGGGGGGAAATGGCCAGGCCTCCCAGGGGATCCCCATCCAGCACGTCCGTGCCCGCGTTGTAAACGACGACGTCGGGCTGGAACTCGTTCAGGGCTCCCTCCACGTGCATGTGCACCTTCTGCAGGTACTCCGTGTCCTCCGTGCCCCACTCCAGCTCCACTCGGCGCTTTATGGCACCTGAGGGAAAACACAGCCAGCACTGCTCAGTAAACAAAGCATTGCTTTGGGAGGAAATGCATGATTTAGGTGAGCAAGCGAAAAAAAATTATGTTTCTGGAAGCTGTCTCAATAGGTTGCATTTTCACAGAAAATTGAATTAAAGAAAGTTATTCAGCTACTTGTTTTCCCAGCAAATGTAAAGCATAGTGACCTTGAAAAAATTCCACTGAGGAGAGAAAATTAGATGCAAGGCAAAAAAACCAATCTGAGATGCAAATGGAAAATGTTATTGAAAAACAGCTGATCTACAAGTCCAGTTACCAATCAGCAGAGAAATCATAAAGAAAATTATTAACTTTAAAGTAACCTAAATAAAGCGCAAGGCAAAGAAAACACTGAACTGCTATTGCAGAAGAAACAGCTGGGGGAAAAAAAGATAAATATCACTGAGAAATTATGAAGATGTTTTATTTTTATCACAACACGCAAAACTTCACAGCAAGGGATCATGAATTTATGTGAACTGCTTTATGAATGTATAACAAGATTCAGCTTTGCCCCAAGCATTTTCAATTTAATGTTCTTACCCTGTAATCCTACCAGAAGAGCAAATATCAATTCTTAATTTAAATCAAATTATTTCTAATGCTTCTAATAAAGCAATAGAAGTAGAAAACAAAGGCTGAGATGGTAAAGGAAAGAAACCCAAGGTTATGCAGCCAAGTTTTGGGTGCTTTTATGGAGGATTAATCAAACCCCTGCCAGAGCTGTTCCAAGGGATGACTTCTGCCTCACCACACCCTCTGCCTCAAATTAAATGATGTGGAGTCTCACACCTTAAACATGGATTCAGCCCCCACCAAGTGTGCAAGAATGCACTTAAAACAGAATGACACTTAATTACTCTTGTGATTGCTCTCCCTTCAGTGAACTAGTCCCATTCTTCATCCATCCTTTCTCCTCCTAAGCCTGTGTAATTCCACACTGCTTTCCCCTCGGGACTCAATATGCTCATGGCTTAGCATTGGCGAGGTGAGCTGCTCCCTTTTTCCCTTCCCTAATGAAGTGCATGGGGCAAAAAATGCCTACAAGAGGCTCCTGCAATAAAACATGGAAAAAACGGGCAGGAAGTCCGAGGAGACAGTGATCAGCTGGAGTTTACCCTAAGGATTCAAACTCTCATGTTCAAGCATCTGCCCCCTTCAAAGGGATTCCCTCTGTGATCCCATCTCTCCCAGGTCACCCAGCAGGAAGGGCTTAAGGGATTTAGCCACAAAAATCCCACCCAGCCATTCCCATGCAAACTGCAAGGAACTCCATATTCAGGTGGCTGTGGCCCAGCCCTGTGCACCCCACCCTTCACCTGCAGAAGGGCAGTGCTGGTGCTCAGTGTGGCACTGCAGCTCAGCAGTTCAGATTTGCCAGCAAGGACTGACTCTGTTTTGGTCTTAATCCATCTGTTCAAATGCTGCCACGTGATATATGAATAAAGGGATGCTTTTCTTGGGGGAAAATCCCCCCGCATTTGCTTGCAATTTGTCTGCCTCCAGAGATGGTGTGCTTTAAATGGTCATTTTTTAGTTTAAAACCTTGCAATTCTACAATTCTTAGTATCTTTACTAGCCAAAAGACAGCAGTGCAATGCACTGCACCTAATTCTTGTCAAGAATCCAAATGAAGTAGGATTTTTAGAACGACAGCATCACTGAAGGAATCCAACAGCAGAACAACTCCCCCAGCAACCCCTGACTCAGTGAACAAATTAAGTCTGTAATAAATGACAGTGTAACACAATCAAAGATCAAATAAACTTGGGGCTTTTGCATTCCAATTTAACCATTCTCAAAGCCCCACTAATTAAATGTGGCAGGTCACAAGACACAATAGACACATCACAGCAGGAATACACAAACCACAACCAAACCAAATCAAGCATGGATATGACAGGGAAGGGGGAAGTCCCCACCCTTGCAGGGATTTAACAGCATGGGTGTGGCATTTGGGGACACTGGTCAGTGGTGGCAGTGCTGGAGGAATGGCTGGACTCGACCTCAGAGGGCTTTTCCAACTTTAAATTCTATGGTTCTATTCCAGGACTTGCTTTGCTTCCACCTTGTGTCACATTCAGCTGCAGCTCGTTTCCTACAAGCTCATCAAACGAGTTCTACTGGCAAGGCAACCCCAAATATGTTATAACTTCACTGTCAAAAGAACATGAAACCTTTTTACACCATATCAGCTAACGCTCAGTGAGGTCTCTCATAAATGTAATATAAGGGAAAGATGAAGTTCTAACAAGTCTCTCCAAATCACAGGATTATTCAGCTCACTCCAAGCCAGCTTTGGAATGGACTGCAAACAACAGCCCCTGAACACCTCCCCACACCCTGCACTCCAGAAAGTCATTCCTGCAGTGAGGGAACACACCACAGCATTAACACTATTGTGATACAGCACAGTGAGCAGTGAAAATGATGTGAAATTAAAAACAACAAAAAAAGCAATCTAAGTGAGGTCGTTGCAAGGCAGCTTAGTAATAAATAAAGAAGTTATGTAACAACACAGTAGGTCTGGTACATTTGGGAAGATGAATTTCAGTTATACTCACGTTTAGCAAAACCATCCCCTGGATAAATATATCTATTGTATGCATCCATAATATAAACCCGAGGATCATCCATAAAGTCCCTCTCATGGCCATTTCCCTGAAGGAAATTTACAGTTAGCTATTCCTAGCATGCCAACACAGAATTAAATACACTGCAGATGCTAGAGTAATTAACACTACAAAAGTTCTAATATTCAGAACTCCCATGTCATTCTCTTATTTAGAGTGCTGGAGGTTATTCCGAGGTGTGGAGTTTTGGGGGGTTTGACAGTATCAGTCTGAGGACTGCAGGTATTACCACAAACAAAATCCTTGTCTCTCTGTGAAGGTAATTAGCATAGATCTCATTACACATGTAAGAAAATAAGCAAAAATCAGAAGCTAATTGTCCTCAACAGCATCACAAAAGCAACTGTGACCACCAAACAGATCTACCATCTTCCAGCTGTGCAAGAAAAAGTCACTTTCAGCTTCTGCAGGGATACTGAGTATTCTTATGTAAGAATTAATGAATAAATACAGCAGACTACAGCTCTGCTGATAACTCAAGCCTTGGTGAGAGACGTAATCCCTGGAAAAACTATGAACACTAACAACCCAACAGTTTAACACCAGAAATTCCCTACAAAAAATTGTACTGGGTGTAAAGAGGGATGCTCAAGAGAAAACTCAGATTTGGAATAGCTCCCCCTCCCCATTTCTGAATTTAAATACTATTCTTTTGGCTCTCAGACTTTTCTCACTAATACAAAAATCATTTTACCACAGCAATCACTAAAATAATTTTGTTTCAATCAGTGTATCATACAGGACCACAGCCCCATCCCCAGAATTTCACTTAAACTACAGAAACAGACATTTCCATAGATATATCTTCTGTAATTCAGTTTTTATGCTAAAAAATGGCAACTCTATTTATTTCTTCAGCATCTTTGGACCACAAATAAACGGTTCATGCACACAAGCCTAGGAATATGAAAGCCTCTGGGGGAACCATTTTCTTATGAAAGGTGAAACTCACCACTGCACTAAGAATTGGAACAGTCACGAGATGAGAATATCTGCATCCTTAAACAGGATCTGCTGAGCTACTTCAGACACCTCTCATCCCCCAAAGAGAGGAAACCAGAGGTGATCTAATGTGCACACTGAGACTACCAGCACATCTGAAAACCAAAATACATTCCAAGAATTTTTCAAAACCAAACCAAACACATAGCACAAAACAAATCCACACCCTGACAGAGAGGCTGAAGAGAACCATGAACACAAATCATCTTTCTACTGCATAACCTGTGTCCTGCTATCATAGTAATTTTAGGACACAGATAAGAGAAATGAGAAAAGATGAAAAACTTGCAGCCATTAGGCTTCCTCAGTGCCATGGAACTGTGTAAAAATGGTTTCTTTACACATAATAAATCATCTGAAATGCCTCAGGTTGGACATTACTTTGGTGCATTAACTGCTTTTCTAAAATACCATTTCTGTCCTTCCAGGATTTATTTTGCAAATCCCACCAAAGCTGAGATTTGATCTCAGTACCACAGTAAATCACTTCACCAGGTGAAGAGGGATGGATTCTTTACTTCATTAGCCTGAAGCCAGGCTTAAAATTAAACCACTGAAGGTCAAATCCCTCCCCTGCAGAGGCTGCTGCAGTGACCAGGCGTTCTGAACTAGCTGGGACTGTGTCTGGAGAGATCCTTGTTTCTCATCCCTGGAGACGCAGCAAGATTTTTACATGCAGCCACATGATGGAGCTGCAACTCAGGTTAATTTTATTAAACTGGCTTAAGAGCCTTTTGGAGCATAAAATAATTAAAGAATCAACTCTTCACAGTTTTCATCATCTCTGATTAACTTTGTATTCTATGACTTTGTATTAAAAAAAGGTATTTATCACACACTTGTATTTCAAGCAAAGCATCTGCAGCACTGAAGACAGGTAAACGACTCACCTGATGGGCATCCAGATCAATAATCGTGGCTCTAGACACTCCTTGTACTCTCTCAAATAAGAACTGGATAGATAAGCAAGGAAAAACACAGAAATTTATGAAGTTAGGTGACAGATTGAACTGGAGGCTTGAAGATTGCACAGTACATGAATGTAGGGCACATCTATTTGTTTCAGTCACCAAATAGACTGAGACACGATCCTCACCCATTTAATTACAACATCTCCTTATTTGACATAAAAAGATAATTTTTGTTAAAATAAAAGCCCTATATATTTCCACCAGATAAAACAGAGAGGCCAGGCCCACCCAGGGATCCCAGAGCTGATGGTGGCATTGGTGCTGCCAGAGGCTGGAGGGGAACCAGTGACAGCATCCAACTGCAACAGCCTAAAAGTCACTGTTTAGGAAAAGCTGCTGTAAGGACTGCATGCCTTAAAGCCACTTCTAGTGACAGAATTCATTTCTTATTCTGTCTGGGAAGAAAAAAATGGTTTTTACTTCTTTGAGTCTTAACTTTGCTAAGTTGCTATCTTTAATATAGATGTGGTAAACCCCAAAGATTTTGTACAAACTGTCACCCACTGTAATTTCTCAATCTGTATTTTAATGGTAGGTGAAAAAAGAACACTGTGGATTACTTTTCTGCAAATTACCACATACAGAAATTAGGATGTTATGCACATGGTGTGCTGCAATCATTACAGCTCTTTAATGTTTGATTATTACTGATACTTTATAAATATTCTAGTATACAAATACACCACAGCTCATTTGATAAAAATAAGCCCTAATTGCAGAAGGCTCTTACTTCAGCCATTCAACAGCTAAATACCAAATGTATTCATTCCCATTTGGTGACTATTTTGGAGTTGCTCACATTTTTATTCATGAATCTGAACCAGTCTGAGCCCTGTAGGGTGCAGCTTGATTCAGAGAGGGGATTTTTGTCTCTGTTTGTCTTGCCTGTAACCACTGAAACCAAGGTGGAATGTCCAGGTTCACCTGCAAGGCCAGGACAATTATCACTGAGGATATCAAAAATCCATCTGGTTTGATTGGAGTGGTTTTTGCAAGACAACATCTTCAATGCAATTATAGTGGTGCACATTGATAATTCTGACCCCTGCAGCTCGTCCCTTCCACTTCACAACACTGCACACTCCTATTCCTGCCCATCTGGAGATTGCTTCATTTTCTCCAATTAGGATGTAAATTAGTTCTTAGGAATTTGTGTGGATTTCTCCTCCATTTGCACTAACAGCAGAAAAGAGTGGTTTAAGAGCAGTTCTTACCTTGATAGCCAGTGTGATGTCAGCATATGCACAAAATCCTCCCCCTTTGTCACTGGAGCAGTGATGAAAACCACCCCCTGAACAGGAAAATGGTGAGGGTGGTGAATAGCCACATACCAAAGAAAAGCCACACACTAAAAACATCGATGGGCTTTGCAAAGAGATGTAAATGAAAATCAGATGCTTTTAACTCACAATTTAAGGTATTGCTGAATTTGTACTCACCCACGTTGATGGCCCAGCCTTTATCCACAGCAAGTTTTCCTGCCTTAAAAAAAAAAAATTACAGTTGGAATTCCATAAATGAATGAGGC
The DNA here is from genome assembly GCA_013397175.1 of Platysteira castanea. Taxonomy (NCBI): domain Eukaryota; kingdom Metazoa; phylum Chordata; class Aves; order Passeriformes; genus Platysteira; species Platysteira castanea. Next base: position 415,598 of record VYXC01004482.1, on the reverse strand, counting down.
AACACTTAACAATGTCTGCTTCCACCCCAAATCACTCCTGGCATTCTAACAGCCTGTGGAATTTTCGGATCTTTTGCCAGTGGAGGTCATTCTGAACCACATCCCTGAGCAGAACCCTTACAAAACCACACTCAGCATTAGGAGCTGAAAGAAGATTTGCTATGTCATCTGTATTTCCTTCTCTGGCAGCTGGGAAAGGGAAAGTGCAGTGCTGGGAAGAGTGAAAAAATAGGAAGAAGCTGCTGATGTCCTTCCTGTTCATGTACAGATGGAGGAATGTAAGCCCAAACTTCTGGAAACACAGACACCAAAAAACACAGCTCCAGCTGGGGATGGGGCCAGACAAGTGCTCCAGTATGAAGTGTCCTGGGACTTCTTCTATTTTTTAAATGATAGAACATGCAGGTATAGAATATTATTGATCTTTTCCCCACTGTGCCTGTGTCTCTTCTTTGAACTCAAATGACATTCAGGGAAGGGAAAGTATTTACAGAGAAGAGATATACAAGGTTTAAATAATGGAATTTTAACTGAAATTCCTGATTGTTTTGGCCAGGAAGAGTCAAACAAGTGTATAAGTGCAGTATTCCTTAACTGCCTTGTTAATGCTAATGAAGATATTACTATTTAAAAGTAAAAATTTAAAAAAAAAAAAGAGAAAAAAACCATGTAAAAATAGATTATTTTTTGTCCATAGCCATGGAAAGGAAAAATTACGTCTCATATGCAAAACAAAGTTTGGACACTTATGAAATCTTTATAACCAGTATTTACATTTGAAGTGTTTTAATTCAGTACTAGGACAACTATTGGGATGGTAAACATGATCCTGCTATGATCATGCCAACTTACACAAATTAGATCTTGGGGAAAGATTGCAGTTTCTCAACTATAAAACCCATTAAGTCCCGGGGAGAACACATTATCTGCGATTTATCACACTTCCTAGGGATTTCTCACCAAAACCCAATCTTCCCATATTGCTAAAATATCATTAAAAAGTAGAGAAACTCAACAGGAATTTTTGTAATAAACAGGCCCATCAGGAATAGCAGAAAATTGCACTTCTGACTTGTACTGTACAAATTTTATTGTCTGATGAATCAAAATTGCTTTTCAAATACATACTTATTTCCTCATAATGAGAAAAAAAAGGTAAAAATAACAGCACATGGCCTTGAGATGAATCCCAAAGTGCCCAGGAGTGTCATCTGTGTTTTAGGAGCCATGAGACAAAACAGACCATTAGTGGGTGCCTCCTCTACCTGACCACATTTCTAACTGGTGAACACACACCTGTGAGTTAGAGATAACACAAGCACAGTGAAAAACATCACCAAACTCTAGGAAAGTATTGCCTGGCTGCAACCAGGATGAAAGAGGTTTCACACACACTGAGCTCCTGTCAAGACACATCCAAGGCAGAGCATCAGGAAGCTCTAAACTCTTCCCAAGTACCTCTCTTAGACCATTCCCTTCATTCCATGACAATCTCACAGTGACAGCATGGCTCTAATGAGAGGAAACTCTGCAGGTCCCTGCTCAGCAGGACTTGTTCTGAGTGACAACCAAATATTTTTAAGCACCTTGAACTATATGAAATTCTTTTTCCCTCCTGCTCCCCATCTCTGCTTTTGCCAGTTCACACCTACTAAAGGAGGCAGCACTTTTGTTATCTGGCCTATCACCATAATCCAATACATCCAAAGACTGATCCAGAACCCAGCATGTTCTTTCCAAATTCAAATCCTTAAACAGTCCTTAAAAAAAGTTGGTTTAACATTTCTATTCCCAGCCTAACTCCTTGATATCTAGGAGTGGCAATAAACCCTATTCCTGTATCTGGCACGGCAGCACTGGCAAAGACTTGCCAAGCCCCAGGACAGTGGGCAATAAGTGGCTTCAAACAGGCAGAGAAAAAGCAACACAGGCTGCAATCCTTTCCACCTGCACCCACTATCACAGCCACCTTCAGGCAGAGGTGCTGAAAGGCAAAGATCCATTTGTGCCTGTACTTGAATGTTGTTTACAACTATCTCAGTTTCTGTGTTTGCCCCAGTGCTGCCACATCTCTCCCTGCGTGCCCAGTCTCCCCATCACTGCATCTTCTGCAAAGCACAGACCATGAGCCCAGTGATGTCCCCCCCTTGAAGGTGCCAACAACAAACTGTGCTCACATCCAGGACTCTGCACAACCCCACCTCCCTCTGCATGCCTCGACAGTCTGAGTTACACCAACACCACAGCTCCCAGGCTTACAGCGTTTGGTCAACAAATTTAAATATGACAGAAGTGGATCAAGAGCAGCTTACCATTATTGTTCCTCCTGTCTGGGTTCGTAGAGGTTTCAGAACTTTTCTCTGAACAACAAAATTGGGAAGAAAGGCAACTGGTGGGATTTCTGTGATTGTAGCCACAACAAATGACCACTGCAATGGGGAAGAAGAGAGTTCCAGTTAATGGAGTCTGGTTTAATGGCAACACTTAGGTCTCTCATTAGTTGTTATTTACTGAAAAGGTGCTCACACACCCTTAGGAAGATTTTTAATATTTTTAGATGAAGTGACCACACCAGTTCTTATTAGTGACCTCCCAATAGGTTCAAACTATGAGAATCATCACTTCCCAGATTTTAGTATCAAACAGTATTAAATCAGCAATTTTTCAGGAAGGTAGTATTTCAGAAAATGTAATATCCCTCAAATTGGGAGAAGAATTGTAAAATGTCCTTCAGCTACGCTTGATATATTGTTCAAACCTAAAATATCCATTCCTGTGTGGAATCAGAAGGATACACCAAGGAGAAAGCAAACACAAACAAACAGACAACCAAACGAAGAAGTTCAAACACTTAAGTGAACACACAGCACAAACTTTAGCATAGAGAACTGATTAAAATTTATTTAGCATATTAAACACTTCTGGAAAATGTTTCAAGGAAACATTTTGTTCAAAAGTCTTCAAGGTTAGAACACAAAATATTTGCAATATGCAAATGCTTTTTTTGCAAACACATTCATTACTTCAAAGAACTTCCACTAACACTGCTACCAGTGATAACACTTCCAAATATATTTCAAAGCCTAAGTCACAAGCAAGAATATACCTGTCCAACCAGTACTGAAACATTGAGTGACTGAGGATTATTACTTGCCACCCTGAACAAAGACTCTGAACAGATCCTATTTTCTGCAACATTAGGGATTGTAGTGAGACTGAGAGCACTGGCTGCCCCATCACTGAGCTGGTCACAACTGGCAGGATGTACGAGTGGGCAGTTTGAACCACAGACAATCACATCCCCATCTCAGGGTCCTTTGATGCTCAAAATAACTTCCCAATTATCAATATTTCATTTACCAGGTAATACTGGGTGGGGTGAAGGGCTGGCATTGTTCATGAAGTCCCTAAGTCCCAACTGTATTTTGCCAACAGTTCATTTCAAACTCTCACTACTTTCATATTTGCAAGACATTATTCTGTTACCATATTATCAGCTGTCCATCACAAGGTGCTTTAATTATTTTTTAGTACAGTCAATCTTGATAAAGTCCCTTTGCAACACACTTTAGCTTTTGAACAAGCACATTATTAAAAACTGCATTCAATGCTGTTGTTCTAAAATAGAAATGAAAAGGTCACATTTGGATAAAAAATAAATTTGACCTCAAATGTGAATGATAATCACACAGGAAGTTTTAATGAAATTTAAAGTAAAATTAATGTCAGCAGGGCGAAGGGGGAGCAATAATGACTCAAACAAACAATTATGTAGCTGCAGGTTTTTAAGTGGAGGTCAGAAATCAGGTGTGGTGGGAGTTTTGGCTCCCAGGCTTGCTGGTCACAGCTGGGGCCATTCCCTTTGCTACTCACTGCTCCACACCTGGGCCTGTCCTGGGGTTAATTCCCAATAAATGGGGGAAGTCACCAGCTGGGAGCAAAGTCTGGGGGTTCAAGAAGGCAGCTGCAGATGAAGGGAAGTGCTTCTCCACTTAGTAACTGAGAGATCTGTGGAATGTCTCATGCTTTTTTCTTCAGCATGCTGGTTTTGTTTTCCAGCATCTCCCACAATAAATTCCCAGACCAGCTTTATCCTCAGCATTTGCATTCAGTGTTTGCTCACATATGTTACCATAGAACTTCTCCTAAATAAAAAGGGAAAGACACAGTCTGAAACTGGCCCTAACCTCATTGCCTACCTCCTTCCAAAAGTTCAGAATGCTGACATGCAGGAAATTCATTATTTTACATAACACTAGGAAAAGGCAGCAAGTGGAAAAGTACTGCAAGCAAACTACCCACAGTCCAGTCATTACCTTGGAGATCTAAATTCTTCAAAGGAATAACTGAGGGGGAATCACCTCAATTCAAAAGGCCAAACTTTGCTGTAAGGACTGAGCAGGGAAACAGGGAGACCCTTCCTGCCAACACACACCTGATTTCCAGGGGCAGATGTATTTTGTGCACACCTGATTGTTTCTCTTCACCCCACACTCAGCTGGCCTCTTCAGCTGCTGCTGAGACACCAAACACCACCTACTCTTGCAAGTGTAGGGAATTTTCTACCAAATTCATGCTCAGATTTTAAATGAACACTCAAGTGATCCATTATTTTAGGAGACCTGGGCATTCTGAGAAAGGCAAGCAACTTTGTAGTCTCCAGAGCTGATCTAATACAAAACTATAACATTTATATGTATTTGTCTGGATTTAAAAGGAAAAACAGCACAGTAGACTTTGGATAAGGCAATAAAGAGTTTTCACAGGGCTTTTTCATGTCTAAGACATTATTTTTCTTTTGCAACTAAGCACTTTTATCTTTGCTGCTTGGCAGGAATCTGCTGGCATGACCAATACAACATCTTCCAGTTTCTACACTTGCAGGAAATATTCTCTCAAGAAAAGGGTGAGAGGAGATACACAGTTAATCCCATCTGAATATACACAACAGTGCTGGTCTTGACCACCAAGACACAAGTTATACAGACAACTCCCTGTCAAGCCATCCCATAGATACTAAAAATATTATTATGGCATTCCAAACTGAGCTAGGCACATTAAACCCTGCTTCAAAGAAGTGATTCAGTAAAAAAAGAGGTGGGTGGTTCTATGGAATTAAAAGTTCAATATCAAGAATAGCTGCAATAATATCAAATCTAATGATGCATGAAATTGCATGTAACTTCATAGCACACTATGAAGCAGCATAAGAGAACTCAGAAAAGCAGTTAGGAGTGAAAAAGTTCACACAAATAACAGATGGCTTATACAGAAAAATAAAACATTCCAGAAACGGCAATCCAAGGACTCTTCCACTTTGGAAGGGCATAGGTGACCCCAAATAATTCTTTTGAATTGTGAAATGGAAGATTTCTTTTCTCTTACAAATCCCTTCTCTGCCCTCCAAGCAGAGTTGCAAAGTGAAAGCAATGGCACCTGCACTCATCTACTATCCAACTCCACCACAGATGACAGGATACATTCAGAACTGGAAATCTCACATGTTTATGTTTTAGAGTTACGCTGAAGTTTAACAAACGGATGTTTCATTTAGAAATATACAAGGAATGCTCTTCATCCCCCCTGCAGTCCTGTATGAGCTGGCTCTGGGAACCTTCACACACAGATAAGATGCTTGGTTATGCCTTTACACTGCTCTTTCAATTCTCTCCACATTCCACTGATAGAGGCAGTGTCTGAGTATGAAGCCAGTCCTTCCTCCCCCAACAGACTGACCACACAATCCCTGCACGGATGTGTCAAGATTACATGACCCCAAACCCCAGAAAGCAATCCCTGCATTAGAAAACATCCAGTAAAGTACCTCGTGTTAGTGGTTTCCATTGTGTTTTCCATTTCAGAACTGTATTTTACCAGAGTACATCAAAACTCACACTGCTCAACATTAAAACCCTGCCACTATCAAGAATATTTCTGACCTCTCAGCCATTCCGATTTCCCCTATGTTAAACTTCCTTGAAGTACTGTTTCAGGTCACCTATTTCACACAGCAGATCCCCTTTCCCCTCTACCCCTTTGTGTTGTGAACTGCCTAATATTTCTGTGGTTTTCTTTCAGTATTCTCAGTAACAATATTATCTATTCCATTCTACATCTGTATCAATACCATCTGTAGCTATACCAATCTACAGCTGATTTAAACAACTCTACAAGATACCCACTGCCTTTGACACTCACTCTGGACAGTTTGCTGGAAAAACACATGAATGGGTACAGCACCTTTAATTTATTAAGGTAGCGCCTGGTGTGAACAACCAAGAGATCTTCATCAGTCGCCTCCCGTGCCTGCACAATCAAGTCATCTGCAATTAGTTTTTCTTCTGCAACAGGAGAGAAATAACAATTGGCATTGTACAGCACTGCTTAGCTCCCCATGTCCCCCCTCCAGTCTGCTCTGACCTCGGTGTGGTAACTTCCTCTGTCATGTTTATTGCTGAAATGACTTTAGGTTGCTCAGAGTTCATAAGTTTTCCAAATATAGCCCCTCTGTCAGAGGTAAGCTGGCCAGGTAGTGTGTATTTGAGAAATACTGTGTGCAGAAAGTTTTCAGAGTGTGCTAAGATCCTGAGAAGTTCTCTAAACTGAAAGGGCAGACAGGTAATGACAGAGGATGAACACACACTGGAATCACACAACTCCTCAGTTTAGGGCTTGGTGCACTGGGGAGATCTTGGTGCTTGTGCCATCAAATATCCACCATTATCTTAACATGCTTTAAGAAATCCCACAGTTTATACTAGGATTTAATCCCCTAAATCACAGAAGAATAAAGTAGTAAATCAAAATTCAAAACAAAGTAATAGCTTAGATGTTCATGGAAGCAAACAAGCTTAATTAGGATATTTCTATCACCCCCTACCTCAATTTAATTTCAAGAAAAAAGAATGAGCAGCTATTAAGTCTTTCCCTTAGAGACCAAAAGATTATTTAAAAACTTAGTTTTATAAGAGCAAGCTACTCCAAGAGTTCAGAATGAGTGCCTATGATCACTACAAACAACAATTATAAGGAATCCTGCTGATCTTCCCAGGCAAATTTTGATATTTAATTGCTGCACAGCTGTAGCCTTCTAAGCCTGTATCTCTTCTTTAATTTTATACTTGGAGGAGAAAGAAAACAACTCGGAAATGTGAGAGATTTCGCTCTGAAGTGTCATACAAGAACAGCACCTGCAACAACATTTGTTTTGGCAAGCTTCTGTTTCTCCTGACTGAGGCTTGAGGAACATTTCATTCATGCACTGGTGTCAAACAGAGCCAAACTGCTGCCAGCTTCCTTGTCCAGGAGGAAAGTGCTCTGGAAAGATGTTCACTGCTGATTTGCTCAGTGATAAGGCATAGGGGAAGTCAGCTGTTGCCAGAATTGCTACAGAGCCAGAGCCAACCAAGTGCTCTGGGGTATCCTGGGGCTTCTTCCTCCTTTGAAAGCAAGGACAGTAAAACAATTGGGAAAACTAATTTTCTGTGAAAGCCTGAGACACTTCAGAGTAGACACATCACACAGAAAAGAGCTGCAGGAAAGACTTTACACAGAAGAAACAGAAAGGCAAAGGTTCTGATTAATTAAGAAAACTGTCATGGAACCCAAGACTGAATTATTTAAGGTTGTTAGAGGAAAAAGCCACAGCTCAGCTAGTAAGTTGTTAGAGTGTTTAAATTATTTGGCCTCAGTTAAAAGAATACAAGTCAGCCTGCAGTGGGAAGGGCAATCCTGAACTGCTACAGATCATCAGCTGAAGGAGTCATTAGGGCCACATAAAGGGAAGAGGCCGGGCTTTGGGACAACCAACAGCCTCTGTCTTAGCAAGAGAAAACCCCGTTTTTTTTTCTTTTACCCTTGATGAGCAAGCTCATGCTTTAAATGAAGAAGAGATGCCAAGATTTCACAGGTCTTCATCCTGCCCCTGGTTCTTATATTTGTTATCTCCTTAATGCATTTCTACCTGTATCCTCCAACTGGTTAAAGCAGCAATAATGAGAAGCATCATAAAAAGCTCTGCCTGTACCAGAGCAGGGGCCTCAAAGCTCTTTCCAAACATCATCAGAGCAATAGGATGAGGCTGCTAAAGAATGGACTGAAGTGCTAAAGCTGCACTTCTCTCTCAGCCTGGGAAGCCCTGTGTGCAGTCCAAGTTGAGTAACTAAGTTAAACCTGCAGCAAGCGATCATTAACACCTGGAATTTCACCAGGCACAGGAATGCCCCAGTTCCTGCTACACCAGGTGTACAGTCAGGGAAGCACACGGTTACAGGAAGCCACACACTGCAATTCAGGTCTGGTAAGCCCAATGTAAGTCTGCATTAGCCACATAATTTTCTTTAGGTTTTGTGCAAATGTTGGTTTAAGAAGCGCCTTCTGTTATCTCACCTTTCAAGAAATTGATGACTTTGCCCCATTTCCCCGCATCAAAGGGATGCAGTTTCTCAAGTCCCATGAAGGTGATGTTGTAGTCTGGGGAATACACGATGGGCCAGCATCCCGACGGGGGGTCCTCGTACAGCTCCGTCTTGTGAGGCCTTGGCAAGCAAACACACACCAGTCACCGCTTCAGCAACCACTCAGCAGGGACAGTGTTTTACACCGAAGGCCCAATCTACAAATTAAGTCCTTACTAACACTGATTTTATAATTCTTGAAGATGGTATTTCCAACAGAAAAATGGAAACATTTGGTTCTCTCCCCTTGTCTTCCCAAGTGCACCAATCAGCACCTCTGCCTCCAAGGGTGCACCCAGTTTGCAGCCAACATAAACTTCAAAACCTGCACGACTAGACTCCTATTTTAAAGTCTGTATCAAAACACAAACCACAACCCTTCTAACAATAGAAGCTCAGAAAAATTTCTAGGATCCTTTCCTATAAAGCAACAAACTATTTTGTGACCATCTGAGCAAACTAATGAGGCTTGGGGTTTTATTTGCATAGCATAGAACCAGAGCACACACTCTTAACTCCAGGTGTCACACCTGTAACCCTTAACCAATGTTTTCCTTAGCCCCCCCCCTCCAAATTATTGTATTTTCCCAACACCAGGAGAGAGCACAGCCAGCTCACAGCCCTCCTTCACAAGCCATTCACAAACCCGGCAATGCTTCACTCTGTGTTTACAAACACAAACACCAATTGTTTGCGGACACCTGTGAGCACTCGTGGGTCAGCAGGCCAAGCCAAGGCTGAGAGGAGATTCTGTGCTCACACTCAGCCTATTCCACCACCTGTGGGTTGCCTTCTGTGCCCCAAACTCCACCTCACCGAGTCATGCCGAGACCTCTCTCGCTCCCCGGAATTTAAAGTTTGGAAAAGGCTTTGCAACATACTGTGCAAGACACAAGTGCCTTTTGTCAGGTGAACAATACAAACAGAAAAACCCTTATTCCCAGTCTAAAAATGCTCAAAACCACCCTTTTTAAACCCTGTTAGAAACAAATCAAACGAAACACGAGGACAACGGAGGTTTTTCACCAGAGCCTGCGGCCCGGTGCCCACACACCACCCACAGAGCGAGCCGCGGCTCCCCGGCCCCTTCCCTCGGCGCTCCCCGCGATGCAAGGCGGGGTGTGGGGAAGGAGCTGGGACACCCCCGGCCCTGACCGAGGGGCCTGGGGCCTCGGCCCTGCGGGGGCTGCAAGACAGGGTCGTTTCTCCGGGTCCCAGGGTGCTGCCGGCGGGACACCGCGTTCCCAGAGGGACACCCTGTTCCCAGTGGGACTCCTCCCGCCGGGGCGGGGCCGGGCCGCCAGTGTCAGGCCGNGGGCCCGGGCGGGGCCGCGAGCGGGGCCGCGGGCACGGCGCTGCCTCAGGGCCGTGCCAAAGTGTGTTAGTACCGGCTTGTACACGGGCATCCGCGGGACCTCCGCCATGGACCGCGTAATGCAGCCTCAAACGCAGAGGGCGTTTGTAAAGGGAGCTGAGAAGTACCAGGACAAGCCGCTGGTGCAGTGAGGAGGGCGTTAGGAAAGCTCAACGTCGAGGGCCTCAAGGTGATGCCGCGCTAACGGTATCTTGGGATAGGGAAAGATGATCCTCGTTATAAAATAAAATTAACAGTTGATACCAGGAGGTCCTAGTAGGTCTGCAAGAAAATGAGGAAAACAAAGGTGAAATAGTGATCTTCCCTAACAGCAGCAGAACTGTTGCTGATTTTGACAGCTCGGGATTCACCCCAGGGACAACGTCACTGAATTCAGGCACACAAGAAAAATAAGCTCGTTTCAAGTCAAAAGCCAATTTCTAAGCATAGTTAACTAATCCTGCTTGAATATATACAAAAAGCATTTCTTATACAGTTGTACAGCTAAATCAATAATATCATGAAAAACAGTCCATCAATAGGAGCAGTATCTATCAACCCCGGGATAAATGCCCAGAAGCACTCTTTTCTCTGGAGGAGTAATGTCTCTTTATGAGAGTCCCTGAAAAATGTCTTTCTTCTTAAAATATGCCGGCTTTGGCTTGGCATTCAGTTTTGATGGATGCCTGGGCTTCACCTTGGTATTTATTTAGCAGCAGGAGACTGTTAGACCGTGAAAATATTCTATCCATTTGACATTATCTTTTAATTAACATTTCTTTTGTTCTGGCCCTTTGTGTGCTCACCTCAGTATTCCTCCAGCACATCTACCTTTTCTTCCTTGTTCCTGACTCCTTAGTACTTGGGACTTAATTAGAGTTTGAGTGTTTGGTTAACGAGCTACAAACATAACATGTTCTTATTTCATTTTCATTTATATTAACTATTACTTAAATTAAAAATCAACTGCCAGACTAGTTTCCATATTTCTTGAATGTCATAAATTATTTTGGAATATTTCCAGGGGTGGGGGCTCCACCCCTGCCCTGGGCAGCCCAATGCTTGATGACTCTTCCCATGAAGAAATTCTTCCTAATATCCATCCTGGACTTTCCCCTGCACAACTTGAGGCCATTCCCTCTCCTCCTGTCCCTGTTCCCTGGGAGCAGAGCCCGACCCCCCCTGAGCCCCCTCCTGTCAGGGACTTGTGCAGAGCCACCAGGGCCCCCCGGAGCCTCCTTTTCTCCAGGCTGAGCCCCTTCCCAGCTCCCTCAGCCGCTCCTGGGGCTCCAGCCCCTTCCCAGCTCCGTTCCCTGCCCTGGACACGCTCCAGCCCCTCCAGGTCTTTCTCATCCTGAGGGCCCACTGTAAGAAGTTGTGAAGTTCTGTGATGGTGAAATTACTTAAATTTGATAAATAGTGACACAGGATAAGGGATTTTCCCTATCGTGAAACAGTGGAATTAGGGGCTAAAGTCAGTGGTAGCAAATTCATGACACAAAGAAGGTTGGGACTGTGGATCACCGACATAACCTCTGGGTTACCTGCCTAGAGATGAAGCAGTGGGATGCTAAATTAAGAGTTGATGCAAACTCACAGTATTACTTCCTTGAAATTTTCCCCTTACTGCCTGGAATAGCTGGAATAGCACAGGAGTTGGGATAACCCCAGCAGATCTGATCAGGCCTGACGTGTGCAGCTCTCCTCCTCCACTCCACGGAGGCAGCTTAGCTCCCTCCAAAGTCTCCCTCCTCTCTTGTCACGACAGCCTGTCCTCTGTAGAGGAGAAAAGCAGTGTGTGAATCAGCCCTTTTGGTTCATCATTAAAGGGTAAGCCACCTTCAAGACTGACATAAAAGCCACATCACTAATAGTTTGCCTTCACACCTCTTTGAGTTGAGGCTTTTAAAACAGGTAACATCAAGAAATCTGTCGATAAAATCAGGAACGAAACACTTGTAAAGAAACATATAGAAAAGAGATTTTTTTATTTACACTGGGATTTACTTTTCCTATAAAAATTTGAATAGTAACTCATTACATGAATTTCTACAGTAATATAATTGGTGTTTTTCAAACAGGAAATAATATTTTGATAGCCTGTGCTACTTTAATCTCTTTGATCCTGGGGTCTTTGATCTGCCATGGAGTGACATGACTGAGATCAGGCATTTTCTTTGGTGATGTGTTGAAAATGTGAAATTACTGATTCCTGTAATCCAGCAGAGCAGAAAAGGGTCTGTGCTTTTTTTAGCTCAGAAACTGATACAGCTTTCTTCCCTTGCTCAGAGCCACTGGAAATGGAAAGCCTGAATATTCCTTATAGATAAGATTCTTCTCCTTACAGTGTTATCTTCACTCTAATTAGCCTAAGGCTGTCTCCCTCTCTGAATACACCTTACTGAAATCCTCCCTTCTTAACAATTTGGCATGATCCACAAACCACCGCTCTATGCATTCAGTGTTCTGCAATTTTCAGGATGAGAGATGTGGGCTACTGCGACAGAATTCAGATGACACAAACCCCAGCAACAGTTTCTCCACAACAGTCTTTAAATATCCATTTCAGATTCACTGGAGGGACTGGGCTCAGTGCCTTGAGCTGATGGCCAGTGGAGGAAGCCAGGAGACTTGATTTACTCTCATACACTGTGAACACCTGCAAGTCAGTATCAAACTGGAGAAATTTTGTGTTTAATACAGTGAGGTGCTTTCTGAAGCAAAAAAAAAGTTTTCAAACAAGCGATTCATTTGCAGGTCCCTTCAGAGGTGCAGTCTGCTACTCTCTGACTGAACATGCACACATGGGGGAAACACAATTAAGTTAATTAATAACACATTCTCTGCTGCATCAGATTAATCTCCAAATTAATTTGTAACCATTCTCCCAGAGCATACTTACAAATGTAGGTATGCTATATAATTTTTGCAATTTCATTGCCAGTTACAGACACAAACTGAATTCTGGTACTGTTATCTATCAAAACAAACAGTTTTGTGCATACCATGTACAGTTTTCAGTCCTAAGAACAACCAGATACACTGAAATTGTTTTCCTCTAATAATCAACATGGTCAGCTGAGAACACTTAGTTGATATTTGACCTGTTCTGATTTTTAAGTGCGTTGATAATCTGAGTGATATTTAGTCTGTTTATACTATGCAAGTTGGCCACCACCTTTTCACTGAGGAGCAGAGTCTGACTAAGGCTCAAGGGGTTGGGGGGTGGAGCAGTGGCCATCCCTCCACAGAGCTCACTCTGTCCTGCCCCACCACTTCCCCTGGGGCTGTTTTGGGGCAGTCAGTCGTTCCTCTGGTCCCCTACACATACATCCTTGGGTTATATGGCTACTGTGAGAGAGACAAAATCTCCCTTTTGGACCCTGGCATAGCCCCAGGAGTTTGCAACTTTACTTCTATTAAAAATTGTTCTAGCTGAGTATGGTGAACCAGAATATGTAATCTCCTTTACTCCTTCTGGACTCTCCCCATTTGATAGAGATATCAACCTTGCCTCTGAAAGTGAGCGTAGTTAGGACCAAAGCTTTTCATCAAATTGATAACAGCACTAATAATGTGCCTGAGGTTGGCACTCTGTGGTTGCCATTCCATAGGTGCTCATATGTAAGATTAATGAAGGTAAAATTGAAGTGTTTGCATATCAGACATCCTTGAGTGTGCCCTAAACCAGGGCGCCTTGAATGAGCTGTTGTGAACTGTTCATCTCTGTCTCTGTTATGGTTAAACCATCCTCTTTTTTGTACAGTTGTTGTGTTTATTGTGATTTCTTCTGTAAACTGTGATTCCAATTTACAATCTTAGTATTTTTCCTCCACTGTTGGAAGGGGGTGGCTTGAATGCCCTTACTTTCCCCAGAGCTTTAAAATCAGCACAGGCTCCATTGCCCACTGGTGCATTTAGAAGTATTACCATCGTTACTCCTAGAACTAGGATTACTACAACTTTTCTGGCTTGCAGAAATGTTGAGATCTGTTCACTAGTGGGGGGTCTTGGATGGGTGGATGTGACAGAAAAGAAGTTAATTATTCTTCAGCAGACCATGGTTTGAATTACATGCAGTAGATAATGTTTCAGGGCACACTCTTGAATAATGAGGAGAAAACAAACTGGGTGTTTTCCAACAGCCTATCTTCTGGCAAGCTGTTATTGGTTTATTTGAATATTTGCATGACTGAACAGTGGCATTTGGTGAAAAAGAAAACAACCTAAATGGTGGTCTGGGTTTTTTTTCTTCTGACTGGATTTATGAGGAGATAAAATCCAGTATTTCCCTCTCCAGAATGCCAAATTAACCCAAATTGGAAGCCACCTTCACGTAATCCCATCTGAACACTTGCGGTGTGCTTCATTCATTTAAATTGCCAAGACAGCCAAGCCTTTGGGGAGGCAGCTTCTTCACAGTTTCAGATGTGTTTCAGCTGAAGGCCAGAGGCATGACATCAGTCATCACAGATGACTTCTATTCCTCTGTAAACGCTCTGTTCATTTGGTGTGATGCCAGCGTCCCCCGGAGAGTCCCACAAAGCTCACCGCGTGCTTTGCACTGGAGGGGAGCTAACAGATAGCTGGAGTTCCAGATCATTAGGAACAAACTCCCCAGCCAATACCTCACTCCAGAAATGGAGGATTGTGACTTACCCTGGCTGGGTTTGAAAGAAGCTGCAGGTGACATTTACGGAGATTGATGCTGTCTCCTGCCAGTGCAATATGCTTTGGGTTTCACTGTCCTTCCTCTTCCCCTCTGCCTGGAGTGCTGGACAGAGCTGAGTGCCTGCCAGGGCTGCAGGCAGGGATGGGGACTGGCCCTGGCAGCTTACACACTGATTTGAGCTCTCCAGAGAATGTTCCTCCCTCCTGGTGCCTGAGTAGTTTACCCTCTTGGTTAATTATTAGACAATCACATTTGTCTCCTCTTGCCATAACCCAGGGAGAAAGGGAAGGAGGAAAAGGGGTGAAGGACAGTTCCATGGAAACGCAAAACTTTGGGGATCTCCTTGTTTTTCAGTATCAGATATACAAGCTGTTGGTTTATTGATCAAAAAGTAAAGCCTTACACTTTACAAAAAGCTACATTTCAGCAGTTTGCAAAAGTATATCTGTTTATTTCAACTTCATTACTCCCTTTATGGAGCTTTCAGCATCATTTTTTTAGTGGAGTAGAATTACAGTCCCTAAAGCTGAGCAGGTGCGACATCAGATCTGAAGGAGAGCTCCAGAAAGGTCAAACAGAATGTGTTCTGAGCTCACAAAAACCTGCTACACCTTGTTGGAAAGCTGTAGAATGGACAGTGTAGGGTTGGGGTTTACTTCTATTGTCTGTTTCATTGTCTGTTTCGTTGTTGGTTTCCTTGTTTGTTTGTTTTTCCATTTGGGGTTTAAATTTTAAAAAGCAGGGCTATTCATTACTTATACAGAAAAATCTCATTTGTCTTCTGCTTTTCACCAAGTGCTTTCCAATTTAGAAAGGGTCATTTGATTGTAATTAAACCAAATGTTAGTGAATAATTCAGTATCTTTTTTCTTCTTCCCATCCTATTCTTTAGTTAGAGCCAAAAGGCTCCAACTTTCAAATAATAACAAACTTTTAGTCAATAATTAGTAATAATTAAAGACTCAAAGCTGTTCTGGCAGCTAGTTAGGAACAAAGAAGATTCTGTTTGTGAAATGAGAACTAATAAGGAAAAAATTAATTTCTCATCAACTTAAATATTTCTTAAAATGTAAGCTTTCATACAGTGTAGTAAAGTGTATTCCCATTGTACTCCTGGGAATCTCTTTGTAATTTTATTTGATAAACACAGAGCTAAAATTGGCATCCTTGTAATTAATTTACACTATTACATAAAAATATGGGGAGAATAATTCACAGAGAGAAACTGCATGCGGCAGAGTTGCTTTAAAGCTTTTTTCCTCTTTCTATGAGTTATATCAGATACCTAGTTACATAAATCAGAATGGCTCTTTGGGGGCTCTCGGTCTGAAGTGCTTAAAGGATTTACAAATTTTAAGTAGAACTCAGTGATTGTAAAATTAGCCAATATTGGGCTATATGGAGAATCTTCTGTTTTTATTCCTGTGTTTCACACAACTCTTCACAAACTTCTAACATGAGAAAAGTTAAGAAAAAAAAATTAACATTCTAAACTAAAAGTAAACTAAAATGAGCAAAAAAATCTACAAATTTTATGAAAACCTGTTGACAAACACTATTCTGCGGTTTTGGGTCTGGCTTACTACCAGCACTGTGAAGGACTGTTTGGCACTTCCAGAGGAGGAAAAGTTAAAATTGCAATTTTCTGCTGGAGCAGAGTTCATCTGACAAAAATCTTCAGTCCTGTAGGATTCCTGTGCTTCCAGTGTCAGCGACCCTGGCTCCAGCCACAGCATGGGAGATGTTCCTGAATTTCTATGGGGATCCTCCTGTCTCTTACCACCTCCTTGGTACTTCTGTGCAGAGAACTGGTCTGAGAGAGTGAGAACTTACTCAAAAGGACCCAAAACCAGCGGGGGAGAAAGGAGAATACAAATACATTCCCAGGATCTCAAGAAGAAACATTTCTAAATAACATAAAACCTGGTGTGGCCAAGCTGTCGGCTGTTGAGGAGAAATGAAGTGGCAGATGGATGTAGATGTGCTCAGGGAGATCACACGTGAATAAAAGAAGACTGATGACATCTTGTGGGGAGCAGCTCTTCTCTGGGGGAGAGGACACAACAGTCCCCCCGACATCACTGAATGCACTGAGCTTGAGAAGGGAAAGCAAAGGGAGGCAAACAACCTCCACAGGTTCCACACAAGCCAGCCCGAGTTCTGACAGTGGGCTTCCAGCTTCCTGCCTCAGCACCAAAATACACCCGACAGTCGATTTGGGAATTGTTAGAGACATGGCCCTCTCCTGTGAGAGACCTCAGGTGAGATGGAATTACCCTCACTGTAAAGTTCAAAGGAAAACGGGAACCAGTGTTTTCCCACTGTATTTTGGGTCTTTTCTAGGCTATTTCTTTTTGTATTCCACCACCTTATTTGTCTTTTGAGTGCTGCTGGGCGTTGAGGAGAGTCTATAATTGTGCTGGGTGTTCTTTTTCCCTCAGCAGTTAGTGAGAAGTTAGAACAGTGCCCTGAGTACAGGCAGTTCAGATTTGCCATTCTCCCGTGCTCTCCCCTGCATTTGTCAATGTCTGAGTTTCATCAACTCTTATGCTGCCAATTTGTCTAGTTCTGTTCCCATGAAGTTCATCACAGCCTTCTCTTCGGAAGATAAATAATTTTGTCATCTCCAAATCGTGCTGACCTCATTTTTCTGTTCTACACCTCATTTCTGCCTTACTGGATAATTAATGAGTGTATTAAATGCTAACTACAGTCCAGATCCTTGGGACATACTAATACTAACCTCCTACTGAATTGAAAACTGACAGCCTAATGAATTAAACTCTTTGCGTGACAACAACAGTGTTGACAGTGAAAATCAGGATGACTTGTGATTTACTCCTAAGCTGAAGAAAAAAAATAAACCAAAACCCCTCCTAAAACTTTGAAAGTGCAAGTACCTGCAATTTTCACTGAATTTAATTATGAGTCTTGTGAAAAAACAGGCTATGTGAGGAAAAACCAAATCCAGTTTAAAAAGGGGGAAATACCACCTCTGTATTCCTGTTTCCTTTACTGTTTATGGAATCACTGAGCTATAAAACTGTACCTTAAGCATTTTCCCCCATGAAACTGCTAAAAGAGCCTTGGCCAGAATATCCTTGGAACATCAAAGCTTGTTTGGGTATTTGATCCAGAGGGGACAAGGTAAGCATTTATAGCTAATCAAGCCTGAAGTAAAAGATGAACAAGATGAACCAAACTGATGACTACTCCAGCTATAATCATGCTGGCAGGACATGCTGCCTTGTCAAAGTCATCTAGATTTTTCTGGATATCGGAAAAATTCCCATATTTCTCTGACACTTTGGTATAGTATCTGTAGTGGACATTTCTGGGAGCAAAAAATATATTTGGAACAAACATAAAAAGCCACATAAAAAAGGGCAGTCTCTTAGTGTTCTGCCACTGTTATAAAAACTAATATATTAAAACTTAGATGTGTTATAAACATCAGTAGAAAGTCTAGAGTTATTCCTGGAACTACCATACTTGAGCATCTAAAAAGTGTGTCATTTATACAGCAGCTTTAAAATACTCTAATTAGTGTCTTCCCAGTACAAATCATCTTGTTTGAACTTTGTTCCAAAGAAGAGGCAGAAGAATACAAAAAATCATAATGAATATTCACATGCTCTTGAAGTGAACCACCTTCATGCATGAACATTTTGGGAGACCAAATCTTCTTGGCACAAACCTTCACAGAAAGTGTACAGGTGTAATAATGCATTTAATTAAACATTTATTAAACTAAACCTGTGTTGCTAAGCTAGTAGGCATTTCCATAGGAAAGCATAAAGTTCTTTGGGAAATCTGCCTTGTTTTACTAAAGTTTTCAATAGGTTCCATCAAAGCAGATTCCTTTACTCAGGTTCAGTTTACAAAATGCCTGGCCTTTAAAATCACCATCCTGTGCCTCATTATCTGCAGTGAATTTGTTTCAGTGGCATTGTATTTAACCTTTTTATTTGTTACAAATCTGCAGCTGCAAGTTCACATCAACTTTTTTGCTTCATAAATTAATATATTTTTTCAGTGTTGAATATCCCGTTTTCTACAGTATCGTGATTGGTAGGTGGCCTACCTGGAAAAGTGACCCTGAAAGGAATTTAGGAGGCAAAATAGGAATCAGGTCACCTGAGTGCAGTGTGTACAGGATCTGTTCTATTCTGTATTGCAGCACTTTTCCACTAACAGGCTCCTGCAGGAAGTGATGCCTCCTTTGAAGGACTCACTGTACACGTAACAGAATTTGTATTAGGTTTCTTCAAGGTTGGCAGGAGGAGTTGAATTTTTAGTACTTATGTATATATTAGAATTTCAAAAAACTATTTTGAATGAAGAAATGTAATTTTAGAGTTGAAATGCACACTTTCTAGTGTCAGTGTAGATGGAGATGTCTGAGAACCTTGTTGTATAGGTACAGAACCCTCTAGATCACTGCCAGTGCTGAGATGAATGAGATCAGACAACTTCTACATGAAGAGAATGGGAAAAATAGAAATGATGATGGGATTTTATATGCTGTCCCATGTTGGTGCTTAATGCATAAAAAATAGCAAACCAATTCAGAACTGTTAATGTTTAAAACAGACTCAGAATTATTGTACTTGACTGCCCACTAAAGATTTGTGAGGTGTCCATAGCATAATTTGCAACCAAGTAACCTTGAAAAGACCAAATTCACTTTCGTTAGCACTATTAACTAAGTCATTAAACATATTCACATGCCTGCTCATAAATTGTATTCATTATTTTCAAGATTTAAGACTACTGTGTTCTCCTAAATTTCCCTGATGTATTTAAAGCAGAAACAAAGGCTGGGATTTTTGTTTGTTACTTGTCTCATCTTGTGCATTCTCCTCACTCCTGCATTCATTGAGTTGTTGGGTGAATAGCTCATTAATGTGATTTCTATCTGTGTACAAAGGCACAGGGCAGAAGCACTGTTATGTAACAGCTTGAAAAGACACCTATAAATAACCTCCTTTAATAACCATAAATTTACATTAGAAAGGTAGATAAACTCTGAAGTGAAAGCCATTTATTTTTATCTGATGCTGCTATTTCATAATCTCAATGTTATCAGACTCATCCTGCATAATTTAGGGAGGTCTTGGGGTTTTGTAGCATCTGGGAAAGTCTTGCATGTCAAATGGATTTATCCGATAGGAGCAGGGATCTAAAGAGCTGCATTTCCTGTGGGGACTCAATCCTACCTGGTACACATGGAAAGCTCTCGGCAGCATTCCTGGCAGATGAGGCTTTGCAAAAGAAAGGCAGGTTTGGCTCTTATTTTACCCATTTTCTAAACACAAGGGCTCTTGTCTCAGTAATCTGAAGGATATCAACCTCGATTAATTTTAAATATTCCTTTCTTGACACCATTAACCGCCTGCCTGTATTTTGGACATTTTCTGAATTTATGCCTTCCTCTGGCCTAACACCTTGGAAGGAAAATCCTGGCAGGCATAACAAAAATGCTCATTTTTATAGTGGCTGTCAATCCATCATTACCCCTGTAGAAAGCAGTAGTAAGGCTGAGAGGATGTTCTCATAAAACCTTCAATAGGTGTATGAAGATACAAAAGTCTAATACAGTAAATTGCACGTGATTACTGGTAGAGAAAGTGATAAAGAAAGAACTGGAAAAGGACTGTTAATGTACTCTGTAAGTCTCCAATACCCATTGGGAAGTAATGCAGTGTGATACCTCCTCTTACAGTTCCATTTCTGTAGGCAGCAGGAGCAGCTGAGCTGAGACAGGAGACAAGCAGGCACAAGTGGAGCAGCAGCCTGACAGGGAAGAAGAAAGCTGACCATCTTTCCCCGTGATTTTTGCAGGACACTGTTCTGCTCTGCAGCATAAACACAGACAGCATCAGTCAAAAAAAGAGGCCCATCACTGTTATTCTGCTCTATAAAGTTACTATTCCCAGTCCACCTTCTTTGTCAAGTCTATTGACCTGCCCTTTTCATCTCCTCCTCAGCAAGGTGTAGGCAACTCCCCATTCTCTTCCCAACCAGAGCTTCATCCCTACAGGAACAGGCTTTTCATTAAATGTGTTACTAGTGCTTGTCAGTCATTCTTCAGCCTTTAAATCAAATATTATTTCATTTGAGAGGTTCAAGAGTGTGATAATGGGGAATATTTTTCATCATTCTACTGTGTGATTCTTTCAGCCTAATGAAACTGTTCTTACAAGTAAATTGTCCATAATGCATTCAGCTGCTGAGGCTTCACAGAGCTGGCCCTGTTCTGTTAACACACAAGTACAGAGGTACCTGCAAGGGTCAGGATTGGAGCTGGTTTGAGTCAGCTTCACCCAGTATGCTTTAAAATAACCCTCTGCACCTCATTGCCTTAGCATTTTGCTGAAGTTTCACCTTCTAAGTTGCATTTATTCCGAGTTGGTTTTGTTGTTTAGTTTTGGGGCTTGGGGAGGGGGCAGGTTCTTTTGTTTTGAAGATGAATGTTTTAAAATATTTTAAATGACTGAGACATTTAAAAATATGAAATGCCTGAAAACGAAGCCAGGTGTTTCTTGTCCAGATGGTCACTGTGCCATTCAAGTACTTTCTTTCTTGAACAAGGATTTCAAAGTATTTCACTGCCAACAGATCACCTCATTACATATTGATACACGGTTTTTCTAGCTTTATGAAAAATACATTTCCCCCAGAAACTGATAGATTTTAAAGATTTGATCCGAGTACATGTCTCTGTGGTTCCTCGGCAGTGTTTTCAGATCTTCAGACCAACCAAGGGAGTTTGTAAAATCTTTCAGTAATTCTCTCCCTTTTATTTTCATATTTCAGTAGAAACATTATCAGCACCTGGTGTTTTGTTATTAACTGCATAACTTGCCTCTAAAATCTCTTGACATTCTTCCACAAAAGGCTCAGCTTCTTAGGGAACAACCACTTATTTGTTTGCCTATCTCCCCCTTTAAGCAGCTCATTAAAGCACTCCCTCTATCGCTGTGTAATCGCATTCTTTGTGACCAAAACATTTCCATTTGTGTTCTTTATCACACTTACTCGGGTGCACATTGATATGTCTGTAAAGTTACCTCATATTCCTGGTCTGTCTGTCCTGCACGGGGTAACCCTGAGAGGAGGTGCTTGCACTGTCGTGTCCTGTGAGGAGGGATGTGCTGACTCCACATGGGTCTCAAAGCAGCCTGGAAAAGGAAGGCAGAGCAGTGCACCAACGTGCTAAGGCAGCTAAGGCAGCCCCGATGTTTGTTAATGACTCCTACCCCGATGTTAGGGACTGCTCACAGAGCACACACTGCACTGTCTGCCTCCCAGCTTACCCTCCATGGCCAAAAGAAATGCTAACTCAGTGCTGCAGTGCATGACTGCCAATTTCAGTGAGCAGAAAATTCACTTTGTAATTTTACCATATAATGGAAACTGCAGATTCGCTCATCAGTGTCTCCTGCCTTACTCTGCTCTTAAAATTGCTCAGTATGCTCTGAAAGATGTGTTGGATGTTTACTTGCAGTACTTCACGGTCATGTTTCATCATTAAGCTTTAAGGTCCCATCTGCGCCTTGCTGGTCCTTATGAAAATAAATCTAAGAAGTATTTGTTACTGGCAAATTATTGCTGTTCTCCCATTGAATACTCATCGCCACCACTGCTGACGAGAGAAAGGAAATAAGTTCTGAGATTGCACACCCTGCTTTTAAAGCTAGGAAGTACTGGGATACAGACATTTCCTCACCTCATTCACAACACAGGATGCGAGGTACTGACTATCTACCTCTTATCTACTCAGTTGTAATTGTACTAACTGTAAACAAATTGTACTGTTTAGCCGTTGGGCTATTTTATCACATTGCCCCCTAATATCCCAGTCTTTACTGAACTTATTTTCTTAACATGCCTACAAAGAAAGGTTTCAGCTTGATTGAGAGAAAAAGTAAAGAAAATAACCAACCCTTAGTATTTTGGGGAACCATCTCTCTGTCATAGGTGGGACAGACAGATCCTCCACACATGGAGCATCATCTCTCATACAAGGAAAGGCTGGGACAATGGGGATTGTTCAGCCTGAAGAAGCTTTGGGGTGACCTAATTGTGGCCTTCCAGTACCTTAAAGGGCTGACAAAAAAGATGGGGAGAGACTATTTACAAGGGCCTGGGGTGACAGGAAAAGGGAGAATGTCTTCAAACGGAAAGAGAGGTGTTTGAGATTAGACGTTAAGAAATTGTTCCCTGTGAGGGTGGGCAGGCCCTGGCACAGGGTCCCAGAGAAGCTGTGGCTGCCCCTGGATCCCTGGAAGTGTCCATGGCCAGGCTGGACAGGGCTTGGAGCAACCTGGGATAGTGGGAGATGTCCATGCCCATGGCAGGGGCTGGGAGTTGGTGATTTAAGGTCCCTTCCAACGCAAACCATTCTGAGACGCTGTAACAAATGAACTGTACCTTAGCTTAGCTGCTAGCACCAGCGTACCCGGGGAACATGAGCCTAGGTGTGCCCAGGTGGCCTGGAAGGCCGATGGCACCCGGCTTGTTCCAGCACTGATGTGGCAGCAGGACAGCAGGACAAGGGCAGTGACTGTCCCCCTGTGCTGGGCTCGGGTGAAGCCACACTTCGACTCCTGCGCTCAGTTTCGGTACCGTCACGACAAGACCAACACTGAGGTGCTGCAGCCTGTCCGGAGACGGGTCCGGAGCACGAGTCCTAGGCGGTGCTCGGAGTTACAGCCCGCAGAAAACGAGTCTCTAAACCCCCCCGCCTCGCCGTTGGCACCACGGCAGTTCCCCCAGGGGAGGGCGGTGCGGCCCCGGGGGCGGAGGGCGGAGGGCGAGGGGAGGCCCGGCCCCCCGGGCCGCCCTGCCCGGCCCCGCGGCCCTGGGCGCGCAGCTCCCGCCGCACTTTCGCGCCCCGCACGGTCCCGCCCGCGCAGCATGGCTCCCCCCGCTCCCCGGGCGCTGCCTCTCCTCCTCCTCCTCCTGCACCTCGCCGCCTCCTCCAAGCTCAACACCCCCAAGGTGCTGCTCCCCTTCACCCGCGGCACCCGCGTCAACTTCACGCTAGAGGCCAGCGAGGGTTGCTACCGATGGTGAGTGCAGGTGCCGCCGCCCTTTGTCCGTCTCTCCCCCCCCGCCGGCACCTGCGGCGGCTCCCCGGCCCCCGGCGGGGGCCTGGGGCCCCGTGA
>VYXC01004482.1:341455-391144 GCA_013397175.1 Platysteira castanea | reverse complement strand
TCCCTGTACCCCACACCTCCTCACCTGCTTCTCTCTGTACCCCCCACACACGCTCCGCCTGCTTCTCCACCTGCCGTGCCCACTGTGCCTCCACACACCCCCATGTGCCCACCTCGCTGCCCCAAGCACGCATTGCCACAGTCCCGCGTGTGCGGGGACAGCACCCCAAACTCGTGCTTGTGCTGCTGGTGGGGCAGTGCCCCTTCTCCTGCTGTAGTCAGTAATGAAGGTCCTGACAGCTTGGAGCTCGGGGTACGGACATAAAGGAGTCGTAGCTAAGTCGGGAGCCTCTCACTGCTGCTGTAAGTGGGGGTAACAGCACCCTTAATACTTCCCCTGGGGACAGTGAAGTCGAGTTTAAAAAGTGAAAGCTCTCCCGGTTTTCGTAGTGCTGAGCACGTGGGATGTACTGCAGGAACTTCTGGCTGGGAGCCCCCCTTCCTGCCTCGCACAGGGGGAGGGCTGGGTAGTGTTGGGCACAGGGTCTGAAGGCAAATCCCACAGCATGTGCGAATTTAGGAAGCTCACAGTAGTCTTCCTGTTAAGCAAATATTGCCAACTGCTTGTCCTTTCTGTAGTGTTCCAGAATGGTAACTTAATCAGTAATGAGCAGGAGGTACCCACCTGAAAAAGAAGTGGCAGTCGAGGTATGTTTAGGATGATACTTCCATATGTGCCAGATGGATGCGTGTAGCAGTTTTCAGTTGTTTTGTGTCTGGCAGTTACTGAAATACGTCTTAAAGGGCCATATTTTCATTCTCTGTTAGTTTATTTGCTTGGGTGTTGTACATTTCTCGTCTCTAGGCTGGGTACAAACCTTTGGTCTGTGACAGTTTACATATCTGAGGGTGCTTATGCAGAAGAGCAGTAATTAATTTTATCCAGAAGTTACCAAAACGAAAGTTACTAGATGAGCTGCTTGTGGTCATATAATTTAATTCTTAATGGACCACTTTAGTGAAAATCTCACAAGTGTGGGTTTTCTCTCTTTTCTTGCTCTAATTTTTGAAGGCTACTGAGTCTTTAAAAGGATCTGGTTTGTGAGGTAAAGTACATTGCTTAAAGCTAAAACCCAAAACTCATCAAAGCACTAGTAAAATCTGGAAATGAAGACTCTCCTTCCTGTTTGCCAGTGAGCTGTTAGGGGATGCTGGGCTGGCTGCAGCCATTCCTGCACGTGCCAGGTGCTATCCAGCTGTCAGAAGTACGGAGATCTTTGCTAATCTCACTGAAATCTACAGATTACAAGATGTAAGATTGTACTCCAGAGAAATGCCAGACTTGATCCACATTCGTATCTCTAATGGGGGTGATCTTTGTGCACTTCAGAGCATGTTCTGTTGGTGCTGCTTGGCAGCAATGACTCACATCCCTCATGCAGACAGGCTTCAACATCCTTTTCCATCCTCTCCCGCTGCCCTTCAGAGATGAATTTCGGTTGAGAATTAAGGAAACTACACCTAATTCACCTTCTCTGTGCCATCATTTTCTGTGGCAGGATTGTTAAGGGGTGCTTATTCACTTCTGCTTTGCAAGGCCTGGCAGGATGTGGGTTGTAAAACTCAACGTGTGCTTAGCAAACCCTGCGGAGGAAGCAGGAGCTGTGTGTGTGAGACTGAGCACAAGCAGCAGTTGCACCGGGGCTCTGCCCCTCTGCATCCCCGCAGGCCTGGAGCTGCAGGGGGGTTGGAAAGGAATGTGCCTGGAGGAGCAGCTCCTCAGCCACTCGCTGACAGGTTTGCTGTCCTTGCCACTGGAGCTGCCAGAAGGAGCTGTGCCTGGAGAGGGGCTCTTGAACTGAACGAGTCAGGAAGTATCAAATGCAATGACTTGAGAAGGACTGTTGCTCACATTTGCGAAGTGATGGGTGTGTTTGCATGCAGGAAAGCAGGGATTTGAATGGAACTGGTTGGATTCAGGCCCTCTGTGTAATATGGGAGATTGTGAGGTTAGAGGTAACCTGTGAGAGCTGTTCTGGTTGTACAGCAGATAGCAAATGATAGATCTGATAGCAAATGACACCTTTTGAAGGCCTGCGTTACTCATCTCAAACACTCAGAATTCATACACAAGTGTCCAATTTCTTGAAAATCAGTCTATAGCATGTTGTGACCTTATTTTTCTCAGTTTCCCTTTGAGCCTTCAAGTTTACCTCTGAAAGTAGGAGATTTTCCAAGTGTTTGTAGCACTGAGAATTCCACTGATTCAGAGGGAAAAGGTCAAGTTCTATCATCATCCCAGCAGATTGGGAGCAGTAGTAAGGTTATAAGTGTGGCCCTAAAGTATTTCCTGATTTTCAAGATGCTCATGCCTTCTGGAGTTTGGGTTGCCTTTATGTTAAAATTCTTTTTTGGGAAAAGCTTTGTTTTCAAAGCATACAGTGTTTTCATCTGTAAATATTGTACATGGTACTATCTTCAGGCATAAAACACAGTCTGTGCAGATACACTTCCAGAGAGCCCAAACCCACTCCACAATGCTGCTGTCACAGTGGTTGGCTGGCCAAGCTCATTTTCTAGCTCCTTACCTTGTCATGTTTTTGCTGTAAATTGATCTTACTGCTCTATGGGATATATGTGGTGGCGTATGTGTTTTTAAAAATGTGTATCAGTAGTGTTGTTCACTGAGATCTGCTGCTTTGCTCTAAGACCAGCAGTCTCATCTCTGGTAATCAGGGAGTCGTGTTGTTTCCTGGATCACCTGTTCTACCACAGGTCTAAGCAGTCCTGTCTGACTCACTGAAAAATGTTGTGTGTGAGATCATGTTAAATTCCATATTATGAAGTGACATCTGAAATAATGTTTGTTCTCCCCTTCTCTGCTTCTCACCTGCTCTGCATTTCCCTCTTGTAAAGCGGGGATGTCCTCCCTCTCCCTGACTCGCCTGGCTGTGCTTTCCAGCAGGGCTTCAAGCTCTTGTAAGTGCCAGCACGAGCTCAGAATTGGGCTGAGGTGTCCTGTTGGTAAAGTGAGAGGGGCTGTGCTGCTGTGGCTCAGGCGTGTGTGTGATACCTGAGAGTGCTGGCTCAGAGCCAGAGCGGGCGGTGCCAGCCTGCAGCAGGGGTGTTCTGCCAGAGCCCAGGGGGCACAAGAAATAATCTTGTCTCTCTTAGCTGATGTCTCAGCATCACTGCAGATTAGAGACTTGTTGATTTTCATTGCTGAACGCCCATGAAATAAATGTTTTAAGACTTTGGCTCATTTTTTAGTCCCAAGAGTGACTTTTTAAAGTCCCTGGTGTATTGGTCAGTCCAGTCTTCCCAAACTCTTGGAAACTTTTACTTGGAAACTTTACCCAGTTTCCCTCTGGCTACATAGCTGCCCAAATGCCTGATAAAATTCTAAAAGATCAGATCAACTGACAGTCATGGTGCAGCTCCACAAAGGTGGGTTTTTAATGACTCAGTTGAGTTTAGTTTGAAGAGCTGGCAGAACAGTACACAACACTGGAGCAATAAGAATCAACAGAGAATTGCTAGGGTGAGAAACAGTAATAGGTGCCTGATCTTTGAACCAACTGATAAATAAATCAAGGATAATCTAGTGAGGTATTGACATGTGGTGTTACAGAACAGTCAGTTAAAGAGCTCAGGCCTGGGTTTGGGTGGATGTGTAGATACAGTCTTGGCCAGGGGGTCTGTGTCTGGGGTCATGGAGGGGAGATGGAAATCATGAATGAAACAGAAATCAGCGAGAGGACTGGCAGCTTCCTTACCAGTGCCATTCATTCCTCAGCAAGTGGGATTTTATTCTGAGGGAAATAAGTATTGGGGACTTTTGTGAGCTTTTATCCCCTCACCTCCTCACTCTTCTTTCCAGTGCTTGCTCCCTGCCCTGCTGTTTCTTACAGGCGCTGGCATGGGATCCAGAGCTAATGCCAGAAATGCTTCTCATTGCTGCCTTCTCAGGATCTAATTTTGCCCTCTGACAAGCCCAGCTCTCAATGTCACACACTGACACGCTGCTGAAGAGCTGCTGTAGTTGGCAGAGGATATAAATTGCAGTTTTTGTCATTCTAAACCGAAGCTGCTTCTTGCCCATCTAGGACCCAGTAGTGACCCCAGAGTAGTGCCTCTAATTCCCAGCCTGGCTGGTTAATGCCTTTGCCTCTGTGCTTGGCCCTGCATCCAGGTAGCTCTAAACAGAATGTGCTTTTGATATGGCTGAATGATAGCAGGGTCATCAAATACTTCATAGGTTCTCCTGTAAAAAACACCAGTCATGCAGATTGTTTTTAAATATAAATCTGTAGGAAACCAGGCCTCAGAGAGGCCCGCTTGAATAAACTTTGTATTAAAAAAAGACATTCAGCTGATACTCTACCTCTTAAACTACTGCTAGAAGCCAAATAGTGTCTAATCTCAGGTTCTATACTGCAGTGACAGCTAAGAGTTAACTGGCTTTCAACTGTAAAAGCTTGAAAGTTCCTTTAAAATTGTGGAGTGTATATAAGTTTACAGTTAAAATTTAATTTTTGTTGATCTTTTTTCCTCCCTTTTTCTAGTCTGAAAAGTATCCTGTAATTAGATTCAGTTTTACAACACTGCTGTTAGTGCAAACCGCAGTGGTTTTGTATTACAATTCATAGTCAGATATTAAAAGAACAAATACAAACCACAGTGAAACCCCCGTTGTGTTGTAAACACAATCAATTCCAGACTGCAGGAATGCAAAACCCTCAAATTAATAACAAAAAAACTAATGGCAGAGAATATTAAGCAGTGTAAAGAGCTAAATAAAAGTCAATTTTATACATAAAATACTTATTTTAAAACACCTACATGCAGTCTTAAGTCAAATCCACATGCTCAGCTTCAAAAGCCAACCAGCCAAGTACAAGAAAAGCCTTACTGGTTGTGAATGCTAATGTTGTTCAAGGAAACTTACGAAGTGTTGGAAAACTGTTTCATGGTTGCCTGAGAACAACAGAGCAACAGGAAAATAACTAATTACTCACTTTTAATTTCTAAAAAATCTTTCAAATTTTTAAAGTGAAGCTAAGTGTGCTACTAACACAGAAAATCCTAATATTTTACAAACAGTGTAAACCCTGCTATAAAAAACATGCACATATTTGTGTACATTGCTTAGGTATACAGAATAGATAAACAATTTTCAGGTTTAAGCTTCTAATTGGTGTTTAAATTGCCCATTGCATACTGCTGTGGGCTGTTTATTCCTTGATCAGATAAAATACTTTGAAATTCTGGGTCAGCAGTTGGTACTGTTGTTTCAAAATCCTCTAACTACTCCTTATGTAAGCAAAATACTGTTGGGAGCTTAAGGTTAGAAAGGGGATTTTCGATTTTATTGCAGTGGCTGCAAGCAGAGGTCTGTGCTCACCTAAGCTGCAGCTGTTAACTCTCAGATAATTGACTGTGGTGTGATGTGTTATTTTTTGAATAGATGCAATTGCAGTTAAGGAGAAATTTCGTTTTTCACTGGTGTGGATTTGTTGGTTGTGCCAGTAAGAGAAGGAGGTAAAACCTGTGTGTAGGGATTCAGGCATAAATGACTGAACATTGCTGTTTGTTTGGAACTCCCACCCCTCTCTTTGCTGGGTTAGAGAATTTCCCCTCTAGATCACAGCTACTCCTTTTTGTACATCCTCCAGAAAAAAAGGCTGAACCCATCCAGCTTCCCCATCTTCAGCAGGAGGGGATCCCAGTGCCTGGCTTAGATTGCATTTACCAGACAGAGCAGTGTTTTCATCAGAGCTGCTCTCATCATCCGGAGCAGCAATTCCCGCACAGCTTTGCCACCCATCAGTGCCTGCTTTCATTGTTTGAATCCCTCAAAGGGCCCTTGTGAGCCATGCTGAGCACACAGCGGGGCTGTTTGGGGCACTGCTGCTCTCCCTGCCTGGCCATGGGCTGCGAGGAGCAGCTGGAGTTAGCCCTCGCATGTATAGTGCTGTTAGCTCAAATTCACTTTCAGGAGGCTTGGTTTTTAGTGATTTTTGTTGTTGTTTTATCTCGGCGTGTTTTTGGAAGGGAGAGCTGGGCTCCACTCTGTGATGCCCTGGCCTGCTCCCTGGGTTTGGGGGAAGGTTGTTTGATTCCCTCTGGGTGCTGAGCTGGAGAAACAACAAAGCTCTCAGGAGGGTGCAAACTTCTTGCAAACTTCTACTTGCAAACTTCAGAACATTAAGGTACACTAAGGTACTTGGCAATTTTTAAAGCAACATCCAGACAAAGTAAGGCACTTTACAAACTTTTAATTTATCCAGACACCACAAGGCATTGACTGCAATTTTTTAGTGTGGCTTACAATGTATTTCGAGAAGAAAACTTTAGGAGAAGAAAGAGGAAGGTGTGTAGTCACCCCGCTGTGATCCAGCATGGTTTCAGCTCCATGTCAGCCTGGGCACCCGTGTCACTGTCCCTTCCCCAGCTCAGCACTGTCCTCCCCGGCCGGGCTTTGCTGTTCCTGGCCTCCTGCGGGTCACTCTGACATTTGGGGTCAGCCCCACGGTGCTGGTGTGGAGCAGAGGCTGACCAAGGCTCGAGGGGCTCGGCCCTGGAGCAGTGACCGCCCCACCTACGCAGAGCGTGCCCTGTCCCCCTCCTTCCCACCTGGCTGTTCAGTCATTCCTGCAGTCATCCTGTCAGTCATTCCTGCCAGTGTCCTGCCCACTCACCATGCATGGTGAGCTGCCCACAAGCCCGTTCCTGGAGCAGTTGTCTGCAGAAAAGCCGTGCAAGTCAGAGAAGGAAGTAACAGAGTCGCCAATTTTAGGTTGAAATTCCATGTAGGCGTCTGTTGCACCAAAGATGATGATACAACTTTGCGTGTTTCACAGAGTGGTAGATATTTCAGCTAACCAGACAAAGTCTTTTTTTTCCTTAAATTTCTCAATTAAGCAATGTTTCTTCTTGTTGTTCAGAGCCCCTGTCATAGCAAGTGTATATAATTGTGATGTTCTGTCATTGGGGAAGGTTCCAGTTTCTTCAGAACTGTGTTTCAAACTTGTTTTGAAAATGCAATTACGAGTGGTGAACGGAACTTCAGGTAAAAGTGTTTCACCTTTATTTCAGTGTTCTGTATGTGTTATAGGTAATCAGTAGTGAGGCCAAAGGCTTGCAGCTTTGTGGAGTAGCTGGGCACAGGGCTGGAGTGACTGAACTGCCTTCAGCAGTGGCGGAGAGAAAGCTGAGCTTGTCTTCTCCACCTCTGGCCTGGGCTTTCCCCTTCCTCAGCCCACGCTGGGGCCCCGAGGAGCCGCTGCCCTGCCGCTCTTCCCAAAGCCAGCTGCTGACCATGCAGCGTGTCCCGGGCGAGCTGTTGGGGTGGCTTTGGGGCAGAGCTGTGATCCGTGTGCTGACCCAGCCCATCCCCGCAGGTCGTCCACGCGGCCGGAGGTGGCGAGCATCGAGCCGCTGGGCCAGCAGGGCTGCCGCTGCTCGCAGCGGGCGCTGGTCCAGGCGCGCTCCTCGCAGCCCACGCGCCTCACCACCATCATCTCTGCTGAGGACACACGTAAGTCTGAGCCTGCCTGAGCAAACCGCTGCTTCTCGTGGGCATCCCGCTGCTCCGGAAACAAAGCAGAGGTTTAGAAACGCACAGGCAAATTTCTGTTCCTGTGCACGGTCGTTTTAGACTCTCCGTGGGCGTGGGTTTTCACTTCTGTTTGGCTCAGATAAGTGTTAATGATTTTAATGATACATCTAGGACAAAAGTAATTCTTAAACCAAAATCCACAAATAGAGGGACTGGCTGAAATATGAAAAAGTATTTAATAAAAATGCCTAATGCAAATTCAGATACTTTGCATTTAAAAAAGCTGGAAGTTGCCTTGGTGTTTGTCATATATACCTGGTTAGTTTTTGTACCGACAGGCAAAACCAGATGGCCAATTAAATGCCTTGCAGTCACTGACTGAAGGAGTTTATGGGGGTTTACTGTCTGTGGGTAAAAGTCATTAATTTGTCTGGGGCCTGAGAGCACTGTAGCAACTCTGCATAAGCACTCAAGAGACAACACCTGTAACTGTCAGTGTGGCTGGAAATCAGAGTTTCTACAGATCTATTCTGCAGTTCAGTGAGGAAGGGAACTATTTTCTTGCTTTCTGAGCCACCATTTGACCACGAGTTTCTTCATCAAGGTCATGACCGAGTTTCAGTTCCTTCAGTGTCAGTGTCTTGCACCACTGGCTAAATTTGAGGTGCATCTTGACTTACCAGTGTTCTTGATGAGCACATCCAGTATTGTGATTTCTTGTGCTCTTTCTGATGTGTCTTCAAGTGACTGGACAAGTGCTTCGCTGTGATGCCATTGTTGATTTAATTCATGGCATTCAAGTTGTGTCCACAACGAGAGAGCTCTACCTTGAGGACTCACCACTGGAGCTCAAAATTCATGCTTTGGATTCAGAAGGTAAGAGATTTGCTTGTAGGAGATTAAATATGTATGGAAAGTTCTAATTGTCTGATAGATGCACTGGCTTTATTTGTGACACAGGTGATTGTTTGAAGCCAAGTGGAGAATTTTAAGGGGTTTCTCTGGATAATACATTGTGAAATTGTCTGTTATTTTGTCTTCTTTTCTTTTGAGCCGAGGTAGTCTAAAGAATTTTGCAAAAGGGTGTATTTGTGACCAGTCAGGTATCCAAGAGCAAGTTTGGAGGTGATGTTTGAGACCAACCACCTCTTGCTCAATCTGTTAAGGACTGCACAAACACTCACTTTTGGGAGGCACCATTTAGGCTCGTATGAGTCAGTGCATTTGGCCTGAATGCATCATTATTTAGTAGGAGCAGAAAACTTCTGCTTTTTGTAGTCTGTAGCATCAGAAAAAGAACCATGATCTGGTAAGAATTCCATGCTTTTGACAGTCAAGTTTTGTGCACGCATAATGCACCAAGCGAGGGATTTTTAGGACAACTACTGGAAGGAGATAATGTGTCAAGCAGCTATAAAAGGTTGAATTAATTGTTTTGGGTACTTACTGAGCCCATCCTACCTGTGTTTGTGAACCATGTTAATAATGAAAAGTGAATTTGTTTTTATCCTATGTGTAATGCTGGATTCCTGGCTTGGTGTTTGTACAAACCCAAGGGTGCTCCGTGGTTCTTCTTAAAGGGATAAAATAGAGAAATATCCTTGGGAAATAAGTCATGGTTTATGTTCCAGGAAGACTCTCTGCTTATTTTTGTTTTAATCTGGCTGTTTGATTTGTAGGGAACACTTTCAGCACCTTGGCAGGGTTGGTGTTTGACTGGACAGTCGTGAAGGACCCGGAGGCCGATGGCTTCTCGGACTCCCACAACGCTCTACGGTACAGCCACGTCCTTTGGTCCCAAAAGCCTCTGCAGTCTGATCTGTGAAAATCCTTCCCCACTTCCAGGCAGCTTACTGAACTCATGCCTAAAATAATAATGCTTCAGGGTCACTTGGTTTAGGTTGGGTTTTTTTAAGTGTCTACCTACTCGACAACCTGGGCACTCGCATCTCTGTTTATTTTAACTGGTAGTTTTAATGAGCAGCTCTGGTAGCTCTAATGCAATAATTAGCAATAAATAGATGCCCTTGTTGATCTTGCTGAAACATCTCCTGCAAAAGGAAGATTTATCAGTAAGATTGTTGCTTCAGGATGAAGGTGACACCCTGTAAAACATGCTCCTCTTTCCATTTCCTGTCATTTGCCCATTTATGGCGGATTCCTTCCCTCTTTTCTTGCCACTTTTCCTTGAAATTTCTAACAGTTACTACAAGTCTGCTTGTAGATGATTTTCATAGTAATTTATTAAATACATCCTGGCTTCTTGAGAGAGGTCAAAGTTATGTTCTGCGTTTGTTGAGCTGTTGCTTTTATAATCATAAGCCTTGGTTCTTGCACATCACTTTTTCTACAATATTGAGAGTTTTTGCAGTCTCACTTACTGTACAAACTGGAGGGGTCATTGTAGACAACATGTGCAGTCTTCTGATAGCTCACAAGCAAGCTTCAAACAAGCTTATCTGTCACAGAAATTAGCTGCAGATACCTTGAAGAATGGAGAAAATTTAGGTATCTGGTCCCAGGCAAACATCTTCAATTGGCTTAAAAATGGAAGTGGCTGGGAATAGATGCTGGTGGTGTTTCTGTGTGGGTTTACAAAGGTTGGTTAACAATTTTCTACTGACTTCTTGATTCCCCTTTCAGTATACTCAAGTTCTTAGAATCCACTTACATCCCTCCTTCCTATATATTGGAGATGGAAAAAGTTGCTAAGCAAGGAGATACCATTCTGGTGTCTGGAATGAAAACAGGGAGTTCTAAATTAAAAGCAAGACTTCAGGAAAGCATCTATAAGGTAAGAAACTTGAGTGTATCCTTATGTTTTTAACATTTCATCTTGGAGCCCAGTGTGCCAGGAGTGCTGTGTGTTTGCATTGTGGATGTCACAGGTCAGACTGATAAAATGTGAGCATGTCCATGTGCTCAGTACAGTTAGGCAGAACTAAACTAAATTTTGGAATAAAAATACAATTCTCAACATGCACTATTACTTGTGCCACCTTACCAGTGGTACACACATGGAGATAATATTTTAGTGGAATGCTTTTTACAGCTGAGGTTCAGATAGCCCAAGGCCACTCTGCTTTGAGCAGAAACATGAAGCACAAAATATAATAACACAAATCTGCATGGTCTGTTTCAAACAAATGAGCTGCTTTAAATGTGGTTACTTTTTCTCTTCTTTCCCCCTCCATCCAACAGGATGTACACCCTGCAGAAGTCAGATTGCTTATTTTGGAAAACATCCTTTTGAATCCAATATATGACATTTATCTTCTGGTAGGAACATCAATTCAGTACAGAGTTCAGAAGCTGAGGCAAGGGAAGATCACAGGTTTGTTCTGTTCTCTTTATTTTTATTTTTCAATGCTTTGTGTGAATTTTTAACTGCTGAGAAATTTTTAATTGTGTTTAAACTACTTTGTTAATATTTAATACTGTTTTCCTAAGGCACACAATGATACAGCTGTTTAGTTCCTTCAGTCAAAAAAAAATTGTGACTGTTAAGAATAAACTCTTACAGATTTGTCAAGGATGTAAAGACAAGGGTAACTTGGAACAGGAGCTGACACTGTCATTTTAGATGTTGACAGTCACTAAGGAACCGACTGACTTGCTTACTTAAATCAAATTTAGATCAGTAACTTTTCTAACAGAAAATGTTTTATTGGCAAATGGATTAGCTCCACAGAGTGAAGCCTTTATAAATGTGGGTTAGCTGGCTTTATGCCCATTACAGAGCTTTGAGTGCCTTGAGTTTTCTCTCTTCTCTCCTTTTTTCCTTTTTTCTGTTTTGTCTTTTTTTTTTTTTCTTCCAAAGCTGGAAATCAGATGGATGTTAGTTCTTAATAGTGAGTTGATAATAGTTGGGAATTGCAGTTTCACAGACAATAAAGTTTGTCAAGAAGCTCATTTTTGTATGTCTGTTGATATGATGACAGAAGTGCTATTTTCACAAGACATTAAAAATACTGATTCAATATGTGCACTAGGCATCAATAAAAAATAACCAGCAATAATCAGCAGCAGCCAAACACTGCCACACCTGCTTTTATTTCATGCCTTGTCTTGTTTTGCCCCAGAAATAGCCATGCCATCAGATCAGTACGAGCTGCAGCTCCAGAACAACCTCCTCCACCCCAAGGGAGATCCCTCCCGGCCCGTTGCCAAGCTGGACCAGGCAACCTCCGTGGTGACTGCATTGCAGCAGGGGCAGACCAACCTCGTCCTGGTGCACAAGAGTATCCTTCCTCGGGAATGCTTCTCCAGCCACTGCTCTGTGGCCGGGGACAAGCTTTCCACCCCTTGCAACACAAAAAGATAAAGTTGTCCTCGTTTGTACCAAGAGTTTGGAAATCAGGAGCACTGATGGAGCCATGGAAAGCAGCACTGCTGTGAATTCAGTCTCAGCAGAGCTGTCTGATGCCTTGGAATGTTTTAACAAATTCAGTTGGCAAAAGATGACTTAAATGTGTGTTAGTGTTCTAGTGACAAGAGAAAATAGAATTGGAGAAGTTGAGGGGGTGGAGGGGCAGGAAGTACCCTCAGTGTTTTCTTGATTAGTAAAAGAAAAATATTTATACACCAGATATATGTATGTCTGCTCTAACAGCATATAGACTAAATACTGTGACTATTTCTTAACAAGGAAAAATAAATCAGTGTCTTTCTGTCTTAGATGACACCTACGTCATACGTTAGACAGGGATGGTTGAACGATGCCTTGGAATGTTTTAACAAATTCAGTTGGCAAAAGATGACTTAAATCGTGTCTGTTCCCCTCAGGCACTGTAGAAATGCGATGGGGCTTTATTTAATTTTTTATATTTCAATCATTACATTCTCTAGTGAGATCTCTCCAAAGTGCTCACTTGTGTCTGTGGGGACACAATAAAGACGCTCTTACACCTGCCAGGTTCAGCAGAAAGGAGGAAAATGGATGGATTTATTTACATTATCTCATTTTTATACACGTCCCAACTCCACAAGGGATTGGAGAGCATGTCACTTCCTTCTCCATCCCACTGGAGAAGAAGGGTGCTCATCAAAGTTCTCTTATCACAAAAGGAATGAAAAACAGAAAATGCCGTTAAGTAAACATTGGCTGTTATTTACATGAATCTGTGTGAAAAGAATCTGACTCCAAGGTTAAAAATAGAAGGCTTACAAAAACCAGGGCAACACTCACTGACTTGCACTGAAGTGGGGATGGATAATGCTCATTTGCAGTGTACAGTTAGCTTTGAAATAGCCAAAGAGGCACGAGGAGCCCCAGGAAAATGCTGATCTTGACTTGGCTGGTGCTGAAGCCGTGTGTTCCTTCACTGAGCCCGCAGGTCTCCGCATGCAGGGCGTGTCCAGGCTGCCCAACAGCACTGTCTACGTGGTGCCTCCTGCATACCTGGGTTGGTATTGCTGCACTCTTCTTCATGGCTTAATGCAGTTTCTTGCCTCGTTTCTGTGGTTTCCATGCTGTATCTCCACGCTTCGTTTCTCGTGTTAGTTTTCAAAGAAAAGTAATTTTATTCGTAAAAGTAGCTCACTGTGAAATAGGTTTTATGTATTTTCTTTTGTCTCTGTAGTCAGCGGTTTAAAATAATGAATGTTCTGCAGAGTGTGGGCACCAGAAGCAGAATGCTTTTCTGCATTAGATAAAGAGGCTGCTGGCTTGTGCTGTTCAATATTTCCTGTTTTGCAGGATTCACAGTTCATCCAGGTGACAGATGGGTGCTGGAAACAGGCAGACTTTATGAAATTACAATTGACGTGTATGATAAATCAAGCAATAAGGTGTATTTATCTGATGTAAGTTGAAATGTTTCTATACTTTCCAGTGACTGTCTCCTAAATCCCTGCTTTGAAATTATTTGAGTGGTTTCTTACTTACATTGAGACAGGACGGTGCAAAGCATGTTGTTTCTTGCCTTTTCCTTTTTTCCATTTGTTTTGTTGTTACTTTTTAAAAATAAAGCACTCTGGGTGATTCATGTGAGATTATTGGAGTCTTAAGTGCTGTAGGAAAAAATGGAAGTTGGACAATGTTCTTCAGGTTGGATGGGACATGGAGCAACCTTAAATCATCCCATCCCACCCCTGCCGTGGGCAGGGCCACCTCCCACTGTCCCAGGCTGCTCCAACCCCCTTCCAACCAAGCCTTGGCCACTGCCAGGGATCCAGGGGCAGCCCCAGCTGCTCTGGGCACCCTGTGCCAGGGCCTGCCCACCCTCCCAGGGAAGAGCTTCTTCTTAGGTTCTCTATACTAGGTACCAAATGAACGTAGTCCTTAAAAAACTGTAAAGAAAACCAGATTTAAATAGTTCACCTGCAACAAGAAAAAACGTTTTAAGTTATTGCTTTTCAGAATATTGGAGCTATGGGAATGTTATTTTATTTGCCCATAATTGCTTTTTGGGATACAGATCTGAGTTTGAGCTAAAGCTCAGTAGTGTGCTGTTGAGGCAGTATATTCACATGTTCTCTTGTGTTTAAGAAGGAAAAAAATAGAAAATTACTGTAAAATATTCATTATTTAGTGGTATAAATATGGGTATTTCCATGTTAAATTACATGTTGCTGATAATTTAAAAAAACCTTTGTGGAGTTAATGCTATGTGTAAAGGTAAAATCTTACTGAGAGACTGAAACCTCATGAGAAAATTCTGATCAGTTTCAACAACGTGTCTTCGAACTGTGTTATTAAACAAGAGTTTGCACATTGACTTGTTTTGGTATGTTTACAGCTTTCTGTCCTCTATTAGTGTCAGTTACCTGTGGCAATTTCCATTTCATATTCTGCTTTTAGAACATCAGAATTACTACAGAGCTGTCCAAAGAATACTTTGAGGTGCTGCAGTCATCTCTGAACGGGTCCTATCATTATGTGCTGGCAGTAAAGGCGGGTCTGACCACGATTGATGCTGCACTGACATCAGTGGTTGATCAGGTGTGTCTTTGTGAAAACTCCTGTGCTTCCCTGCTAGGCCTAAAAATAATTGAGCTGTGCAGTAGTGACTTCATAGCAAAAGGGAACCTAAGAATTACATGGGTCTGAGCTGTCTTTGTTTGAACAGATTAAGAACCAAATTCTAAGATCCTTTCTTCATGAAAACTGTCAATTGAGTCAACAGAGGATTTGCTTAAATAAAGACTGTGGGATTTTGCTCCCGAGCATGTGGCAAACTCCTGTTAAGGCAGTGGTGCACAGCACTGATTTCTTTTCTCGTGGCAGATCCTTGTGCTGGGCAAGGGGCCTCTCACAGGCTGAGGGAATTTTACACTTTATTGTGGTAGAATCATCACTCTCATACCCTGGCCTTGTTCTGCAGTCAGTTACATTGGGGAAGTTTGCTATCCATTGGTAAGTGACCTTAAACTCTGGAATGACAATCTGCCAAATGTATCAGCCTGCACATTTCTCCAAATTAATATTCATTAACTTTCTGCTGGTTGGGCAGGCTGCTGAATGTGTGGCTAACTAGGGCACGTGGTGTGGAAGTGAGTTGCTTTTGCTTGAAACTTCAACACTTCAACCCATTTGCTGTGAAATCATTTTAGTGATTCCTTGAGCAGGATTTAGTAGATCCTTGAATGTGATAAGCCATGGCCATTCTCTGTGTCAGAAATGTTCTCTTCAGTGGCAAGGCATCCCCTGAGAGCAGTTTTTCCTTCAGAGCTGCAGTAGCAGTGGGTTGTGGCACTGCTGTGACAGCAGAGCTGTGGAGGCCAGCGTTTGTGGAGGTTGAACAATGGGTCCTCCAGGCTGAATTCTGTGCAGAGTGGGATGAGCAAAGAGTAAATGCAGGTGCCAGGTGTCCAGATTGGCTCTCCAGATGAGGTCTCAAATAGGAGTAGTGGAAGAGAGTGTATTTCTTCTTGCTGTTTGCCTTTGAAATGAATGTGGGCACCTGGATCTCCACAGCAATAGTGCTCCATTAATACAGTAGCACACCTTGCTGCCAGGAGCTGTTTGCTCACAAGTAACTCTCTTCATAAGTGATCCTAAATAGTTTTCCTTCCTCTCTGAGGTGTTTTCAAGGACTTGTCAGTACATAAGGACTAAACATTAACTCAGTGGTGCTGTCTGTAACACTGTGCTCTTGCCCTTTGCAGGATGGAGGTGTTCATACCTTACCAGTTGCAGTGCGAAACCGCCAGGATGTGGAGATCTATGTGCCAATATTTCTTTTACCCAGCATTCTGATGTTTCCTTGGCAGCCAAAAGCAGGAGTCTACCAGCACACCATCCAGGTATGCCAAAGAAACACCCAGCTGCAGGGAGTGGTGCTCAGGCAGGCGCAGTGAGCCCTGACACCACTCAGGTAGGGTTGACTTTGGATACTTCAGGCACCGTGGCATCCAGAATGTAATTTGGAGGAACTTCATGGGATGTTAGCTACAGGAGTTAATATACAGTTTAAAAAAAGCACCAACAAACCAACAAAAGTAAAAACTCCACTGACTTTTATCTCGTCTTCCCTTCCTCTCTCCCTCACACGTGCACCGTGCACCTATGCCTGGAGTGGTTTGGAATTCCGGGAAGCATCCTATATGCCAAGCTCCACAGCAATCGTTAGAGGCTGCCCTTTGCTGGCAGGGACTGGGAATATGAATGGGAGTGTGAAGTGACTGCAAAAAGGGCATGACAAGATTAATTAGCAGCACTCTGCCAGCCTTGGACATCAGTATTCTTCACTCGCTGCACACCTCGTGCTTCTAATACAAAGTTCCAGGGAGGCAAGGGTCACAGCTCGTTCACAGAAGGGATGTTTTCCATACTTTTCTTAGGTGTGTCTTTGCTCCCAAGCTGTCATTTGGTCCATATGCTTCATGAAGCAAATGGTTTGTCTTCCAGTATCCAGTATCTCCAGTCTAAGGAACAGAAAGTTGTGTTTTCTCAGCCCAGACTCCTATCCTAGGCCAGTGGTACCCAGCTCCTGCGCTCAGGTGTTGGATGCACAGTTCCTACCTCTCCCTTTTAGCATGAAGCAGTGCTCAGTTTTGGATCTGTCTTAAGTAAACCATATCCAAAGAGGCAGCAGGACGCTTGGTGGCAGGCTCTTCTCCCAGGTAACAAGGGACAGGATGAGAGGAAATGCCCTCACATTTAGACTGGATTTTAGACAAAATTTCTTCACAGAAAGGGTTGTCAAGCACTGGCACAGGCTGCCCAGGGTGGTGGTGGAGTCACCCTCCCTGGAAGTGCTCAGAAATCACGGGGATGTGGCCCCTGAGGACATGGTTTCGTGGTGGACTTGGTAATCTCGGGTCTTTTCCAGCCTTACTGGTTCAGTGATGCCATGATGAGAATCAATCTCATAGAGATGATTTCTCCAGTGTAAATCTAAAGGCAACTCCATTGAGTTGAGCACTGCATCTCTATTTGTCTGTTCTGTGGCATTAGTTTGGTTTACTTCGTGCTATTCCTGGCCACACCAGCAGAGTGTGGTAAAAATTCTTAGTACAAATCTGCATTTTCAGTGCTTCATCATAATTCTGCTGGAGTTTTCCCAGTAAGGGAAAGTAGATGTGGTTTTGTTTCCTACCTCTCTCACCTTATCTTGCATATATAATGAAGTATCTCACTAGAGAGCATTCCTTCATGATACTGCAATAATTGTTTCAGTATTCTTGCTTTACTGTGATTTTTTCAATAAAAACGTAGAAACTTTTTTCTCCCAAGATTTAAATTTTGCTGAAACTGACACCTTTCTTCCAGCCTCTCCATCCCACAGTACCAGTGGTGGTTGTCAACAGCACACACAAAGCCTGACTGTTGTTCCTGCCTCTCCATCAGTGCTTGCCTCCCACTCCATAGCTTCAGTCAGGCTGTTTCAAATGGGTGAATAGACTTCTCCTGATAATAAGTCAAAAGGGATTTTTGGATCTAGCCAAATTCTGTTTATAGCTAAAGTAACTCCCTCCAGATGGTATCAGAGCGCCTGGCAGGATTTAGTGTGTCAGCTGTCGGGTTTGTTGGGGGTTGCTTTGTTCATGTCTGTGCTGCTGAGGTGGTTCCTGTCCTTCCTTCAGTCGGTGCACCAGGGGTGCAGTGCCAGCTGGGTGAAGCTGAGCACGTGGAGATTCCTGGTTTTTGGGAGGGCATCACTCGCAGGCAGCCGTGTGGAGCTCCCCTGCCGGGCTGTGGGTGATGATCAGGCTGCAGGGGAAGCTGCTTTCCCTCCTCTCCTCGGAGCAGACTGACTGCTAGACAGAGGAGATGTAGTGAGGAGTCTGGGGTTTATGGCAAGGAGATGAGACTTCACACCGTTATTAAGAGTTGGGTATTTCTCTTTTATGTTTCATGCTCATCTCCCTCTTTCCACTAAAATAGCTTTGCAAATGAGCTGAACTCCTGCATTCTTTCAGCTTTTCTCACCACATCCTGGGCACCTCCTGTCACACACCAGTACCTATGTATCCATTTCTGTGTCCTTCTCTAATCAGGTTGTGCTTGTGCTCAGAGGAAGGAAGAAGGGAAATGGTGATCCTCTTCATTTTCTTTTTATTCTCTTTTCCTAGTAAAAATTACTAGCTAAGCTCCTGCATAATTTAGATTTGTTTGTTTTCCACACTGTCCTTCTAGACAAGATTTATCACTTTGTTCATTTTTAATTATGCAGCGGGTTAAAGGAAATGCTGAGGAACTTAAATTAAAACAATATACTTTTAAAAAAATTGCTCCAGTGTTCACCCTTGTTTTACTCTGATGGAACTTCTGACATTTATTTTGAAGTGTGAAAGAAGCTGAAATTAAAATGAACAAAGGATAGCAATCTTCTCATATCTCTGCTATTTCAGCTTGCTTATTTGAAAGTCCTGAGGTGTTACTTTGTTTGGGTTTCCCATTCTCAGTGCATTCCTCGTTTTCACGCGAGATACCCAAAGCTGAGGAATGTGAGAACCATATACTTCATTAAACCTTTGAAAGATTTTTCCCTCTGTATTCCAGGCTCAGGGTGGAAGTGGCAACTTCAGCTGGTCCTCTTCCA
Organism: Platysteira castanea; assembly: GCA_013397175.1. Taxonomy (NCBI): domain Eukaryota; kingdom Metazoa; phylum Chordata; class Aves; order Passeriformes; genus Platysteira; species Platysteira castanea. The sequence continues at coordinate 372,656 of VYXC01004482.1, read as the reverse complement.
GCCAGGCAGTGGCTACAGTGACAGTCAAAGGAGTGATGAGCACGGGCAGTGATGCTGGGGTCAGCGTTATCCAGGCGCTCGACGTTCGGAACCCGTTGCATTATGGAGAGATGAAGGTAAGAGATTTATTTTTCAGTGATTGTTCTTGAGTATGGCTTTTGGAAGCAGTGAAGGAGCTGAGAATGCCATAGCATTCCCCTCCCAAAGCGTTCCCAGGAGGTTTCCCTGCCTGCCCTGTGCTGGGTTGGGTGATTAGTTTCAGTTTGTGCACTGGGGAATCAAACTCTGTCTGGTGCATTAACTTTACTCCTATTTTTGCCCCTTCCTGATTTCTTTGGCAAGTCTTTTTCCTTGCTGGAAGTTTTAAGTGCAGGAAGGAAATGGTAATGGACTCCTGGCCATCTAAGCAGACAAGCCAAACTAAAAATTCGTTCGGTAGGGTGATAGGTGGGTGTTCTCCCTTGATAGAAAAGGGTGACAGTTGTTATCAGGATGTGCAAGGATTTTTCTGTCTAGAGAAGTAACTGAAGTGAGCACAGTGCTGCAGACTGACTCCAGATACCTAAGCTGGCCAAGAAAAAACAGTATTGTAGGAAAATGAGGAGAAAATGGCAATGAAAAACACAGCTCCCAGGAGGGATTTTGTGGTGTCTCTGCAGACCATGCCCTGTTCTTAGGTCGTGGTGGTCAGTGTGTGGTGTGGAGTGAGGAAAATGCAGGAACAGTACATCTAGTGGCCCTAAAGGGAGGGGTGACATGAACTAAAATCTGTTCAGAATTCACCTTACACACTCGCTGTGAAGTAATTCTCTGAATAACCCAGGATGCTGCTCTTCAGCAGTGCAGCAGTTACCAGCAGCAGACACAGGAATGAAGATTTTTTCAGCTGGAACTTCTTATCCTCAAACATAAGTCAAAGCCTGAAGACAGAAAGAAACCTCTGTCCATGTGAGCTTTCAGAGCAGCGTGTTGCACAATCTGAATAGGTTATTTTTGAATGCCTTTGTTCTTGTGTTAGGAGCTGCTTTCTTTGTGGAGTAGCCCTTCAGAGTTCTGTTTACTGACCTCAGTGAGCAAGTTTTAGTAGCAGTAGTAGTTTTAGGAGTAGTTAATCCATGCAGATTACATCTTTGACTCTGTACCATATGGTTTGGTATGCTGAAGCCAGTTGCAGAAGATTAAGTAGTTAAGATACTGCAAATGAAAGCTTTGATCATAGTGATTGTTACGAAACCTGTGGTCAGTCTGAGGTGAATTCTTTATTGGATGCTAAATCTGTCCCAGCTGGTGACGTGACCTCCTGGAGACACCACACAACTTAGCCCACACTTCAAAGTCTACAAAGCAGAGGAGAATGACAGGAGTAGCAGTAGAAGGAAGGCTCCCCAAGCTGCTGTGGGCTCGGGCTGGCAGGGGAGCAGAGCCCTGGCACACAGCTGTCCCTGTTCCTTCCCCGTCAGGTGCACGTGAGCGAGCCCAGCGCCATGGAGTTCACTCCCTGCCAGGTGGAAGCTCACGTTGGGCAGGTCCTGGAGCTGCCCCTGAGGATCAGCGGCCGCACCGGCGTGGACAAGGGCGAGCTGGTCCCGCTGAGCGACTGCTCCCAGCTGGAGCTGGTGGTGGAGCTGGAGAACCCCGGCGTGTTCAGCCCCCTCGAAGGTGCTCTGACGCCCTGCCTGGTTTGGAAGTTAAATTGGTAACGGGTGTTAGCAAGTCCCAGCTCTCCCTTAGATCACTGTTTCGTGGCTCTGTGCAGTATCCCCACAGAAGTGCCAAATTTCAGAGGGGAGGGGAGCCGAGTAGTTTTATTTTGAGGATATATTTTTTATGCAGAACTTCCTTTTGATGTTTTGGGGGAATCTAAAAGCATTTGGCAGGCATTTTACTGGATAACATGTAGTCTCCCTTCTGTCTTTCTACTGATACAGTGTTTTTGGCCTGCTTTTGTAACGAAGCTGATGGGTGTTCTCATGAGAGGGGTGCACATATGTCATGTTCTGAGGTAGCATCTTTCTTGTAGGCTCCCTTCAAACAGCCATGTTGAATTTGATGAATATGCCTGGGCATTTCTTTCCAAATAAGCTCTTGTATATTTTTAATTGATCCGACAGGACGACTCAAGCCGGGTGCTGATTTTTGCAGTGGAGTGAGGGTGAAGGCTGAGGCCCAGGGCTACACGAGGCTGGTGGTTGTGTACACCCACGGGCACGGGCGCCTCAGCGCCAGCATCGCCATCGCCGCCTCCGTCCCGCTGAGGGTGAGTCTGTGTGCTCTGCTCGGGAGCAGCCCAGCTCCAAAACACCTCTACACCACACAGGGCACGTTGAGCAAGGAATAGGTTTGAAAAACCGAGGTGGGTGGGTTTACATTCCACCACTGGCTGGTTCAGTGAAGAAGAAGCTGAGTCCAGGGTCACTAGGTAGAAATACAGAAGAGGCTGCATTGTTACCTCGTCCGCAGAGGCCTAGCACTGACTCTGCAGAGCTGGTCTGAGCATTTCACCATAGCTCTGCCCCGATATGGAAAAAATGTTAGTGCAAATCCTACAGATTTGTGACTATAATGATGTAATATGATGTTGTGAGACACAAACTACAAATGGTTTTTGTGTACTGAATGTCAGGTTAATTGCTGTGGTGATGAACAGCACAGGCTGCTTCAGGGAAGCACATCAGTGCTGAATGTGTTAGAGAGGTTTGGAGTAAAACTTGTGTAGGAGAACAATTGCATACACAGAACTATTCTGGAGAGAGCACTGTCAAGTGAAATTACAATTTGACATTATTTCATTCATTTAAAAGACTTTCTTTGAAAGTGTAGCAGAATACTATCTCTCTGTGCTCAGAAGAATATGTTAAGGATCTCCCTTTTGCTGTAATTCTTCATGAGAGAGATGTGATTAGAATGCAGCTAAAACTTTTATTTGGATCCATGGCTTCTTTTGAATGCAATCCAGCTGGACAGAATCCTTGTGGATTTTGGTGCAGCTCTGGTTCTCACTAAGTGTGCTGACAAACCACTGCATGGGAGACACTGCAGCCTAATCAAATAACCAGTACAGCTGGTTATGAACATTCAGAAGGAAGTTTATTTTGCAGAGCACAACCACACTGTGTAAATAGATTATTAATTTTTAATTAATTGATTGATTAATTGATTACAGGCTATCGATCCACCGTCCATGGCTTTAGTGACTTTGGGTTCCTCCAAGGATATGTTGTTTGAAGGAGGACCGAGGCCGTGGGTCCAAGAACCTTCCAAGTTCTTCAGGAACGTCGCTGCTGAGGATGCTGAGAGCATTGTCCTGTCTTTGCTTGAACCTCCCACACCTCGAAATAACAACCAGCACTGGGTTAGGGTGCTGTGCAGGAGCCTGGGAGAGCAGGTGAGTGCCAGAAGGGATCTGTGTTGCCCTCCATCAGGCACTGAGAACTGATTTATGGTGCCATATACCTGGTATATAGCAAGATGGTTTTATAATGAGCCAGTGAAGAACAACATAAACGTTGTTTATGCATTGTGATGCAGGTTTTAGAGCAAGCATTTCACAGCATTACGTTAAAAAGTGGTTTATGGTGGGTTTATTGCAGTATAAACCCACGTCGTGGAAACCTTATGTTGTGGGATGCACTGAACATCCTGATGAGTGCAGGTTCAGTTTGCAGGAACAGGATCAGAGCAGAAGGTTGCTGAGCAGGCTGACTCCTCTGTCTGAGCTGCTCCTTTTAACCATGTTAACTTCCAGTGTAATTCTGTTTATTCTAACAAATGGCAGCCACAGGAATTCACTGCTCTGCTCTCTCTGCAGCCTTGGTGAGCATGGCCGTGCTCATTCTCCACCTGGTTTTGTTCTCTCCAAATGCAGAATGATTTACCCTGCTTTACTCACCCCTCCCCAGCCCATGAAGCTTTTAGCTTCGATTTAATGTTTTCCTCCTGCAATTCTGCAAGGCCTAAGCATTTTGGTGGGGCTGCCAAGTTCCACTGATTTCCTCAGTGGGCACTTTGCAAAGTGGAGCTGTTTGTTAAGTGCAGATTGGAAAGGAGCAGGCCTTGGTGTTGATGAGCAGGGCTGTGCATGGCTGGCTGTCCCCAGCACCTCACACCTGTGTCTGGTAAAACACAATAAAGAGGCTTTTACACCTGCCAGGTTCAGCAGAAAGGAGGGGAAAGACTTTTATTATTTACATATGTCACGTCTTACACATTTCTCAACTGCACAAGGGATTGGAGGACATGTCACTTCTTTTTTAATCCCACTGGAGAAAAAAGATGCTCATCAAAGTTCTCTTATCACAAAAGGAATGAAAACCAGAAAATACCGTTAAGTAAACATTGGCTATTATTTACATGAAACTGTGAGAAAAAATTTCTGACTCCAAGATTAAAACAGAAGGCTTTAGCAAAAACCAGGGCAACACACACCTGCCTGGCTGTCCCCAGGACACCACACCTGCCTGGCTGTCCCCAGGACACCACACCTGCCTGGCTGTCCCCAGCACCACTGCATGAGGGGGTGAGGCAGGTGACCAGAGCTGCCTCAGCCCTCTCTGGCTGTAGATCCACTTTGTTTTGCTGAAGGCTAAAAAAAAGGAATGTAAAATAAAAGACGAGATGTTTTTAAACACACTGAAGTGACTATAAATGTTGCCTTTGGGCTGTTCTGTTCTCACTCTGCAAGAACACCTGCTGTTTCATTTTTCAGATACAAGAAATTTGCTGTTTGAATCAAGTTTGATAGTAAGGAACATGAACACCTAGGAGGAGTTCCCAGGAACAATACTTTCATAGTGATACAGAACTGTTCTTGAAACATGCTCCCCCTTTTACATCTTCCTGTGCCTTAATAGTGCTGTAAATCCCCAAGAACTGCATTTTTGCTTTTGATTCTGATCTCACAGTGTAACTGAGACCTGTGGAAGTACAACGTGCCTGAACTCGACTCTTTCCTCACTTGCTGTTTTCAGGTTATTACCTTAACAGTTGGCAACAGCCCCACAGTGACCAACCCCTCCCCTCTGGTTGAACCTGCTGTGGTGAAATTCATCTGTGCCGTCCCTTCCCGCCTGACTCTGATTCCTGTCTATGGCAGCCCTCAGCTTGACCTCTCCTGCCCTCTGCTCCAGCAGAACAAGCAAGTGGTAAGCCTGGGAAGTGACAGGAGAAGAAGGTGCTCTTACAGCTGAGGAATCAGTGTTTGGAGCTCCACGTGAGAAATAAAGCGTCCGAGCTGCTGCAAGGGGAGCAGGAACTGGAGCTGTGGCCACACTGGTGCCTTGGGAGCTTGTGCACAGAGCAGGCTTGGGGAGGGGTCCTGCAGCACACGGACAGTGTGTATGTGTAGATTACCAGGCATAAAGAACTTGGCTATTCTGTTTTTATTCCGTGTTTCTTCTCTACTTTAATGAGTGTTGTCACATGTTGGCTGCTGAGTAAACCACGTTTTGTCGTGTTAATATTCCCAGGCAAATGTAAAAGTCATCCTCCTTCCCTAAAACTCTGGTGCCTGTTGAGTTGATGAATCATTTTAAAGAGCTTCTATGTAATAACAGGAGGAGGAGGAGATTTTTGTGTATTATTAGCCACTTCAGAGCTCACCTGCCGCCCTGGCTCCATGATGTGTCTGTCAGTTAAGCCTGCCTTGGTGCACTGCTGTTGCTAATGCACTTCACAAGAACAACACCAGAATTTTGAGCTCCTGACAAACAGCAGTGTTTGTCATTATTTGTTCAAATTCTAAAAACAATTTTGTTGAGCTGTGGTTCAATTTTGTTGTTGATTTGGGGGGGCTTTTTTGTTTGTTTGAAGGTAATTCACTGGCTAAAAAAAGCCCAAACCCATGCTCCAGGAAAGCCCCCTTAGAGTTCACAGACTGACAGTGCCCTGAGTTGGAAGGGACCCACGAGGATCATTCAGCCCAACTCTACATGGCCCATACAGGGATTGAACCCACCTGGTGGAACCAGCACCATGCTCTGACCAGCTGGGATCATCTCAGGGCTGTTGGAGTATGGCTTAATGACTTCATCTTAATGAACATTCCTTACGTACTGATGGTATAACAAACCTCATGGAACTCAGCATTTCTTTAATGATTACAAAATCCTCTTGTATTGGTTCAGTTCAGAATATTCCTTCTTTTTCAGGTCCCTGTTTCCAATTACCGCAACCCCGTGCTGGATTTGGCTGCCTATGACCAGCAAGGCAGGAAATTTGACAACTTCAGCTCTCTTAGTGTTGTGTGGGAATCAACAAAAAAGGCCATTGCTCGCATTGAGCCAGAGCTGCCCATGGAGCTGACTCTGAAGGAAGAGAGGAATGGGCAGAAGAAAATGCATGGTACGAGTGGGTTTAAATGAGCATTGCACTGTTTGAAGGTCAGGATTAAATCTGTTTGGTAGTGCCTGAGCTTGATTACTGTAATCTGCAGTCATACTTCAGCTGAACTTCAATGTGCATTTTTTTTAGTGTGTGCTAGTAAGGGCAGGAGAGAAAAGGAACCAAGTGCAACGTCTAGAACCTGTCTTGAGAGAGAAAATTGTTGTCTGATGAGGATGATCCTAGAAGAGCTAAGCAGTGCATTTCTCATCTTTGCTGCATTCTAGGCTTACAAACTGTTGTGGTTGACCGTGAGTTTGGAACTGCTGCCATCTCTGCCAGTGCCACTGGATTCCAGCAGCCCCACCTGAAGGCAGCCAGAGCCAAAATTCCGGTAACAGCACTCGGGGGGGCTTTGCCATTTCCCTGTGGTTAATGCCCTGTGTTCCTGGGGTGGATTTATTTCCTCCACACAGCACTGTACAAATCAGGCAGCTCCGTGGTGGAATCTGGAGACAGGTTCATGCAGCAGTGGTTTTATACTGGTGCATGGCTTTTCCTGCTTTCCTCTGCACTGGGTGCTGCTATCCATATCAAATATATCCCAGTCCTTGGCACTTCAACCATCTGGGCAAGGGTGTTACAGAGAAGTGTTGCAGTTGGTTTTGTTTCAGTGCAGGGTTTTTTAATGAACTGGTGCATCTCTGCTGCTTGTCCTTCACTAAAGCAGCCGTGTGCTCCGTGCAGCTGTCACTGGGGAAAGCAGATGGATTACTGCCACTGCAGAGCTGGGTGGGAAAGTTCTGCATGAGCAGAGCAGGAGCTGACTGGTTCCTCATCTGGACCATATGTTAGTCTGGGCTCTGACTAATGCTCTCTTTTTCTTTTCCTGAGAGACTCCTCCGTTGTACAATGCCAGCCATAAGCCCAGGCTCTCATTTTACAAGTCATTAGCCACTCTGAAATATTTCGTTTGTAGATACTCAACCTAGGGAAGAAAAACAGCAAAAGGCAGTGATGATGAACAAGGAGGGCAGGTGTAAACAGATGGCAGTTTTATGTTTATGTCACATTTTAAACTGAATGTAAGGGCAGGTTTCAGCCTGTGGAATAACCTGGCATGCGCAGTAACTGACTCTTAAAAAATTGAATTTGTTTAACTCTGCTTAGCAGGATTTAAGTGGGTTTGGGCTATATGCAGTACCTTGAAAACAGAGTTGAGGCAGAGTAAAATATGCAGTGAGAGATCATGGTATTTAACTCAAAGCAGGTACCAGATGGGCACCAGAAATGGGAAGTACCCTGTGGGCCAGGTTCCTCTCAGCAGGGCCCAGGTTTGGCATCTGCTCAGTAAATTCTTTGAGAGATGATTTCTTTTGCCACTTGGTTCTTGACTTTTCTGTGAGATTTCTTTAAAAATTTAGTTATAATATGGAGACTGGATGTTCTACAATCATTTTGTAATTCACTGTGCTCTGCTTTGTTAGACCAATGTTCAGTATTCTTTCTTACTTTTAGAAATAATTAGAAAAGTGAGTGCTCTAAACTTTGCCTTGAATTCAGAGGCGTTTATTGTTTTTCAGAGTGGGGCACATCTATGTAAAATGGCACTGGAGTTAAGTTCTATTCTCTGTGCTTGAGTTTGGGAGGACTCTTTGGTAGTGGGAGATACCAGTTCTGCTGCACCTTGTAGGCTCATGTGTTGTTTTTTAAAATCAGGTAACTTGGCTGCTTTTTTTAAGTACATCAGCAACGGGCTGCTCTGTTCTGCTTTCAGACCTGCCCCTTCTCCTTTCTTGCAGCCAGAAATACAAACAGGAATCCAGTAGATGGGATATTAAGATGCCTTGATTGTTGTTCCATGTTTAAGTGGAACACCCTATTATGTCATTAGGGAAAGATGACATCCTTTCTGCATCAAGGAGATAATTCTACTAATGAGGTGAAATGGGTACAGAGCAGTGACTTCCTCTAGAACCTTTTTCCTTTTCTGAGCTAATGTTGTTAGGAGTGAGTGATTAAACCTGCATCTGGTCCAGTGCTCATGTGCTTACATCTAAGGAAGAATTTCTCTTGATGGCCTCCTAAGAAGAATCACGAAAAGATGAGTTGGAAGTAGAAGAAAACTTTGTGTGTTTGCCTTATTGTGTATGAACACAGGCCGTGTCTCTGTGCTGGTCAAACATCACCCACGGATCCTGCAGTGCCTGGGCCCTCTCCTCTGGCTTGTGCAGAGCAGACCATGCCCTGAGGATGCCCTTCCCTCTGCAGGAGGACTGTCTGAGCCATCTGAGTCTTGTGGGCATCTCACAACCTCAGCTTGTGCTCTGGCTCTTTGCTCACCTGCTTTAAACATCCCCTGCAGGCACAGGGGGCTGGCAGCGTTCTGCCCGTGTGCTGTAACTGCTGAAATTGTTCTTGCAGCACGAAGCTCTGCTCCCAGGGCCTGCCAGCATTGAGCTGATGCTCGTGGAAGATGTGAGAGTGAGCCCTGCTGGGGTCTCCGTTTACAACCACCCTGATGTCCAGGTAAGGACTCACTCTGCTGGTTCCAGCTGCAGGCAGGAAAATGTCTCACATGTGTAAGGACACCAGCTTTACTAGAAAGATACAATCTTCATTCTGGATGCTTTTCTGGTTTTGCAGGCAGAACTTCTCATCCAGCAAGGTTCTGGATATTTTTTCATTAATACCAGCGTGCCAAATATTGTAAGAGTGACACATGAGGAGACCCAAGGCATTGCTTTGGTGAGTGCAGTATTTTGGTGATTTTACACCTTTTTGGCAACCAGGTTATTGTTCTGCAGCTTCAGCTGCAGAAATAGGAAATGAATGCTGATATGAAATGCATTTTGCAGTGAAAAACAATAAAACTGCATTGCTGCTTTCATTAGAGAACAACTGGAAATGAGACAAGTTGCTCTAAAGAGTAGTTTTTATAAATGTATAATTTACAGATTTGTCTTTTAAGAAGTAATGCTGATGAAGTTGTGAAATAAGGATAATCAAGATGGAAATTAGGATATCAGAAGAGTTTGTGAAACGTTTTGATTGTCTCTAACTGTTCCAAGTGTGAGGTGGGAATATTTTTTCCAACTAGGCACGGAGATGAGAAAAAAGTGGAAGAGATGAGGGGTTTTTTGCACATAGTACACTGTCTAAACTCTTAATAGTTTTTTAGTCAGGTCTCCCTGATGGGTTTAGCTGATGTACACGAGATAACTTCAGTGCTCTCGTCTGGAGTTCAGGAGTGGAGCAGTGACAGCAAGATAGGCTCTGTGAGGCACAGGAAGAGATTTAACTGCCTGTCAGATTAAAGGAGAGAAAACTCCACTTCTAACACATTTTAAAAAATGCAACCCCACACACAGATTTGGCAAGTTTGTTCGCCCTGCATGCCGAGTTTGGGTTAAATCCCAGGGAAGCAGCAGAATGGCCTGGGAAATCAGCAGGCTCCGTGTCAGGCTGCCGCCGTGGCAGGTTCCAGTGCAGCCAAGCTGACAGAGGATGAGTTGGCAGTAAACTCTTCTGAGAAACTAAACTCAAGTTATCTGGAGCAGTGATTCCCACCCAGACTTTTCACTGGGGCTGCCAAGGACAAATTCTGGACCTGTCCCTGTGGTTTTGCCACAGCAGCTTTTCTGGGCGTGGGTGGTAGCAGGGGAGGAGTGAGGAGTGTTCACCAGTGCAATATCCCTGGATACTGGGAGCCACTGGACACCTCATGGGAGAGGAGAGCAGCAGAGGTAGCTGAGACAGAAAGAGTTTTAAAAGTTGCAGTAGCCCTGTTTGCCCTTTTCCCTGTGCTCCTTTCCTTTCTCTGGGCTCCCAGCCCAGCTGAGCTCTGTTCCAGCTCCACTCCAGCCCCCTCCCCTGGCCCAGCCCCTGTGTGAGCCACCCTCTCTGGGAACTGCTGCTGTTCTGGAAGCTGACCTTCATTAAAACTTCGCATCCCTTTCTATTTTGAGGCAGAAGTGAGAGTGTTGCCCTCAAAGAACAAAATGTCAGCTCTTCCCACTGCTCTGCTGCTGGCTCCCGTGGTGCTGCCCAGCAGTGCTGAGAGTTCTCTGAGCTCCTGTGCACTGCGGGGCCTGGCCATCTCCCCTTGCTCAGAGTTCAGAGCACAGAACAGGACTCAGCTCCAGGCTGTCCCTGGCTGAAGGGGAGAGAGCAGCTGGGATTGTCCCGAGGTCTGTGCCAAGGTCAGGCAGGTGCAGGAGAGCTGCAGGGCTGATGTGAGCGAGGCGTGGGTGCATGGCCTTGGGAGAGGGGACTTGGGGTGGCTGCTTGGTTCTGGGAGCTTGTGGTCGTGAGCAGAGCTCTCTTTCTTCATTGTTTTATTCTCTGTGTTGCCCTGGTTTTTGCTGAAGCCTTCTGTTTTAACCTTGGAGTCAGAAATTCTTTCTCACACGGTTTTATGTAAAAAATAGCCAATGTTTACTTAACGGTATTTTCTGTTTTTCATTCCTTTTGTGATAAGAGAACTTTGATGAGCATCTTTTTTCTCCAGTGGGTTTGAGAAGGAAGTGCCATGTCCTCCAATCCCTTGTGGAGTAGAGAATTCTATAAGAATGTGACATGTGTAAATAAAAGTCTTTCCCCTCCTTTTCTGCTGAACCTGGCAGGTGTGAGAGCATCTTTATTGTGCTTTCACAGACACCCTCTGTCCATTTAGAAGTGTAACATGCTCCTTCTTAAAAATTAATGGGATAATAGTTGTGTTAAAGAAATACCTGATCTGTCAGTCATCCTCCTACTTGTCAGGGTCTACCACCAGGTTTTGGCTGCTCAGATGAAAAGCAGGAACAGTAGAGTACAAGTCTTGCAGGAAGCAGTATCAGTGCTTTATAGGCATAATCTTTGTCCTTGATTATTTTTTTTCCTCATCACTTTGTTTTTCACTCTACTAAGAAAAGTTTTGTTGCTCTAAATGATTGGTGTGGTTTTTCTCCTGATGGTAGGAGAATAACAGGATGCCAGACTGTTCTGGATGAAGAGCTGTTAATTCACTTGGTGCCTGGGGGCTGTTTGCAACTAGCTCAGTAGCATGATGCTTTTTACATACATTTTACAGCTTGATTTTTATTTTGGTGGAAGAATTCCCTGTGTCTGAGCTTGGAGAATTCTGCATGCAACTGCTTCTGCCCTGAAAGTGATACAAATTTTATCCTGTGAACAACAGACAAGGGAACTAAGTGCTATAATGCAGTTTTCTTTTGGCATTGCAGGTGCAGCCTCTGCTCCCAGGATCAGTGACTGTAATGATTCATGACTTGTGTCTGGCTTTCCCTGCCCCAGCTGAAGCTGAGGTTCATGTGTCTGACATCCAGGAGCTGTATGTGCGAGTTGTTGACAAGGTCAGTGCCCCTGAACCAGGATTAGGGGCTGATCCAGCCTGCCCTGGCTCCCTGGGCTGAGCTGAACACAGAGATGAGGCATGGACCAGGTGCTGCAACAGAGAAACCACTATGATCTCCCTGTATCTCTGTTTCTCCCCCTCAAATTTCCCCCTTCAGGTTGTAAGTGCTCAGAGTATCAGGTGTCTGCTCATGGTCTGTGTGGCAGCAATCTCAACTTCTGCATTCACACAGCAGTGTTAATCCATAATTTATATGGACATGCTCATTTACATTTCCTCCTCTTTAAACTGCATGTGAGCAATTCTTTTAGGAGTAGCTTTTGCCCCAAGGTCATTTTCCATATGTCAGGTTTTGAAGCTGAACAAAAAAAGGTCCAGTTCATTCCACTTGCCAGCTTGGGTGCGCCTTAGACAAAATAAGTGTTGATATTTCTGGATGTTTTAATTATGCCCTTGCCAGCTGCAGGACCTGAATTCATTCATTTCATTTGACATTAACTGCAGCTGGCAGGGATTAGTCTTTAAAATCAGTGCTAATCTAACCTTGGGCTCTATCTCCACCACCCTGCTACAAGTGTAATACAAAATGAAATGAAAACGTTTATGCTAATAAATATGAGTGGTTTGAATGCAGAATGACTGGATGTGTCTGTTTCAGGTGGAGATTGGAAAAACAGTTAAGGCTTATGTCAGAGTTCTGGATGACTCAAAAAAACCTTTTCCAGCAAAATACTTCCCTGTCATGGACCTCAGTCTAAGAGCAGCATCTCAGATTGTCTCACTTGTGTAAGTTAATGGATTTTTAAAATTAATCTGTGAATAAGAATTAGAAAAAAATTAATAAAGGTATGAGGTTGGAGGGACAGTAATATACAATGACTGAGGTTTTATTTATTTTATTTTTGTGAAGTCTTAATTACCTGTTAAAAGGTGAAAAAATTATTATTTGTGAGGCAAATTGCCTGAGCTAACAGCCTGAGTGTTGCTGGCTGGTGAATGAGACTGCATTTCTCCAGTGTGGTGTCTGCTGAAGCTCTGTGCATCTTGGAAGCAGTGACTTGGCAAATAATTTTGGGTGAAGAGTGCTGTGTGAAGGCACCTCTGGTGTTACCAAACTCATTGCCTGTCCCTTGTTTCATTTTCATTTCGGGTATTTAATGTTAAAACAAAGCACAGGTGGCAAGGAGCCCTCACTTGTAGAAATGTGATGGCTCCCTTGGCTTTGCTTCAGACACAGTCCCTGAGCCTTGTGGTAAAGCTGCTGGGCACTGAAGAAGTCCTTTGCTGTGTCATTTCCTCAGTGAATATCTGCATTTAATGCATTTCTGTGCTGCAGGCCCCTCAGGGAGGCCCTGGATGAGCACACTGCTGCTTTCCTGGTGCGTGGGGTGACCGTCGGGCAGACCAGTCTCACAGCAGCTGTGGCTGACAGAAGAGGACAGAGAATCAACTCTGCTCCACAGCAGATTGAAGTAAATAATTCCAGATAAAATATAAGCATCAATAAAGTCTGGGCTGCAATGGAGCAGGAATATATAAATGATAGTTACAGCAGGGTAATCAATTTGCCAGAAAATTCTTTCTGTCGGGAAGCTGACCTAATGCCGGTCTGTTCCAGATTTCAGTGGTGTTTAACTGCAGATGATCAGTTAAAATTCTGCATGCTCAATTTACTGTAATTAAGCAACTAAAGAGTCAGTTTTACACTTGTACTGCTCTGTGACATAATTTATCTGATTGAAGGATCCTGAACACAGGTATTCATATTTCTGGTTTTAGGTCTTTCCCCCATTTAGATTATTGCCAAGGAAAGTGACCCTGATTATTGGGGCCATGATTCAGGTGAGACATCTTCTTACATACTGCTTTATTTTGTAATTTCTGTTGTAAAATGGGTATTCATAACTGGCTTTTCAGCAGTAGATACTCAACATTTAGCTGCCTTCACACTGAATGGGTTGTTGGGGAGGGACTCTGGGCAAGGTCCTGGAGTGGCAGGACAAGGGGAAGTGGCTTCAAACCTGACACAGGGCGGGGTTAGATGGGATATTGGGCAGGAATTGTTCCCTGGGAGGGTGGGCAGGCCCTGGCACAGGGTGCCCAGAGCAGCTGTGGCTGCCCCTGGATCCCTGGCAGTGCCCAAGGCCAGGCTGCTGGATGGGGCTGGGAGCAGCCTAGGATGGTGGAAAGTGCCCCTACCCATGGAACAAGATGAGTTTTAAGGTCCCTTCCAACCCAACCCATTGTGTGTTTCTGTGATGAATGCTCCTCTGAACAAGAACAATTCCATTCTTGAGCCAGCTTCCGTTTTGCTGTATTGCTGGATCAAAGGATTTGTGTTTGTTTTTGTCAGTGGAGTGTCAGCTTTTCTGGTGTTAAATACCAGCACAGCATGAATAAATCTGTCAGCTCCATGAAGTTAGGCACGGTGGGCTTGTACCAACTGAAACACAGAGCAGAGCTCTACACCAGGGTGTAGAAAGGGAGAAAGGGAGGTGAACTTTTCTGAAACTTTCTGGAGTGGAGGCAGCATCAGCCTGGGACACCCTGTGAGGCACAGGGTCCCCTTCTGTGCTCAGGCTGACATCCTGCAAGGACCAGTGTGCAGGGGGAATAATTATCAGTCCTTGAGCTGCCCTGGGAAGGTGCAGGCAGCACTGAAGTCACTGTGGTGCTGAGCAGGGAGGGCTGTGCCCTGTGATGGTGACCTGAACTATCTGAAGGGTTTGTTAATTGTTCTGTGTGCTGTTCTGACAGATCACTGCTGAAGGAGGCCCCCAGCCTCTCTCCAACATCATTTTCTCCATCAACAACGAGCACATTGCCTCAGTGAACAGCTCTGGGCTGGTCAGAGGAGTGGCCATTGGCAGCGGGGTGGTGACAGGAGTGCTGCAGGCTGTGGATGCAGAGACAGAGAAGCTTGTGGCAGTGTCCCAGGTAATGTTCCTGGTGCTGTTTGGGGCTGGCAGGGGCTCTCTGCCTCAGGGCTTTGGCTCTGAAAGGGGGCACGTTGTCTTTCTGCATGGGCACTGTCACCTCGTGCCCTTCTCTGGTTTCCTGAAGATGAAAACTCAGTGTCCCTTCCTCCCTGGCCTTGGAACTTACACATGTGCTGGCACAGGTGGTACTTGGAACAGGCAGGTCCCTCTTGCTGTGCCTCAAACAGAGTTTCACAGGTAACCAGGGAGGCTTTATGACCAGTCTGAGATCTTCAGGATAGGTCAGTGCATCTAGAAAAGCCCACCTAAAGAAGCCTTTCTAGTCCAGCAGAAGTTTGTCCTTGCCTGCATTCCCTCTAAGGTCAGAAGGATCCAGAAGGCAGCTGAAACCACCTTGTCTCCTGAGCTGCAGCAGTCTGTAGAGACCTCTGTCATCCCTCACTGTGCTCTGAACCCATCTGTGAGCTGCAGGTGAATCCCTGACACTCCACAGAATCCTTGTCCTTAGAGTTTCCTGCAGCTGAGTGTGAGGGAGGTGAGCAGGCCTGCAAGGGAGCACCAGCCCCTGGGGCTTGGCATGAGAACTCAGGGCAGCAGAACTTGGGCCAAATCTTATGACTTCTGCCTTTGAGCTGAGGGCAGCACAGCTGCTGTGAGCCACAAAGCTCTGCTGCTTGGAAGGTGTCAGCACAGGCCAAGAGGACACAAAGTAATTTAAAAAAAAATTAAATATCAAGAAGTTTGTGCTTTTTACTGCATGGGCAGCAGCCTGCCCTGATGGTGGGACAGGAGGCAAAGTGAACTTGAAAGGTAAATCTGGTGCTCAGTGAGGTCCAGGTCTGACCTCTCCTCCCCAGTATATAGCAGGAATAAAATCATCAGGAATGTCTGGATTTATGAAGAGGAGCTATCAGTGTCACACTTCATCCTTTTGTTCTCAGTTGTCCCATTTGGTGCTCTACAAGCCTCATTTCATTCTAACTCTGTTCATGTCTTCCTTTACCTCCTGGGTTTCTTCATCCCTCCTCTGCTGGGACCCCGTGACTTTGTCCACTGCTGTCTCTCTCAGCTCCATCATTCAATTCATCAGTAATTTTGAGCAGAGATTGTTTTTTCAATTTAGGGGGCATTTTTAAATGCCTGTCAATCAAAAATTCATGCTTTTGTAGTTTTTTAGTCCGACTGAATTTGTCCATCTGTATTTTCTCTGACAAGTCATGCAAATCACGTGGCAGCAGTGATTAGATAATGGCACAGCAGTGTCCGGAGCCTGAAAGTGAAGTCTAGTTTCTGTTTGATAAGTGCTTACAGAGTCTTCCCTTCCTCCTTTGCAGGACAGCGTGGAAGTTGAGGTGGTGCAGCTGACGGCTGTCAGGATTCGGGCACCCATTACACGAATGAAAGCTGGCACTCAGGTGAGCTGGTTTGGGGTTGGCTTCTGTCACCTTCACGTGTGGGAGCTGCAGGTTGTGGCCGTTCCTGTCACATCATCTGCTGACAGCACTGCAGCTCTGGGGGGAACCGTTTTCTTCATAAGAGATCTCATCTCTTGATGAGTGAATTTTATTTCTCTGTGCTGTGGGCAGGTGTTTGGTTTGCATGCTGCCATTCCCTAAGCAGGCTGGTTTCTCTCTTTCCAGATGCCAGTTTATGTCATGGGCATCACCAGCAGTCAGACTCCTTTCTCCTTTGGCAGTGCCGTGCCGGGGCTGACGTTCCACTGGTCTGTCACCAAGAGGGACACTCTGGATGTCAGGACAAGGCACAGTGAGGTAAAGTGGGTGTGTGTGCAGCTTGGGAGGAGGACACGGCCACATCAGGGCAGTCCAGGGAATATTGCTGCCTCCACTGCCTCACAATCCAGGATCAGTTGGAAGCACTGGGGACTTCCTCAGTGCCAATGTCTGGGCTTTCCATGAGTCAAACTTTAATCCTTTTCTCCTGTCCAAGGCTGCTTTTCAGCTTCCTGCAGACTACAACTTTGCCGTGGATGTTTATGGCAGAGTAAAGGGAAGAACAGGCCTGAAAGTTGTAGTGAAGGTCCTTGATGCTGCAGCCAACCAGTTCTACAACATGGCAAGAGAGCTGTCTGATGAAATCCAAATTCAGGTAGGATGATTTTCTTCACATGGGTTGAAGTCTATATTTGAAGTCAGGAATTTGAAATGCAAAGGAGTAGCTCCAGCTTTGGTTTGTCTTTGAGCCCTTACTGTTGTTTCTATAATGTTCCTCCTTTGGGCTCCTTCAGTTCATGGGGGCAGGGGGAGTCCAAAGTAACTCAGGTGAATATGGGGTTCCCAACACCTTTTCCCTTGAGAAATCTTCTGTTTTCATGTTGCTTCCTAGTGTAGCCATGGCCCTGGAAATAAATGCTCTTCAGAGTAATTTGTAGAAGATACTGGCTCTCCCATTCTCAAATATTTGTGTTCAGTTGTCTTTTTTGCCATATATATTATACAAGGGGAAAAAAAGAAAGTTACTGGTGTGTTTGGTTTTGTTTGTTGGTTTGTTTTGAAGATTAAATACACAGAAGTAAATTACTGTCTGCACACAACAGTAGGCCAAAATGCCTCTTCCTTTCCAGGTGTTTGAAAAACTTCATCTAGTCACTCCAGAGGCAGAAGCAGAGCAGATCTTAATGTCACCAAATTCCTTCATTAAACTCCGGACCAACAGGTCAGAGCTCAGTTCCCACGCTGTGATTTGTGTCCCCGTTACCCAAACCATAGGGAAGTTGTGTTTGAGGGGAGCTGTTCCAATCTTTCAGGATCCCTGTACATCCATTTAATGCACAGCTTATCTGCTGGTTCATAATATCCTATCTGTTCTCTCAGGCTTTGCCAAATCTTGTATTAGCTTGTAGCTGGAAAATTCATTCAACATTGGGACCTTTCAGATCCCTTTTTTCAAGCTGCTGAGCCAGTTAAAGCAGTGTCCTGCTGCCTGCTTCCTGTAAAGGTTTTGATGGCTGATTGAGGCTTTGTGGGATACACTTCTGTGTGTTTCTTACACAGAGGCTATGGCTGGATTTTCAGATTAAAATGTCATTTCCAAATGAGAAATTCTTTTTATATAATCTGTTTTCAAAGACTGACATTTTAGACTCATATCAGGCTTGAAATACAGTTTTCCCAGCGTAATAATGGGTAGATAGAGACAGTAGGACACACACTGAGGGCAAAGCTTTAGAGGCATTTCCATTTTAGGGGGAGGGAACGAAACCCTCAGTTTCATAGAATCACAGGATGGTTTGTGTTGGAAGAGACCCCAAATGCAGTTTTACACATTTCAGAGGTTCCCTACTTTCTGTTTTTCCTCAGGGACCGAGTGGCCTCCCTGAGTTACCGTGTCCTGGATGGACCAGATAAAGTCCCTGTTGTGAAAATGGATGAGAGAGGATTCCTTGTCTCTGGGTCTGTGATCGGGTCATCAATGATTGAAGTGATTTCACAGGAGCTGTTTGGCATCAACCAGACCATCGTGGCTGCTGTTAAGGTACTGTCAGCTCTCTTCCTCTGCAGTTTCCTCAGTTCCATCTTCACTGCTGCAGCGGGGATTGTTGGCTGCACTTCTTCAACTTCACGTCTGAAAAATGAGCAGTGTAGGAATTAATAGTTTTGAGCTTTGAAACTTGGGCAGGGAATGAATGCCCATCATCTCTGTCCAAAAAAGCCTTGAGCCAAGAACTTCTTGCATCTGGCAACATGAGCCTTGACATACTCACTGCTCTCCTTCCTCCTATCCCTTTTTTACTGTCAGAATCCTTCCTCTGTCTCAGCTGGAGGAGAAAGATGTACAGTTGAGTGCCTTAAGTTATTTCTAAGTTTAACTCCTGTAATCACTGGGAAGTGGCTCAGTGGATTTTTTTTAATTTGAATTCTGGTATTTCCCATAATGTGCAGCTTTGCCTGTAGGGCAGAGTGTAGA
Source organism: Platysteira castanea (assembly GCA_013397175.1). Lineage (NCBI taxonomy): Eukaryota > Metazoa > Chordata > Aves > Passeriformes > Platysteira > Platysteira castanea. Next base: position 354,113 of record VYXC01004482.1, on the reverse strand, counting down.
TCTGTCCTCCTGGGTGGGGAACAAAACAAGAAATGGGGGCCCCGTGTCACTGCAGCCACTCCTGCTGCGAGGTGGTGGCAGTGAATTCTCGAGCTCTGTTACACATGACCTTGTTTCTTCCCTTGGGCAAGTGGAAGACATCTGATGAGTTTGGCTCAAATGCCATGGAGTCAGCACTGAGTGGGACTGAAGGCAGATCCCCTGGATGAGTTTGTCCTGTACACAGGATGTGGCAGGATGGTGATACAAGCTCTCTGTAGTAGGACCCATCTCAGTTCAGCATCTTGTACAGCTCATTTGTTTTCCTGTACTTATTACAGCTGTAGTGCCTTGATGGAAATGATATTTTTAACCTCGTGAGGTAACACAGTGTTGCTGGTTCATTTTATGGCTGAAGAGCTGAGAGAGCTTGAGAGGTTTTGCCGAAGGTCACGTCAGAAAACTTGTGACAGAGCTGGAGATGAGCTTGAATCTGTTGTGTCACTCCAAGGCAGAGCTCTCTCCTTCACACTGTCCTTCTTTCACAGGGGCTCGTGTTGTCTGTTTACCAGTGTGCACAATTAAGAACCAAACTGCTGCAGCAGCATCACTTAACACTTAGACCTTCAGCTTGGCTCAGAGAAGGACTCTTACATAAGGCAGGGAGGATGGGGAGGAAGGAGGGACTGTGCTGAGCGTGGGACCGAGCTGAGCGCTCACCTGGGCCAGCTGCTCTCAGCACTGTGGTTTATTTTTTTAAATTAAAAAAAAAAATACTTCAAAACCTGAGATGCTTTAATAGTAAATGGCTGTTTTCATCAATATTAAATTTAGCAGTTGTCCCTTGTGGGACAGTTGCTGAGATTTTAAAGTAAAGCAAGCTTGATAATCTGTCAGGGAAATGGGGTTTTTGTGTGCTTGTAACCACAGCTTGCTGGGCAGAGATCTGAATGCATGGAGATTTTAACTGGTGATACCAGCCCGTGGAGCAGACAGGGGGATATACTGATATTCTAGCCCTTTTCCTTTTTTTTTTTTGGATTCACCAAAGATGTATATTGCTTGCGGCGAAATTTGTCCTTTCCTTTTTAAGTTCTGACATGTACATTTTCAGATTGCAGAGTTTTACGTTTTAGCTGAACCTCTTAGGTCAGGAAAAAAGGGATTTTCCTACAAGATAAGCTTGAGGCCTTTGTTTAAAATAGTTTTCTCAATATATTTGAGGGTTTTTGCTTCCTCTGTCCTTCCATTATTTATATTCCTGCAGCTATAACAAAAAGAGCATATATAGTTATTTTTGTTGGGTAATTTTGCTCGTTAGCCTAGGTAAGTTAATCAGGAATAGTAATATGCTATTTAAAAGCCAAAAGAACAGGTTGTCAAGTGTCTTCAGAAAACCTTTCTTCACTGGAGTGCTACTGCAGAAATGTGGGGGTGTGCACATCTGGTTAATGGAGCAGACTCTCCTAAGGAATCCGGAGCGGTTCCCGACTCCTGTCCTGGCTGAGGGAGGGAACAAAGCCCAGCCTGCTGACCCCTCAGGGTTTGTCAGCTGCCAGCTCTGCCTGGAACAGTTTGGCTTTCTCACCTGCTGCAGGGGAGCTGGGCAGCAGTGACCATTCCATCCCCTTACTCGCACATACATTGAGGTGCTCTTCTAATAACTGGGGAATGAACTGCACCTTTTATTTCAGGGATTATTAGGAGAGAGGTCCAGGGGCCACTTGTTCTCTTGCATATCCAGGGAAACAGTTTGAATTTATAGGATAGCAGCGTGTTCTCTGAAGTCTGTGTGTGATGCATGTTTCTACATCATTATTGCTTGTTTCAGTGCCCAGTGGGACTAGAAAAAAAAGGCTAAGGAATATCAGCTGTGAGGGTAGAAAGCAGACAGAGCCAGGCTTTTCTCAGCCATGGCAGGGCAAGGGGAGCACGCAGCAGTGGAACACAGGAAATGCTGTCTGAACGTAGGACACTTTTCCTGGGAGGGCTGTTGAACACAGACTGCAGGAGGCTGTGCAGTGTCCAGCCAGGAGATGCCCAAGAGCTGCCTGCACAAGCTCCAGCTGGCTCTGGGTACCCCAGCTCGTGTGGGAGGCTGGACTGGACAGCATCCAGAGGCCCCTTTGAACCTGTGAAATGGAGATATTGATACTGACAGCTCCACGGGTTAGGCCTGGCATACAGCTAAATGCAAATGGCTCATAAAGGAACCTCTGGATATTTGCATAAGAAGAACCCTTGTAGATTATTTTTATAGCAGCATCATAAAAAGCAATTTAACTTTCCTTCTCGCTGCTGATGTTTTTCCAGGTGTGCCCCATCTCCTACCTCAGGATCTCCATGAGGCCCGTGCTGCTCACGCAGAACAAGGAGGCACTGCTGGCTCTGCCCCTGGGGGTGACCCTGACATTTACAGTCCATTTTCACGACCACTCGGGAGATACTTTCCATGCTCATAACGCTGTGCTCGACTTTGCCACCAACAGGTGGGTATCTGTCAGGAATGGTAGTTACAGAGAGCAAAAAAAGGCCAGGCACACAGAGAATGAAGATTGTTCCAAAGATACCAAGTGAAGGTACACCTTGGGCTGGGATTAGCAAAGCAAGGGTTTTGTTTCTGTGGCCTTCAGAGGCAGTAGCAGGAAGAAGAGTTCCCGTTAGCAATCGATATTCCCTAGCCATGGAAAGCTGCCCAGATAAGCATGATCCCAGCGGGGCCTGCTGGAGCTGGGCTCTGCTCTGAGTGACTCTGAATCATCCCCTGCACGCAGCAGTGGCCCAGAGAAACAACTGATCCGTCAGCATCTGCCTCTGCCAGGGCTGGGCTGCTCTGACTCACTGAGGGCTTATGTAAGGTGGGGAACGTTCTGGATCAGGGGCTGGCTCCTCAGATAGGCTTGTACAGCCCTCCTGCTGCAGGGACGAGCCTCAGGAGGCCTTTTGGTCTCTGCCTCACAGAGGAAGTGTTGTAAACCAGCCTCCTGTGGTCTTCAGTGAAATACCACTGATGCTGGTACTGCAACATGGCTTGTTGTCTGCAGGGCACTGTGTGCTTACAACACACTGATCATGGTAGAAAAGGAAAAATGGGTTGAACCCAAGATTTTCTCTTCTCTTACCCTCAGTGAAGAAGTTTCTGTAGCTTACAGACACCCCTGAGCTAACCCTGCCCTGCCTTGCACTGGAGAGCTGCTGCAGCACAGGGCTCGTTATGGCCCTGCAGAGGCACTGCTGGCACTGTGGGGACCCAGCTGTGCTGCTGCCAGGACCTGTGGGGTCCCTGCTCAGTGACAGTCTCTGTGCCGGGTGCTCCTCGTGTCACTGTGTTTGGGAGTGCTGGATTTGGGTAAATACCAGAACTGGCAATCCAGTGGAATTGTCAAGTCTGGGAAGTTGCATGTTGGTGTTCAAATTTCTCGGCTTAACTCCCTTGAGACAAGGGGAAAGAGACATATTATGTCATTCTAAAGCTCTACAATTCTCACAATTAAGAAGTAGTTTTCATGCATAATTACGACCTCGGTATTTCCTCAGCATAGCGGTGAACTGAGAACTGAAATTTGCCTCAGTGGCACTTAATAATTTTTACAATTTCCTTACTTTGTTGGACTTCATTAGATGACTGCTGCTGAAGACAATCAGTCAGCCATCTGAAAGGGCTGTGATGCCTCTCCTGCAGGAGAGATGATGACATTACCAAGCTTGCCTTCCCCTAGCAGCCCTTCTGTTTGTGTGCAGGGATGACTTCGTGCAGATCGCCAGGGGAGCCACCAACGACTCCTTTGTGATCCGGACTGTGAACGTGGGGCTGACCCTGCTCAGGGTGTGGGACGCAGAGCACAGTGGCACTGCAGACTACATCCCCCTGCCTGTCCAACATGCCATCTTCCCTGAGCTCCCAGACGTGGTGGTGGGGGATGTCCTCTGCCTGAGGACCTCGCTGACAGCCCAGGAAGGTGAGTGGCCTCCAGCTGTGTGGGTTAGCAGCTATTCCTTGGGACACCAGCGTGACTCTGGCTCACTCTCAGCAAAGCTAAATTCATAATTTTATCATGTTTTTTCAGAGTCAAATGTCACTGTTCTTGTTAACGATAAAAATAGCTTTGATCTACTCTAATTTTAATTGCACCGTGCAGTATGTTTCTTGCACTGAATTCCTGACATTCACACTTCAGATATTAGCTGGAAGTGCTTCTTTCTGTGGGACTCCTGCAGAGTCAGGACTGCCTTCACTCACTGTGTTTGATTGTTGGTGTGAATGGGCTTTTGTCAGAATAACTGCAGGTCAGTTTGGTGTTGGGCTGCCAGCCTTCCACCACGAGCCCCTCGTGTGTGTCCTGGGCAGGGGCACTCTCAGACACCACTCTGGTGTCTGTGCCCTGGGAGGTGTGTGCCCTGCCTGGCAGGGGCACTCTCAGGCACCACTCTGGTGTGTGTGCCCTGGGAGGTGTGTGCCCTGCCTGGCAGGGGCACTCTCAGGCACCACTCTGGTGTGTGTGCCCTGCCTGGCAGTGCACACCAGACACCAGAGTGCCCAGGAAATGCTGCAGTTGGCAGCAGGGTGTTGAGCAGTGCCCCCGTGGTGTCTTCCAGGCTTGCCAGGCGTGTGGAGCTCCTCCTCAAGTGCTCATCTTCTCGTGGACTCCAAGACTGGCGTGGCCCTGGCGAGGGACTCTGGGGTGGTCACTGTCTACTATGAGATCCCTGGGTTACTGAAAACCTACAGAGAGGTGAGGCACTGTTGGGTTCCTGCTGAGGTTGGTTTGATTGGGGTGGACCCTCACCAAACTGTATTCCACGGGATTTTTCTTTCGGTACAAATATTTAGAAATGTTCTTTCAGAAATGCAAATGGTTGGAAAGTATTTGGTATGTGTCCTAAAACATCATGTTTTTTTAAAAACATCTGGGCTAAGGAGGAAAATGTAGCAGAACAATTTTGATTTTTCACCTAAACTGTTCTTATATTGTACATTTTGATTCCTTAGTTGGCTCAGTTGTTCCCAGGTGCTAACGAATTTTTGAGTATGGCTGCTTTTATGAATGAAGCTTCTCTGCAGGATGAGATGCCAGCAAAAACTTTCTCAAGTGTTGTGCCATGCATCACTGATCAGAAGTACTCCGTTAAATTATTTTGTTTATCTGCAATGCAATCGTACTGTTGACACAATTCACTGCATCAGCCAGCATAAGCACTAGACATTCTTTTAAAATTAAATTTAGACATAGAGCTTTATGCATATTAACTTCTGGGGGTTGGGTAGGAAGGCAAAATGTTTTTGCTAGCTTAAATTGCTTGGAAAGGCAGTTTCTAATATTAGAGAAATGTGGGATTTCAAAGAAAAACATGACCTCGTGGTGTCTTTCACAACCAATCCATTCTGGTTTTGCCTTAATTATTATTTGTTTAAGGAGTTTTTGGTGACAGTGTGCTTCATCCTTTTTTCAGATCGTGATTAGTGCACCTCAGAGGACCACAGCCATGCATGTCAGTGGCATGCAAGCAAGTCTGCAGGGAGTGGCAGCCTCCAAAGTCATCGTTTCAATTGGGGAAACAAATAAAAATTTGAAAGGTACGATAAAAAAAAATTTCTGTTTATGGTTTATTGTGTGTTTATGGATTCACGACGGGTGGCTTTGGTTTGTGTTACGGGGTTTTTGTTTAAGGGTCTGTGAAACTGGGGTGACAAGATCCCCAGGAACCTCAAGTGCAGAGTCCCAGGAGCTCTAGAAGCCATGGGACAGAATTTGGAAGGTGTTCTGGGGCACTATTAATTTTTCACAACTAATAGAATCAGTAGATCTCAATAGAAGTACCATTTTTGATCATATAGAAAACAGTTAATGGGCAATCAGCTAATTGCTTACATGTTCAATTGCAATTGCCTTCTTGGAGTTACTGTGTTTTCTTACTTAGTTACCTTAAATCTTTTACAGAACTAATTAGAATCAATACAGAGATCAAGCATCATATTGTGTCCTCTATTTAATAAGCTGTATTTTGTGTGGTTATAGATCCTTTTAGCTTCTAGCTGAACAATTAGCACTTGCTCCAATAGTATTTTATTTTGCCATATGTAAATTATTGGCCTACCAGAAAATCATCTTGCTGGATACTAAAATCTAAACTGAGGCTCCAGGATCATGTAAGTTATTCAAGAGACATCTGAGCTGAAAATTCTCTCCATCTGATTCTTTCCTGTAAATAAATTATTCCTGTCAAGAAAACCCCACAACATATAAAATTTTCATAGCTGTCTCTTTTGGGATTAGACCTGAGCAAGGACAGCTGTATGTGATTTCCAACTATTTTAAGATCTTCATAACCTTGTGAAACTATTTCAGACGGTGGTAGAATAACCCAGTACTACAAGCCATGAATTTGTTTTTAATTAATTAAAATTAATTAGTTACAATTTTATTCTATAATTAATTAGAGATGAATTTTTCCTTCCCCCTAGGGGAGTGTTCACCTGCTCAGACTGAAGCCATTGCTGAGTTACAACCCCAGTCTGTTATCAGTTGCCATCTCGATTTCAACAGTGATGTCTTTGACTTCCCAGCACAGGATATTTTTGTGGCAGAACCTGGATTTGATGCAGTTTCAGGTAAGAAGTGACAAGATGCCACTCTGCAGACAAATACAAGCTCTCTGGTCCAGCAGATTCCACAGAATCCCAGCAGCATGGGTTGGGTTGGGGACACCTCCCACTGTCCCAGGCTGCTCCAAGCCCCTGGCCTTGGGCACTGCCAGGGATCCAGGGGCAGCCACAGCTCCTCTGGGCACTCTGTGCCAGGGCCTCCCCACCCTCACAGGGAGGAATTTCTTCTTAACATCCAATCTAAACCTCCTCTCTTTCCTTCTGAAGCCTCTGAGCTTTGCTGGGCAGGACCTCAGGCCTCGGTGAGTTGTTCACAAGGACACATCTTGTTTCAGTAGGGTTTTCTGCCTGTGACAAAAACTTGTGCTGGTTCTCAGAGAAAGCCAGAAGTCAGTGGCAGCCCATTTCATGTTTTTCAGAGTTTTTATAGTAAGTCAAAGAAACAAAGGAGCACTCAGGTGACAAGTATTCCAGAAGTGGAATGTATCCCCAAAACATCATGAACTGGGTCTCAAAAGGGGGGGAAATTGCCAGACGCACTGTGGAGGTGGAAATGAAACTGTGCAAGTCTACAAAATGTGTTAATGCTTTGGAAGTATAACGTGATTTAGAACAGAACCAAAGCACCATGGAGTGGATGTAAAGAACATTAATTACCTGTTATATTCATCCCTGCACCCATTGTGTAAGCCCTGTTCTGCCCTGTGTGTCTGTCACTTAGCATGAGGAAGAAAATAAGGGGAAAACATGCACCTGGCAAGTTCTCCTTGTTACTGATGCTTTTTATCTTCTGTTCTCAGGGAAGTTTTTACTACCTCTACTGCTAATAACAGATTAATTGGTCCCATATGAGACTAGAAACATGGTGAATATATAACTTTTAAAGGAGCTTTTATAAATAAACTACATCTTCGCAGACTTGGTGATGGTAGCTGGCTAAAATTTTAACACTAGTTGAAAAGAATATGAAATAGGATGTTCAGTCTTGTTTTCAGTAAAGCCTTTCAATATTAGCATAAATGTTACATTCAAAGTGGAACTGAGTCTCACTGGCATATTAAAATAAAATGTGACTGGAAGTTACCAGCGTAGTGTTTTTTTCATGATGTTCAGTTTGGGCCAAGGAATAATTCTGTAGTTGTAGTGCTGAGATTGTGGTGTTTGACCCAGTAGACTCACTGTCCTGATTATCCACCACCTACACACTCCTCATCATGCTGCTGGTTGAGTTTTACCAGCTTTTTTTACTCTTCTCTGAAGATGTCCCAGAAATCTCGCTGTGCTTGGAGAAAAACCCTTGAAGGTGAGCAGTTAACAGCCCAAGCTGTCTCGTTCCTGCAGGACACTACACGTGCTCCATCAGGATGCACAGCCTCACTGACAAGCAGCTGAAGCACCTGAGCAGGAGCAAAGCCACGCTGAGGGTCACGGCCTCGGTGCGGGGCAGCGGCGCGGCCGGGGAGCAGCTGGGCACAGAGGTGCCCTTCAACCGCTGGTTCTACGCTGACCAGGCTGAGATGCTGCTGAGCAACCAGGACACCAGCTCCGTCCTGAAAGTCTTTGGTGCCAGTGAAATCCTGGATAGCCTGGAGGTGAGTGCATTGCCTGAAGGTATCTCAGCACAACTGAAAGCGTGTTGAACTGTCATATGCAGCTTTCTAATGCAAGGCACTCCCTGCTGTCTTTACCACGTCCAGATTTGTTGCTGAGATGATGTTTATCCTCAGTGTTCACTTCTCACAGAATCCCAGAATGGCTTGGGTTGGAAGGAGACCCTAAAGCTCATCCTGTTCCAGTGCCCTGCCGTGGACAGGGATGCCATGCACTGGGTCAGGTTGCTCAGGGCCCTGTCCAGCCTGGCCCTGGGTTTTTGGGGAGTACAGGTGTGTCAGGCTCAGCTGGCTGTGCAGCCTGGCATGTGTGAACAGCTCATGGGTCAGGAAGGAGAAACCTGCCTGACCCCTGTGGCTGGGGGAGGTTCTTGCCCAAGTATGTGTGGGACTGACTGCCTGTGGTTCACACAGCCCAGTAAGGGCCCTTGGAGTTGGGCTGTGTGGGGTTAGCCACACCTGTGGAAGGGGCAGGGAAGAGGGTTAATCACCCGTGGTGACCAGGATAATTAGTAACCAGGGGAAAATGCTGCAGGTGGCACTGTAAAGGTACACCTGACTCCTCCTGAGGGGTGAACTGCTCTGTGTTTTTGTGGGATTTCTCATTGCTGGCACCTGGTGTGGAAGATGGAGATGGGCTGTGCTGTCCCAGGCAGTCTGGCTCAGGTTGGCTGTTCCCTCTGCAGGTGAAATGCGAGTCCCCAGCAGTGAAGGTGGTGGAGAAGGAGAAGTCCTACGGGCTGCCCAGTTACGTGGTGTACACTGTGAGCTTGGCTGATCCCAGAGTTCCCAGCCAGGGCGCCCTGTCCACCACTCTGACTGTCTCCAGTCCCATGACAGACCAGTCCATCACCATCCCAGTGACAGTGATCTACCTGACTGACAGAACCACTGCACCAATGAGATGTAAGTTCATCTCTGCACTGCATATGCCAGAAGAAACCTTTAGCTTCTACTGATGTTCATGAGGTTATAAACTTCAGTGTGGCAGCTGACATTATCAGTGACATGTGAGCAGCTCTCTGTGGCCAGGAGCCTGGAATACAGTTGCTCATTGTGACTGAAGTTGAACATATTTTTCTTGGGGCCAGCATAGGATACTCCAAGTTGACATAACTGTACCAGTGCTGTAGTGTCTGAAAGGAATTTTTTGTTGTTGTTTACTCCAAGCAGACCTTGCTATTTTGAAAACAGGTCATCATTTTGGGGCTGAGAAAGTAAAGAACACACTTACGTCATTGTAAATAGAATCATAGAATTCCAGAAGGGTCCAGTTTGGAAGGGACCTTAAAGCTCATCTCATTCCACATCCTGCCATAGGCAGGGACACCTTCCACTAGACCAAGTTGCTCCAAGCCCCATCCAACCTGGCCTTGAACACTTCCAGGGATGAACAGCCACAACCTCAGTCAACATCTTAAGCTGTAACTGGCAAATTTTGAAGACTGCATTGGAAATAGTCACTAGAATCAAAGTTGTATTATCTAAGTTTATTAGACTTAAAGCTTGGTTTTGGTTATTTCAGTTCAAGAACTGTTAACTCTTCAAGCAGATTGGAGATGCTCTTTTTAACTCAGTATTGCCTCCTCTTAATCAATTCCACAGATGAAGCCAGTCTCTTCCAGCAGTTTGTTGAGTCTTACCAGGTGATGATCTTCACGCTTTTTGCACTCCTAGCAGGGACAGCTGTTATGATCATAGGTAAGAGAAGGAAAGATTGCACAAGTATTTTTTTTTCCATAGCTTCTTACAATGTGTTAGCTCTCAGTTAAAAAGGAATAATAGCCATGTGAAATAACTTTGGTTTGTTTTTCAACTGTCCTGCAGCCTACCATGCATTTTTCTCGCCGAATGGACAGCACAATCAGCCAGTATTTCACCCAAGGACAAGTCTTCAGCACACCCCTAACAGTAAGCAGCTGCCACCCAGTTAGAAGTGAATTAATTGATTAGTCTGGCCATTGCACTGGAATTGAATGTAGGAAGGTCTGTAATCAAGACTGGCAATGAAAAATAGTTCCCATTCTCACAGATGTGGTTAAGTTACGGTGAGCTGCAGGCCTGGTTGTAAGCACACACACCTGATGCTTCAGATAAAATAAGGCAAATCCAAGTGAATGTCACTTGCTGAGGGGAAATGTATTGTGTCCCCCTCAAACTTAAAAAGTCCTGAACAGGAAGACCTACAAACCTTTGATAGTTGCAAGATACCTTTTCAAGAGGCAATGAGCTAAAGGGATGCTTTCACTTTGAATGGCTCATGAGATTCACTGCCAGTGTTCTGCAGATGATCAACAGCACTTGTTTCCTCCTGCTCCTGCTGTTCCTGAGTCTGACTGTTGTTTTCTCCTTCATGTTTTAGGTTCTGTTGTGTCACCTGCACATTCCTTCAGCTCCCAGTCCTCGAGCAGGCAGACGAGTCCCTCGGCCACGCTCTGGAGCACGGGTTACGCCTCTCGGTAGAGGCAGCAGGACTCCTCATGCTGGCAAATAAAACCGAAACAACGCAGTGCCTTAGCAGGTTCAGCAGCTTCAGCAGTTGCAATGTAATTCAAGTTTGCTCTGGAATATGACTAGGTCCTTAATTTATTTATTTTTTTTTAATATGTAGGGCTCTTTGAATTTATTTTTTTATGTCAGCGCTTCAGTTCTCAAAAATTTGTTTTATCTGTTTTTTTTTTTTTTTTTTTGGCTGCCTGCACAAAAAGCAGTGTTTATGCTAATCTGGCTTTCTTGCACTCTTCAAGCAACTAGAAGTGATACCTAAGTTAGAGTGATAACAATTTTTTATTTACTTTTTGTAAAAATTAGATTTCTTTTCGGTGAACTTTTTAAAAAGGGAAATGAGAAAAACAGGTGAAATATGAGCCAAATATTTGAAGGATTGTATATTTCAAAGAACTAGTTTTTATTTTGCGTTCCAGAAACTCAGGAATGTATTGCACTGATAAGTGTTCTTATGTTTAGCCTTACACTGGGATTCATCAGCACAACATGCTGCTTTTAGCATGAGGAATGCTGGAGCAACTGTGAATAATTTGGAGGTTTTTTACAACAACAATTAAAAAAAAATAAAAGAAAAAAAAAGAGAAACCCAAAACTTAGTGTGGCTTCCTTTGGGTACAACTGCAGTATTCCTTGGTACTGTAAGCACTTTTTTGAGCTGGGAATGTGAAAGCATGTGCCTTCTAAGTGGACCTTTTTTCTGGCAGGAACCCTTTATTTTGAGGATACAATCGCATCCCAGTCACTTTTATTTGTATGCAGGGTTTTGCAGCTATCTGATAAGGGTTTTGTTTACATATAACAAGGATCCCAGTTTTAACTGTGAATAATATTCTGGCTGTCTGAACTCTCCTAAGGACCATAAGGAAAGTGAAATAACAAAATACTTCATGCAAAATACTTTGTGTGCAGAACTATGCAGGCAAATAGATGAATGGAATGCAGACCCAGTGTATGGCATAGAGTTTTGGTTTCACACAGTGTTACAAAAAAAAAAAGGATTGTTATATGTAAGTCTATTGAATCTTGTTTAACTTACTGGCTAGTTCTGGAGAAACTGTGCCTTAAGTGCTAGTACTATTTAAAATGGTCAGTTTGGATGTAGATAATCATTTGAATCTGTATTAAAGCTTTTTAAGATTCCTTTATTTTGCCACTGATGAATTTTCATGTGGTTTGGCTGTTCAGAATCTAGCACTGGACTATATTCTTTGAATCTATTATTTAATAAAGCTTTTTAAGATTATTTTGCTGTTGATGAATTTTCTTGTGGTTTGGCTGTTGAGAATTTGGCACTGGACTGTTATTTGAACTTCACTTCCTACAGCCCCTCAGTGTTTGCAATCATGATTTTCCTATCTTAATGTAATGTTTTTAAGTATTTTGACAATTTTTCTACTAGTATTTGTTGTCAGGGACTTCTCCCAGTTTTCACTAAGCATCTTCAATTCCTTCTGAAATCAGAGATGGCTGTAGAAACAGCTTTTAATTTTCCAGGTTTGTTCAAACTTCCCATTTGATTCATTTAGGTTTTTAAGGAATGATGTGATCTTTTTCCATTTCCATTCAGGAAGAAACCAAAGGGGTACGAATGTCTCAGTGCTACTGTGATAAGCACTTCAGAAATGATTAAAAGATTTTGCTCTCCTGTTGCTTCTCTTTCCCATTCAGCAGTCTGGCACTGAATGTTCTGAAAAACAAACTGCTCCATGTGGTGGGAGTACTTCGGCAAATGCTCGCGGTTGATTTCATTTCTTTAGGCGAGTAGTTGCAGTCTCCTGGCAAGAAAGAAAAAAAAAAAAGTATGAAGTAGGGAGCTGGTATGACTCAAGTGCCAACCTCCTGCAAGCTTCTGCCTTGAGGAGCTCGTCTGCTCTGTGGGGTCATTCCTGCGGCCAGGGGGGGTTTGGGGAAATAAATTTTTCTGAGCAGGTTGCTGCCAGTGTAAAGAGTTTTTTTT
>VYXC01004482.1:302785-340484 GCA_013397175.1 Platysteira castanea | reverse complement strand
TTTTTTAATAGAATAAAGTGAGATTTGGGAGTTTTGTATTTTAATGCTGTATTTTCTCCCTGTGCACTTACTGCTTGTTCCTGAGTGTTTGCTCCCCTGAGAGGGAGAAGGGCGGCCAGGAATGTGTCTGTTCCAAGGGCCGGGTGTTGAGTTGAAATGTCTGAGTTTCTCAGGTAACCAAACAGAGCCAGCTCAGACCCCAACCCCGGGCCCTTCCCAGCCCGCGGGAGATCGGGCTCCTTAGCAGGAGCAGGATTTGGTGTGTGCCAGCAACAGCAGCTCGTTCATCACATCGTGCTTGGTAACGGACAAGAGGGTTTTCGTTTAAAAACTGAAGCAAACCCAAGCACTGAGGAGTGAAATCACCGAGCCAGTGCCCCGGGCTGTCCTCGCAGCCCGCGTTTGCTGTCCCTGAGCACCCAGCCCGCAGGGCTCCGCGGCAGATCCCGCGTTCCTGGAAGTGCCCGTGGTGGACACGGCGAGATCTGCTCAGGGCAGAGGCTTCCCCTGCGGAGCTGCGATACTCGGGCAGGGAACGCCCTGGCCAGGAGTTTTTCCCTCAGGAACTGGAAGCGAACCGCGGCGGGAGGCGCCGGCTCGGCTCGGCCCTGCTGCTGCCCAGGGCGGCACCTCGGGGGGCGCGGGGCGGGCGCGGAGCTCTCCCTCAGAGCTGCGCTGCTTCGCCTCAGCGCCCCGAACAGTCCCCGCTGCAGTTTCTAACAAAGTGCGGGCTTTGTCTCTGCTGTGCTTCCGCACGAGTGTGTGTTCTGTCACAGAACGCTTGGATGCTGCAAATCGCCGGTGTTGGGGGCAGCGCCCTCAGAGCCGCTGAGGGGAGGCGGCGGCCAAGCCCGGGGCAGCGGCTCGGCCAGGGCCGAACAGTGTGGGCTGCACAGAGCCTTCCCCCACCTCCTTCTGTCTCCTCGTTTCTCATTAAAATGTTCTAGTACAGGACGAGGAAACTCAAAAATGCCTTACTGTGCACTTTCGAGTTTTTTTCAACCTATCAGACCCGGAGTGTGGCAGACGGGAATGAGGAGTCATTGGAAAGGCTCGGCTGTGATTAGTAATGAGCGTCCCCCAAGAAGCGTGGGGAGTTTCCCCCCAGTTTCCCCAGTTTCCCCAGTTACAGACACAGCTGTGCGCTGTTGCCTGCACCTGCGTTAGGCTGTGTCTCCTCGTGTCCTGGGAATGGCAGCAACGCTCCCTGATGGAGGAACTCTCCTCGGAGAAGCCCTGGAGATGGTGTTTGGTTAACAGGCAAGCTACGTGCTCTCCAACGAATTCCTCTTTTTAAAAATGTTTTTTTCCTGGTAAGGCAGCTAGAGATATTGTTCATGTATTTAGCTTTATGCTTCTGTGTTAGTCTGTGTAGTGTTGGTGATTTAATTAAAACCATTCCTTTCCAGCTGTTCCTCATATCAGTTTCAAGTTTAAGGTTATAGCGATCCTAAACTCCAGCTTCTCTTCTCCACAGCACAGCCCCTCTGCTCTCGTAGGAAATGCATCAATCTCTAAGCTGGAAAAAAAAAAGCATTTAGCAAGTCATGACTATCTGACATAACATCCTTGGGTGATATTAAATATTCCAATTTTTATTTGTTTTATCAGCAAAATTCAAAAACCTCTGCTTTATTTTTAGTTTGAATGAAGCTGGGTTCACTTTTCATCTGTTAACTTCAATGAGAAAACTTCTTTGCATAAATGAGGCACGCAGTTTCCCAGGACCTTCTCCTGAAGCTTGCAAAATTAAAACAAGAATGGGAAACCAATTTTTCTCCTTGATTCATATTTACCACCATTGCATCGAGCTGTAGATGCACCAACAGTAAGCTGGTTTTCATATCTTCCTCATACTCCTTGTCCTTTCTATCTCCAGAGCTATTTTTATCCCAGGTGCTGTGTTTACCTCTGCGGGTGGCCTGCTCCAAAGCTTTGTGTGTAAATAAACTATTTCCTGCAATTTATACCCTCATCACCCCTCAGCACAGCCTCGTGCTGCTCTGCTCTGTGCCCTGCCTCCCTTTCAGTGCTGGGGCTCTGCTTTGCCAGAATCACTGAACAGATTGGGAGCTGCAGTTGCTGTTTTCCACGGAGCAGACGTTGTGTACGTGTTTATAATTCACCCAGTCACTCATTTTTTCCCAGTTCTCACTTCTTACTTGCCATGTTGTGTTTTAAAGTGCTGTTCCCATTCTGCTCAGTTCAAAGCTTCATCTCAGGCCTTACTTCTGCATTTAGCATAAATAAATTTATTTCAAGCTGTTGTGTTTATGGGTATGTCAGGGTTTCTTTTGGGACCTTTTGTTCATTTTTAAATTCCGTCTCCCATAAGGGATTGGTTTCTTACAGAGCAAATACGAGGAAATGTGAAGCTGTAGTGACAAACATTCACCTTTTGTTTCACAGCTCTGCCAGGAGTTGTTCTCATTGCTGACAGCCATTTTCCAGTGCAGACAGTCCTTAAGCATGTTAATGTGACAAAGCTTTATTTCTAAATATAGGCTGCACCAATGCAGATGTTGCAGTGGGTGCAGCAGTTGCACGGTACCTGTATGTAACTCTCTACTAAGAACCCTTTGATAACAAACTTTGATATCAAATGAGAGAGAAGCTGGTTTACTTCTGCTGGTTGTCTTTTCATGGCAAGCCTCAAGTGAGTGGGTGCTCCCCATACACCAAATACTGTGTTATCATCCCAAAGAAAGGCCTGGGAGTTCTGAGTAATTTCTGTTTCCATCAAGGCTGATTTTTGACCTAAGAATGAGAGAAAAAAAGAGAAACTAAAAGCATTAAAACACACTGAGAGGAAATGTAATGAACAATCAAATGAAAACATTTACTCTCTATGAACATAAGAATAGGCCAAAAAGACTAAGTTTGGTGGGATTAAAGAAAGAAAGGCTTTAAAACCTGGATTATGGTGGGTCTGGCAGGAAGGGCAGTGCTCTGAATATTGCTTTTGGCAGAGAGTCCACGTGATAAAAGGCAGTGTGTGGCCTAGACCTAGAGCTCAGTGATTCATCCCTGAACTGCAGCCCTTTCCAAAGGAATATCCCAGCATGGGAGATGCTTGAGCCAAGGAGCAGTGCATTTGCTTTCTGAAGCCCCTGATCCATGTCTGGAAGGCAGTGTAGGGTCAGCTGCCAGTGCCTAGAACACACAGGGCAAAGGGTCCTGCAAGGATCCATCGTTCCCTTGTACCCAGAAAAGAGCAGGATGGCTCCAGCTGCGTTTCTGAAGATCAGAGAATAAAGGTGACACTGACCGGTGTTTTTTCTGCCCTCAGAAGAAATGTGCCTCCCCTAGGGAATGGTATTTGTAAGACATATGGACAGAGGCAGAATCTTCTTGGAACAGGATGTATTAACCTTAGTGACAAATGCTCTTCCCTACTATTAGAGAGTCCATGTGTAGGCATCCTCTGGATCTTGCCATCATGGATCTTGCAGACAAGGACAAGGATGGATAAGAAAGAGCTTCCAGAGAGGCTTTCTCTTGTGACTGGCAGGGGAAAACAGCATTTAATGAAAGGATGCTCCACTGATGATCTCCACGCTGCAGTTGTGTGGCACAGGCTAGACTGGGCCTCACCTGGGGGAGTAATTAGAGGAAATCATCAGGGTGCAACAGCTTCCTCACACAAAAACGAGTCAGCTGGGCTTTCAGGGCCTGGCCCTTCAGGACTGCTGCAATCACAGGGCAGAGCTGCAGTGGCAGGACGGGGAGGCACTACAGAATGGCCAGCAGTACAGGAATTAGTTAGATATTCTTCTGTGTGGAAGGTTCTGCTTTCATCACGATAAAAAATGAGGGCTAGGCTGAGTCTGTGAGTGTGTGTGTGTGGAAAGAAGGTGGCTGGAGGGACTGTCTAAGCTCTCAGGGAAAAAGCAGCTTCACAGTGTTCTCTGACCCAGGAAACACTCCCTTCCCAGCTGTGCAAGCTAATCCCCACCTCGGGACATCCTTTCACACTTTGGGTGGGAAAGCACCGCATGACCTCACTGGAGAGACAGAGCAGAAATCCCTGCAGTGGAGAACTTGAGGCTGCCTGGGCCAAGGGTATCCCTAGCAAATAATTGTAGGCCAGCATGTGCTAATGGCTTACAGTGACCATCTTTAAATCAAACAAAAGCAGTATTGTCTAGGTAAAATCTGGTGACTGAAATTCAATTTACTGATCAACAAGCTCGGAAGTTCTGGAACTAGTTTTAAGCAATTGTTCTGTTTCACATGGATTCATCTGTGAGAGAGACAAGAGGTGGGAGATGCTTTTGTCTTTTGTGGCAAATGCTTTACTTACAAAACAAAGTTCTGAGAATCTCTCAAGTAGTAAGAAGCTGCCTTTAGTAACAAAATAGTGAAAATTGTCATATTTTCCCCCTCCAAAAGGAAGGGGAAAAGTCATTTTCTAAAGTAATAGCTTGTAATTTGACAGCATGAGTCACTTGTGTTATTATGAGTGAGTCATAAATAGAAGAGGCACCAAAAGAGTTATTTTTCAAAATGTATTAAGATAACAAAGCAACTATGTCTCCCAAGATGTTGTTAATAAGACACCAGGCCATCAAACAGGCTAAGCTTATTTGAGATACTAACTCACTAAAAGTGCTTTTTTGTTGTCTTTGGTTTTTTTGGTCAAAATAAAGGAAAATGCTACTTTCCATTATCTTTTTCTATAAAGCAAATCAGCCTGTCTTTAGTGGAAGCTGGGTCAAACCTCTCATTAGGAGAATACTAAGAAGCCTGGAGTTTCAGTGTGATGATCCAGCCTTTACCAGCTCCTGAACTCTCCCACCACACACAGTATGGTCACATCACCAAACACAGCCAATGAAGCTGATTTGGCCTCAGCACTTTGTCATTGTTCCTATGCATGTTTATCCTATCAAACTTTCTTTCCTCACGCCTTGCTACTCCACCTTGGATTTGAAGCTGTGGTCATGTCCTGCTGGATATTTGGGGGTTTGTTCATTTGCTGGATTAATATTCCATTTCATGCTGGGTTAAGACTGGCCAATAGAAATAAATAGCATTTGGTTCTAGCACAATTAAGTATCTCTCGTGAAGAAAAAAGAACTCTGTTGTCCTGAGCATCTGACCCCAGCTGGTGCATTCTCTCTGCCAGCTGGTTCTTGCATGGGAGGAAAATTAATAAAATTGCCAAACAAAGAAGTATTTTCAGCAAGTACCCAAACACTGAAGGCTAAACATCCTCCTTGGAATGCCAGAAGTGGATTCCAAATAAGCAGCTGAACTGAAGGATTATTTTGATAGCGTTGTAGAAATATTGGTCTACTGGAGATGTTTAAAGGTCAGCTAGAGTGTTCTGTGGGGGTTTTGTTGGTGTTACTGGGTTCTTTTGGTGCCTGACTACTTATTTCTGGGCATGCTGCTTTCACAGAGCATCACTGACACACTGGGGCTCTAACAATCTGTGTTACGTAGATTATCATCACCATTGATGTAGTTTCCATATTCCTCCCCTACTGCAAAAAATGTGACTTTTGTGTGATTTTTTTTTGCATCTCTGGTATGAGATTCCACCTCCTTCAGCAGGAAGAGATCGATGAGATGATTGAAGAAGTAGATAGTAGTTGCTACCACTCTCAGATTATTTCATTAACTTATTAACAATTTGCCCAGAGCTGTCTTGGGGGTGCTGGGAGAGCAGAATGTGGTTTAGGCATAAAACATGATACAGCAGTTTAATCTGAGTGCCAGCTTTACTGAATGTGCTTCTAAAAGCAGACAGGTTCGGTTCACACTTCTGTCTGATTTTTAGATTTAGGGTTACAGTGACAGTGCAAAATGCCAGAGTTACGAGTAAGTTAAAAAGCAGTGCTGAGTTGTAAGGTCACAGAACCCTGTTAGTGCTCACTCTGTGATCTGTCTTAGCAAATCACAGCTTCATGTTCTCAGCAGTGATGGCATAAATCACTCCCTCTGCTTCCTAATATTCTCCCCTTTTATCCTCACTCTTTCAGCTGCTGTTTAGGGAAGGTCTGAAGTGCTTTGTGTCCTTGACCCAGGCGACTTACCCAGCCTGCAGGGTTGGGAGAGCTTGAGTACAAGTGTAAATATACCTTCAGTGCAGTGACTTATCAAGTAGTAGGATTGACATAAGAGAAATTATTGTTCCATGAAACACAGTAAAAGTAGGGTGAAAATACATCAGGTGTTTTCGAAGTAGTATTTCCCAAGGGGAATCCTGTTCCAACAGTGAATCACAGATGTAGGTGGTGTAGAAAGCACTGGACAGTGAATTTTCCCTCCTAAATGGAGGAGGGCAGGGAAAGGCAGTGTGTTTGTGCATTTGGAAATTACACTAAGCCACAGCTTTGCGTTTAACTGTGGAATGTTTGATGTTGGTGAACCTTAGATACATGACTTAGATAAAAATTGTATTCACAGAATCCCAGAATATCCTGAGCTGGAAGGGACCCACAAGGATCATCCACTCCAGCCCCTGTCCCTGCACAGACACCCCAACAGCCCCACCCTGGGCATCCCTGGGAGCTCTGGCAGCCTCGGGGCCGTGCCCACTCCCTGGGGAGCCTGGGCAGTGCCCAGCACCCTCTGGGGGAAGAACCTTTCCCTGATCTCCAGCCTGAGCCTCCCTGGCCCAGCCCCAGCCGTTCCTTGGGTCCTGTCCCTGGTCAGAGAGCAGAGACCAGTGCCTGCCCCAGTCTGTTATTTCAGGAAACCCTTAGAGTGAGCTATTTTCCTTCCAAACCGTGCAGGATTTTTGTATCTGTTGTACCTGTGTCTGGCCTCCTACCTGAACTCAGCATCTTTGTGTACACAAATGCACATCCCCTGGGCAGTGCTCCTGATGCACCTGCCAGCAGCACTCTTCCCCTGCCTTAGCAGGTGAGCTGATCTGATGATATGGGAGCACCTGGTTCCCAGCCCCGTAAATTCAGAGCTTTCTGGCAAATAGCACTTAATTTGGGTAATAACACTCTTAGAGCCCAACAATGATGGCTTCACGTCCTTCAGATTTATTCAAATATCTCTGCAACCTTATTCAACAACTACACCTTGTCCCAGTAAAGGAGTTGAACATTCTGCCAAAGGAAGCTCTCCCTGTGCTTTTGTTGATTTGCCCAGGAGGTGTAAGTGCAGCTATTTTGATAGAGCTGGACTGTGTAGAGGGATGAAGACATATTTTCATGAAATCTGTCAAATGTCATTTAAAAAGTCATTGAATGTAGTCTACAACAAAGCAGGCAGAATTACAGAGCAGAATGCCTTTTGTGAATGCTATTGTAAATGTGTCACAGCTCATTCTGGCTTTTGCATGTGGGCTTATCTTCAAATAGCATCCTGCTGTTATGATTAGTGATTGCTATCGTGAATAAAATCTCTTTGGTTTCAGCAACAAAATAAACCACTTTATATATAGAACCCACTGTTGAATAGGACCTTAAATATTTATTTTCCCATTCTTCTTGCCAACTAATCTTCAAGGTGAAGCCTTTCTTCTAATGAAACAATGTCAGCAGTAAAACCAGGTCTTGAGGCAGTCAGGGTTTTAGAATGGGGAGTCAGCAGCAGACAGCAAGCTATTAATGTTACTTTTCTAAATGAAACATCCTTGGAATCCTGTGAGCTTGGAATTAGGCAATTGTGTCCTACTGTGACGAGCTTTGTGGTGATCCCAGTGTCCACCAGCATCACTCCTTGTTCCAGCCAATTGGTAACCCCATAGGAAGTACCTTGAGTCCATGTGTCACACGTGCTGTGTTTCCACAGAACTTTTAGTCTTGCCACTTTGAAAGTTAGTAGTGTCAACTTTGAGATTCTTGAATTGGTAGAGCACTCACAAAAGTGTTTCTTCATGTGATTTGGTAAGCCATTACATGATATGAGCCATGATATTGTATTAGATTGTATGCTCTATGGCAGGGATTTGGATTAGATGACCTTTAAAGGTCCTTTCCAACCCAAACTCTTCTCTGGTTCTATGATTCAATAAAATATGAATATCTAGTTGTACAGCTCACATTTTTCCAAATTAAATTCTGCAAGAGAAAGCAAAGCGTTTTGCTTCTTAGGCTCACTATATGAAGACTACTAGGCTTGTGGAGGATTGGAATAGTTCCAGTTAAGACTAACAAGCCAAAATTTAGAAATAGTTGGAACTAACCTTTGATGAGAGAGGGAAGAAAGAGTCTCCTAAAGCGAGTTCCTAAAGAACTCTCATTTAGGTAAAAGTTCATAAGAAGGCAAAATTCTCTGAAAGTAAAATAAATTCATGGCTCTGAGAAGAAGCCCCAGAAGCACAGCACTGAAGGTGTTGGGAATGCATGAAAATGAGATACAGAGAAGTAGAAGACAACTTTCACTACATCAGTAGGTTTGCATAACACAGTGAGACTGGCAAAGGAAATAATGTCTTCATTTCCCAGTTTTACGAGAGCCTGGATGTGTGGAATAAAGCTCTGGGAGGAGACAGCAAGGAGGGAGAGGAAGGTTTCCTGTGAGTAATCTAACTTAAAAATTGGAAGTTGTCTTAAATTCTGTATCACCTTTCTTTCAGATTAAATGGTGACTCTTCATGTGAGCCAGTTTGTTTTGCTGTTGGAATCTGACCATAAAGTTCTGAGACACCAAGTCTCAAGTACTGCGTGTTCAGTTGTGCTTCAGGAGTTCTCTTATCATTATAAATGTCTCTCATTCCATCTGCGTGAACAGATAGGGCCGTGCTAAGTCTGCTATTAATTTTTTAGGTTGTTTCATTGCAGATAAATAAAATATTTAAAGTGAATATTTTTCCCAGCACCTGCAGCTGCTCGAAACCACAGCACATTATGCAACTGAATTCAAGCAATAAAGACTACTAACTTAAAACATTTTCAATGCCAGTGAGCCTTAGGAATGTTGTCCCTGAGAACAGGTAATTGCTACGTCACTGTTCTTTGAATACTTCAGATATCTTGGTGTACTTGTGCCTCTTGTGAGTGGCTAAGTGATCTATTTATATGAATTTGTTTATCATCTTGATTAGCCTGTTGTTCAGGCTTCCAATTGAGCAGAGTTTCCATTGGTTTAATGCCTGCACTCTCAGATAAGCCCTTTTTTGCTCAGTCACTTCTGCTGTCCACAGCCAGGCTGGACAGGGCCTGGAGCAACCTGGCCTGGGGGAAGGAGGCCCTGCCCAAGGAACAGGATGAACTTCGAGGTCTCTTCAACCCAAACCATTCTGGGATTCCAGGATCCCATAATTCCACTTGCTTATTGAAAACTTTAGCAGCAGGAATTCAAGTGTTACACTCCCAAGTTAACAAACCCCATGTAGAAACCTGTATTTGCTTCCCAGTGATGGATTTATGGGAAGCTCCATCTCTAGGGCAGCTTGTGGGTCCAAGAGGAGCAGAGTGCCCTCCCTCAGAGCCTGCAGCCTGGAGCTTGCGACTCTACAGCTGCTCATATACAAATCCTCCTGAACAAAGATTTAGTCTTTTTTTTGGTTTTTTATCAGCATATCTTGATTAGTGTGACTGTGCAAATCTGTGGGTACATTTGGTGACTCAGTGTCGTTATATGGATTTACATGTGCAGGAAGACAAGTCTGCTGCTGGCATCGTGGTGCCTTGATTGCCTGCAGCTGTGGAATTTGCATGTGCCTTGGATCCTGGTCACTGGTAAAAATGCAGAAGCATTTATTCGAAGTTCATAAATAGCTTCTAATTTTTAATTTAATGGAAATTTAAACATGAATCCATGAGAATTCATTTCACAAGTGTCCAAAGAGAGCTAACAGCCTTGTCTTAGGCATTAAAGCAGATTTTGTTTGCTCCTGATATCCTTTCACTTGGCTTACCAAGCTTGTAGCACAGTTTATCTTGCAGTTCCGCATTTGGTTAGGTTTGCAGAAATGTATCCCCAAGAACAATTAGATTTAACTCATGATCCCTCCTGGAATTGGCTCTTTCTCCCTCCTTTTTCACTATGTTTTACTTTACAGATCATAATCTACCAGCTGTTTTATACTATTATTTGCCCTCCCCATAAAGTAAACATTAACATTTTCATATTCGGTAAGTTACACTTTATGAAATATTAAAACCTATAAAACTTATCAGCTGAGGACCTACTTGTTTGGATTTTTGTGTGGAGCAAAAAGTAGAAGAAAGGAGGGAAGGAGAGGTTGTTTTGGAGCCCACAGCACTATTTCAGTGCTCAATATGGAACAGTAAAGTATTTTGAACTCTATTGTTGAGAATCCACTTGTGATATAAATCAGCATTATTATCCTTATCTCATCTTTGGGAAGGTTGCAGCACACAGAGAGAAGATTTGTCCAAGGCCCCTGTCAGAGCAGTGGCAGAGCTGAAAATAGAAGCTGTGTTTGAGCAGGGTTCAGTGCCAGGTCTGTGACACGAGCACACCGCGGAGAAGGAGGGCAAATGGAAAATGCTGCTGGAGGTGGGAGTCACACAGGGACACAGCTGGGATGTCAGCTCCCTGGGGTACACTGCTAGCTTTCCATGGAAAATAATTCACCTGCAGCGTTGAAAGGCTAAAGCCATTGAGGAAACTTGTTGCCGGTCAATGGTCAATAAACCACTTTTAAACTTTAATATAATAACAATACTGCTACTTCTGCTTTCTAGCCCATCCGAACACTTGAGTACCCTACCAGGAGTCAGGCACAATTCCCCTTTCCTAACGATGAGTTGTGCGGGAGAAGAGCAGTGCAGGGCTCAGGAAGAGAGAAACCTGCAGGGTTCTGTCAGTGTGCCCTGCCCCGTGTCAGCACAGCCCTGCTGGCGCCCGGGCACATCCAGGGGTGTTTTATTCCCTGCAGCTCAGCCAGGCTCACCCAGCAGGGCAGTGCCAGAGCTCCAGGCCTGCTCCTCCTGAAGCTGAACTTCTGCAGTTCCATGTGGAAGTTGGTGTTTTATCTGTTCTTATTTGTTTTACATTTACAAGTGTTTTACTGTTCATACAGTATAGTTCATTACCCATGGAAGTGGGAATCTGATTCCACTGGGTACACTGCAGCAGCAGCATTATGGATTTCAAGTGAAAATATGTTTCTGAGTCTGATATTTGACAGCCTTTCACAATGATATTGAAGTACTGAGGCATTTAAGCATCACAACTTGTTATCTGGGATAAACTGGGTATATGTGTTTACTTTCTGCTGGCTTCTTCCCCAATTATTTAGATTTAGAAACCAAAAATGTTGTGCCTGATTCATCCAAGAACTTAAATATGTATCTAAAATTATGCCTAGTTAATTAGTTCCATTTGAAGTTTTTCTGCTTAAATGCATAAACTTTTCAGCATACTGCTGTTATATACTAGATCAGGGTTTGGAAAGAGGAGATCCATAAAAAATTATTTAATTGCCTAAAATTTTAGTCTGTAATTCAAAAGCCTCCTGCTATGTTTAAAGCCCAAACAACAAATCTTTTTTTCTAATAATTAGTTGATGTGTACATATTCCTGAAGGATATTGAGATGTTTAATCCAGCAGAAAATTGCTATCTGGTGGACTAGAGGGAAAAAGCAGGACAAAATTTTATTGTTATTATTTTTTAAAAAGTAGGCAATTATAATTAGACAAGAATAAAGCAATATAGTTAATTAATGAGGAGAGCTACACAAAGCTTAATGTGTAGCTAGCACTGAAGTCATCATTCTCCTTTTGCCACTAAAATAATTTCTTGAAATGGCAGTTTTTATGATTTTATTCTTGCTGTAAGCAGGGAGAAGCAGCATTGCTTGGTTGTGGGGTGGTGGGCAGGTTCTCCAGGTTGGCACTGACCTGCAGAGGGGTCTGCAGGAAATTCCCGGGCAGTGGAGATGGGATGGAAGGAGATGAGCTTTAGGGCCCCTCCGGGCCCAAACCCGTGGGGATTCTGTGAGGGGAGCAGTGGGAAGAGCTCCCTGCCCGGGGCTGTTTCCTCAGTGGTCCTGCAGGATGGGGTCCAGAAGGGGCATTGCAGCGCTGGTCCTTGGGGCAGTTTGTGTTCCCAGCCTGTGCTCAGGGCTGTGAGCTGCCTGTGCGCAGGGACAGGGGCACAGGAGGTGCCTTCCAGATGGAGAGCACTGCAGGCCACAGCACGGCCCAGAAAATCACAACAAGCACCACTTACATAACAGCTCTCTGACCTAACATCATTTCACTGCTGCAGAGAGCTGGGGAGGAGGAGGGGGTGGAGTTTGTGTTTTGTCTGTGCATTTTTTTTCCCATTTGGATGAAAGGACAACACTAGAGCAGTAAAAAAAACCCCATAGATAAGTCCTGGAATGGTAACAATGTCCAGATTTCAGCAGCCTTGTCTGCAGAATAAAGTGTCTGCCCAGAGGGAAGAGAAGGAATTTAAAAGGATCCCCAGTGTGTGCTGGACTAGGGTTAATGTTAGTAATAAATCTAATCATGATGTAATTGGAGTGTTTTCCCCAGTTGGGTTTATTTTAAAAAGGAGATGCAGGTAAACTCTTTACTGCTGTTGAGGATGTAGTGCCCAGGATCCCTGTGTGTACAGCCTGTTTCACAGGCTCAGGGCACAGGCTGATGCTGGAGGTGCCCAGCTCTCCCAGCAGAATGAGGGTGACAATGGCAAGGAAGAAAAGGAGGAAGTTTGGCTCTGATTTCACTGCTGAGAATGACAGTGTTTCCTATCAGATAACAAACCCACCTTAGCTATCCCTGGGTAAAATTCTTGTGCAGGTTAATCTGACTGGGAATGCAGAATTCTTTCCAGAACAGGGCAAACGTGCTTGCATTATGCAGAGTTGGTTATTGATGTCCCACCTGAACTATCTGCCGAAAGGGAAGTGAGAGCTGCTGGCTTAGCTGTCCCTCTCACAGAGAGCAGTGTCACCTGCACGTCCTGCTCTCAGGGATGTGATGCTGGGGTGATTCTGTGTTGGGCTGTGTGAATTCCTCAGCTTGGATGGCAGCTCTGGTACCTGGGTGTCTGTGGGACGCCTGGATCTGACCCAATGTGACACAAAATCACATCCTTGGAACTCCTGCAATTCTTGCTGACAAATCCCCAGCAGAAACGTGTGTGTCTGATTGTGCAGACACAGTGTGACCCAGCAGACTTCTTATCATCTTTACATATAAATCTGTGTCACACAGAGCAATCTGCAGGCAGCAGGGGACATGGTGCAAACACATGAGCAGAACTGAGCTCTAAAGCCTGACTTTGCCCTGCAGACGCTGCCAGCAGTTCTAGCCTGGGTTGTTATTGTTAGATTGTGAGTTGTTATCTCTGCTAACCTTGGAAATAATTCCAGCAGTGGGGAAAGCTGCTGAAAAGGACCCTGACAGAAAATATTTACTTCCCACATGGATGTTGTAAATACACATGCACAGATAAAGTAACCTTAAGCGAAGGGTAAAAGTCTGGGCTCGTTGTAAGTCAGTGATAAAACCTCCAGGTTGGAATCTCACAAAATAAGTTTTAGAGCATTGCATAGAAATGAAAATATGAAGAGAAAATAAATTTTAAAAAATACATAAAAATCTGGAGCAGTTGATGAAAAGTGCTGCAGATGAAATGCCATGACCTCGAGACACGAAATAGTTAAATATCCCATTTCCAGAAATACTCTTAGAGGTCAGTCTTAGGCTGTAGGGATACAGGCCATGTCCTCTGCCCTAGAAGGCATGGCATAATTGTATATTGAATTTGGCAAACTGGGGAGGTGCAAAATGACATCACAGCAACCAAAGAGCCGAATTCATGTGGGTGTAGGAATTGCTACCCAGTCTCTGGCAGGGATGCAGAGGAAGCTGATGAGCCCATCCCATTCCCCCTATGGAGAGAAGGCAGCTGGGATCCTCCTTGGAGAGAGGGAAGAGCTGATGTTACCCAGCTTTATTCACAGGCAGCATCTGAATGTCTGAAGAGAACTTTAGTTCAGCAGGCAGAGCCTCGTGTGATCTGGAGGAAGGTGTTTCCTTGGGTGCCCCCCATCCAGCTGGGGTTAGCAAGACAGGGCACAAGGGACTGCTCTGTAAACAAAACCTGCAGGGTGTTGAACTACTCCAGTTTAACTTTGGGGGGTTTTTTTTGCTCTGCTGGCAAATGTACAAGCCCTTGGGGAGAACTTGCTTTAGGTTTCTGGTAGGAGATTTGCACTGAGCACATTTCCCTGCGTGCCACTCAAGCCCACAGTGACAGTCCCACTGTCAGGAGGGTTCATTATTGCTGTGGTGGGGCCTGTGCCAGTAAAACCTGGTGCTGTGCTAATCAGCCCTGAATATTACAGGGAAAGTATCCCCTGCCTCTTCCTGATCACTGCTCAGAGCTGCTCTGTCAGCATGCAAGGAACAAATAATCTTAATTACAAGGTATTTAGAAAGCTAGTAGGATGAATCGGTATTTGTTGTTCTTTGAACTTTAGAATTATTCTGCTAATAAGTGTACTGAATCTTTTTAAGGTTAGAGAAAGTTCAGACTGTGCAGATGCATCTGGAGTGCCAATACCCAGCCCACAGAGTGCCAGCACCCTCAGTGAGACTTCATGTTCTCTGCTGAATGCTTTCAGACCTGGGGAAGAGCGCTGCAAAACAACCAGGTGGTGTTTATTGCATGAGGGCTCTATTTATATGAAAGCTTTTCATTACAGGGGAGGAAGGGCTTGTGTCCTCTTCTGAATGTTAAGGCCCAAGGACGTGTCAGCACTCTCTGATCTCCATAGTGCTGCTACATCTTCTTTGAATGGCCTTTTCTCTGCTTATTTAGGATTAATGTGATATAACCTTCATTACTGTTCCTGTTTGATGTTTGATTTGCATTTATCTCCGTTTTCATCCACCATGAATTTCTGCTAGAGGTTCCAGAATCTTTATTTTGGTTAATCTAGGTTGAACTGGATCTGGAGCTGGAGTGCTGGGTTAATGGTTGGACTTGGTGATCTTGGAGAGCTCCTCCAACCTTAATGATTCTATGATTCTCTAAAAATTAGGGCTGTAGAGACCATGAATGGTCATTTAGTTCTGCTTGCCATGCAGAGGAGGATAAGGTAAAGCCAGACTGCTCTTGATAGATGCTTTATTTAAGCTCACTCTTAAAAGCTGTGCACAAGGAGTGTCTTGGGTCACCCATTTGCTGGAGCACTCCCAGGCAGCAGCAAGTGTGATGGATGTCCCAGATCTCCTGGAACCTTGAAGCATCCCTGGCTCTTCTTATGCCATGGTTAGACAGGTGGGGAAGAGAGAGGGGTTCTCTGGCTTTGGAGGGCAAGGGGCTGACCTAGAATCCACGTTGTATTTTCTTCTATTATTTGAAACTCTCATGCAGAACAATCAATATTGTCTGTACTGCAGTGCTTGGAAAACTTGACTTTCGTGTTCTTTCCCCTTCCAGCATAACCCAAGCTCTTTCCTCTGGGTAAGATTTCAAGCAGCTCATGTTTTCTGCCACAGCCAAACCCAAGATGTAGCACTCCAAGTGATGCCCTACCTCCACAAAGTACACATGGAGTAATTGCTTCCTATTTCATGTGTACAAACCTCCTCTTAACACAGTCTGCCATCAGATGCTTTACTTGAGCTGCCAGAAACTCCAGATCTATTTTTCCCCACAGTGTTCTGTGAACACTTACTCATCATTTGGTATTTCCCATTTGCAATATTTTTTTTTTTTGTGGAGAGTTTTATTATAGTAACATTAACACATCTATAATGCATGAAATAAAATGTAGTTTTCTCATTAGTACCTCAGTAAAAAGGGCTAGAAAGGAAAGTGATGAGGGCAGTTGACTAGAAATCAAGGTGTTTCTCAGACAGAGCGTATTTATTTTGGGAATCCGTGAGGGAATTCCACAACAATGTGGAACTGCCAGTCCACGAGCTTTGTTCTTCTGCTCCTGTCCTACCACTGTGCCCACACAGCTCAGGCAGAGCCTTAAAAGAGCTGGATTTTGTTCAGTGCAGTACCCTCACTCACAGTCACAGACTGGTTTGGGTTGGGGGGGACCTTAGAGCCCATCCAGTGCCACCCCTGCCGTGGGCAGGGACACCTCCCACTGTCCCAGGCTGCTCCCAGCCCTGTCCAGCCTGGCCTTGCACAGAAAACTCGCTTCACATTTTAATTTTGTTGTAGTTAACAGCACATCACTGACATTTCCATAACAGCAATGTCTGGACTTGTCACATAAAAACCCAGTGGCCGTAGAAGATCCTGGATGCCTCCTTCCTTCAGGTACAACATGCATAAACACTGCTCGTGCACTGAAACATTTCCTATCAATTATTAACTTTCCATGGCTCTTACCTTTCTGCTCTTAGAGCAGAGTGTTTCTGAACTTTGGAACCAAGAGCCTGGAATTTGTTTTTACAGTGGAGATTTGGAAAATGAAAGAGCCACACTCTGCTGCCCACTGTGAAGAAGGGAACAAAACAAAATAAACAGTTTTTCTGAGGTGGAAGTAGGTTTAATGTTCTGGTCTGCACTCTGATATTGATTATATCATTATATACAATAATCTATATTTCACATGCATATAATAATAATTATATATTTGTAACACATAATTCTACATGGGCAGCACACAACATCAGCCTCTTGGCCTCAGTTAGCTGTAGTCCTGTCCAAAGCTGCTGGAAATCTAATTAATTTCTTGCTAAAATCAATGGAAATGTTTTCATTGATTCAGATTGAACTGTTTCAAATGAAAGCATCATCCTGTCCATGCTCATTTGCAGATGTTTATCCAGACATTTCCTTAACGTAGTTTTGTGGGGTCTTATATTTCCTATGTTTTGATTTTGGGTGTAAATGTTGTGTGCTTTGGTTTTGATTAATTTTTTGGTATGTGTCAGAATTGTGGAAGTTTCTTCCTAACCTCACTTTCCTAATGATAAACACTGGAAGGAGATCAAACCAGCCCTGTATCTTTAGAAATGTATGGCCTGCCTTGATAGCAGCCTATCAGAGAATGTCAAGAACATAAAAAATTACAGCTCTGCTCTCCTGCACGTCAAGCAGCTTACTGGGAAATAAAGAGCCAAGAGGAATTTAAATACAATCCCTCGCTGCAGCAGCTGAGACAGAGAGTGTTGGGAGGGAGGGGAATCCATTCTGCCTGGGAGAAGCCTCCTTAATGAAAATTGCTGATTCACACGCAGTGAGCAGACAGCTGCTGGGCTTTCAGGCACCAAACCTGCCCAGCTGTTCAGCACTCCCCAGCTGCCACTTGCCTGTGGATTCGCTGGAGCTGACAAAATGCAGTGGATGCCTGGGCTGCAGACACTCACTGCTGGTGTTTCCCAGCACATCCACCACTGCTGCTGCTTGGGCTGAGTATTCAGCACCCACAGGAGTCTGCCTTCCACTGTGCTGGGAGAAATCAGCACCAGCCAAAGAGCAGCAAGGACCAGCAGGGCCTGGGAGCATCTGAAAGTGCTGCAGCAGCACCAGTGAAAACTCATTTCTGGATTGTGGTCTTGGATTGGGGTTTTTCAGGTAAACGTGACTGATCTAAACTGGGACATCAGGGGCTGCCATCCAGAGACCAGTGCTGCTGTCCTCCATCCCCATTCCCCTACAGCATGGAAGAGCAAAAGAGACACTTCCCAAAAGCACCAACCAGGACCTCGAGGCAAAAGTCACTTTTTTCAAATGATGGACTCATACCAAAAATATCCAGTCCCAAAGGCATCAGTGAGCATAGGGTCGTGACAGTGACATCCAGGTGACAGGCAGGATTCTTTCAAATGAAGCAGCATAACAAAGAGAGGTGGTTCTGCCTTCAGGTGGGAGTTTTGGTAGAAGTTTTAATAAGACAAGTTTACCATGAGACACTCAAGCTCTTCTTTAGGCACTGAGTCTTAAGGAGCAAATTGAAGAAAAGATTGCTGTTACAAAGGAGAATATCCAGAGGAGGCTGAATGACAGGGAAACAGGGCATGCAGCCTTTCTGACCTGCTCTGCAGTCCTGCTAACATCAGAAGGGCCAGGGACACTTGGAAATGATGGTACAAGCTATAAATATTCCACCTGCTTCCCGGAGTCTTCTAAAAGTGTAATTCCTGTCTTGGAGTGCTCATCTGCTTCAGCAAATAGGAGCCAGTAGTAAACACCAGCCACTTGCCAAAATCATCTTGACTGTGGGAGGAACAAATGAGACTTAGATTTTAGCAGCTATTGTGCCTGGGTTTCTGTGTCTGCCACTGTGACACTTGATTTGCAGTTTGGAAACTTTGCTGCGGTGACAAAAGTCTGCCCGTAATGAGGAGGAGTTGGGAGTTTTTCATCTTTCATTCTCTGCTGAGAGCTGTGAGCTGGTCATGCTGCTCCCTTGCTGTGCAGAGCCAAGGCAGAGCTGAAACGGTGCCAGTTCCTGGCTTTGTTTGGTGGTGCCTTTTTTCCCTGCAGGTACTGTGCTGAGCTCATTTTAAGCTATCTTTTGTATTCTATTAAGAATATGCTGGAGTTGTGGAGAATCTTCCAAACGTCATCTTCTGAGTGCCAGATTTCAATATAGTTGTGTTTTATGTAGAAAAGAACCAAAGCCAACTCAGAAACAAACTGGGAAGTTGTTCCCAAATCCTCAATCCCATGAGCACTCCATTCTTTGTTTTGACTCATTACGGGAAAAGAAAAATGGCAGGGTGGAAATCAAAGACCACAAAAATCTTTATTTTAACATGAGTGTAGGAATCTGTGTTCAGGATGTATAAGCATAAATTCATTTAGTGCCAGTGATTATATAGGAAATGGAGGATCACTTAACTGTTTTAAAGTTCAGGATGTTGTTAAACAGAGGAAAAGGAAAGTTCTCTCCTCTCTTTGGAGTTTTTATTTTATGAGGTGGGAGGACAACAGTGCAAATACAGATTTCACTGGAGACAGACTCTTTAGCCAGGTGCTTTATGTTAAACTGAATTGCATTTAGTAACTTCAGGTATATAAAGGAATATAAAATTTAATGAAACATTAATATAACAGGCTTTTGCCACCAGAGGCTTTGCACCACAAAAAGTGCAAAGGTTAATGGCATGAGAAACAAAGGGCTTCACATCCTGATTAAACCAAGCCCTCTCCAGTCTGTTTCCTGTTCTCCATGGGGCACCAGCACTTGTGCAGGGATCTGCCAAGGTTACAGCCTTTGTTCTTTATTACCCTTTGTGATAAAAATATCCCAGTGTTCTTGTGGATGCCAAGCTCCTGGTGAAGGCTCCAGGGCTGCTGGGCACACAAGGAAGGGAGAATTCAGGTTTTGGCCCTACTGCAGAGTGCCACTGGTGTTTCCAGCAGAGCAGGGGTGTGATGTGCTCTGATCCAGGCTGATGACAAACTGTAACCAGTGTAAAATAATTCTGCACCACACTCTCCTCGATCCATTGCTGTGCTTTGACTCATCTACTTCTTCCACTGTTGCTTATTTTCAAATCCTAATCTAGTTGTTTGCTTTATTATATTGGAATTAAAATCCAAAATATCTGAAAGCAAACCATAGTGGACTCCTAACACAAATGGTCAGGAACCACGAATAAAAAAATAATACAATTGGTAACAGTAAACTGAGCACTCTGGGTGATTTGTTTTAAAAAATCAGGTTCTACTTGACTGCCAAAGCAGGAAGGTTAACCTACGTGGTACAACAAGGGTTTAGTTGGCTACATGAATTTCTCTGGCATTTCTACATGAATAACATTAGTCACTGGTGGTAAAAATATATTCTGAGCCAACTTCTTTTTTGTTTTCTCCTATAATTCATTAAAGAATGCCATAAATCAGTGTGAATAATCTGAAGACATCTGATTTATGTTTAAAGAATGAAAAGTTTCCAAAGTCTATTCAGAAAGTGGTGGAAACTAAGGGTACTTGTGTAAAGCAATAGTTAACTTTTGTCAAGCACTTTCTGTCAAAAGATTTACAATTTCCCAGAAGAACTGGAGTCAGGGAAATGAAGTGTGCCAGAGGTCTCAGTCATCGAGTGACAAAAGCAAAGCCCCTCTTAGCATGTAATACCTCAGAGTAGGGCTGCAGATGATGGTAAATATATTGATAAGTTGTCAAAATGATCTTTTAAGTACTACACTTGACTATTCAAGCATATTCTATTAATTCTCTATAAACCAGTAATTATTATTGCATTGAAATAAATATTATTGCATTGAAGGCAGAACAAGGCAGGGGACAGAAGCACCTTGGCTCCAGCACAGAGAAGACAGATTTGCTCTACAAGCTGGAAAAATTTGCAGTTTTCTTTGATAACAAATAACACATGGAGCCCCAGGAACTCTGCCAAGCGTGGCAGAGGCTGTAAGTCACCACTAACAGGGGCACTTCATCAGTGACAAGGCACAAAGAGAAGGAAACACAACCACTGTGGCCCCACTGCCTGTGAGCTCAGAGCTTGAGAGACACCTAGAACCCACACAATTCATAAAGATGGAAAGCAATGTGTTCAACCCAGCAGCAACAGGAGTGATTAACTCCAGGCTCGTTCTAATGCAGGGCACTGAGAGCCTGAACCAGAACAGAGCAGGTGCAAGCCCCGCAGGTATCGCTGCCCTGTTTGGGAGAAATAACTTCAGTGTTCATCAATCCATCATTTTATCAATCAGAGCTGGGCTTTCCTTGCAGAGAATGAGGAGTATTGGACAGCAGATGAAGTGTTAGTGGGAAGGAACCTTGTGAAATGGAGGAGCAAAAGGCAATCCAGCACTGGCAAACTGGGAATTTGTGGACTCTGCCTCACAGCCAGAAGAGCTGAGTGATTCCTGGGGCTTAGAGCAGCACTGATAGCAGAATGGAGTTGCTGTGTTAGACCCATTTACAGAGAGTCACTAGACAGTTCTTTAAGTTGGAAAGAACTGGAAATTCATAATTACTTTGGCTTTATCCAGAAGTATAATGTATTTAATTCTGTCCCAGCGCTGGACCAGGCGGTCAGTAATTACACTAATAGTGTTATCTGCCTTATTAAAGAATGTCTTATCTAAGTAATATTGCTCATTTATATGCATCTGGTATAATTTGAGCTTTCAGGACTTTTTGTGATCATATAGATGCTTTTGTCTTTCTTTTGAGTCTTCTTGACTCTTTAGACACAATGTCTTTCTTGGCTGACAAAATGCCATTTTTAGCTCTAGGTTTAAACTGGGTTTTAGCAACCAGGGTAAGTTATAATTCTAAGCCAGAGTGTGAGTCTGACCCAAGCGTTCTGGCCCTCCCCTGATCTCTGCTAGCAAGGGTGAGGCTGCTCCAGCTGTGAAATATCCATCCCATGGTGCTCCCAGTATTCCACTTCAGGCATGCAAGCAAGGTTTTCATATAAGCTGTTCCAAGTTTGCTTGGAATCTTCGTATTTCTTAGATTATTTTGTAAATAAAGGAACTGTTGTGGCAGCTTGTACTAAGCTATTTACAAAAAGCTGTTTCTCTTTTGCTTGAGTTTGCACTTGAATTTTCTTGTTGTGCTGATTTGTGACATGTTTGGGTTTAATGATGATACTTACCATGAACTTGTCACCTTTTATCCAAGGGTTTTTCCTTTGTAGCTATCCAAGCTTTTCAAGTGCATTTGCTGAACTGTGGGATTGAAATTTAAATTACTTCAGTGCCTTTTATAACCCTTGTAAGTATTAATTATATTTCTTAATTATCTTTTTTCAGCATTTAGGCATTTCACAGATTGGGAAATAGATTTTTCAAGAAGAAAGTCTTGATTATACAATACAGCTTGTTGTTTCTTTCTCCATAGGAATTCAATTTTTATTGAAGTCATTAAAACCATTCATTTTTGATTGAAAAACTACACTTGGACCTTTCAGAACTGCAGCCCCCCTGTCTCCTGGCAATTACAGGTCACTCCCCTCAGCTGCCTGTTTTCCTACAGGCACTGGCCACCTTTGGGTACCAGGGGACACTGGCACACCCTAATCCCAACACCTTTTAAGTTTTTACTGTAAACAATGGTTGTATCCATTAAAAATTCCTCCTGATCCACCTGATTCTCTACAGGAGTGAAGCTGTGCAGGCAAAATGCCGTGGCACATCCCCATTCCCATGGCAGCCTGCTTGCTCTGCCTTGATTCTTATTCACACACAGCTCTCAGAGAAATGTGTTACTCCAGTGAGTATCTCCAGTTCTCAAGTGAGATCTGTCCTTTACTGTGAGAATCCAGATAAACATTCACCATGTAATGAAATACCCACAGTTTTCACTGGAGCAAAAGGACTACATTTAGTCAGGATTATGCTGTACTTTGGCCCATGTGCAAGATCCTGATTCAGTTCAGAGTGTGAATTAAAGTGGAATCTTTCTGCTTTAAAAAGAACTGACCCAAATTCCAGATCGTTCCTTGGGAATGCCTGCATTCCCTCCCACCCCATTCACCATGAAAAATATTAAAAATCAGAGCTTCATCCTGCTGAAGGGAAGAAGAAGGGAAATGTTTAGGATCAGAAGAGAAGTAATGGATTTGCAGCCAGAGGAGGGGGACATTTCCCATCAGCTCAACAGAAAATTCTGATAGGAATTGCTGAAGTAAAAAATATAAGGGACCTTTGGGGCAAGCCAAGACCAGAGAAAGGGCAGCAAGTGCAGCACCACAGACCGGAGGGGTTCCCAGAACCTCTAATCCCATCTTTTTCCAAACAGTTTCCATGAAAAAATTCCATGTGGATGCCTCAGGGACAGCTCTGCAGGAGCCTCATCCTTGTGCAGCAGGGAGCAGGGCCCAGCCTGGCACTGCCACAGCCACGGGGACATCGTGGAGAGCTGCCCCTTCCTGGGGATCTCTGCTCAGCTCCAGCTTCCCTGGCTCCAGCGCCCCTCTCCAGAAGGGAAATAACATTTACTTCATTTACTCATCACTCAGGAAGCCGTGGGGACTTGACCCCAGGCACCCTGAGACTCAGAACATCCTTCCTCTGCAGATACTGAGGTTCAAACCTGGTCCCGGAGACAGGGAAGAAAGCAAAATTCCATCTTCTTCTT
Source organism: Platysteira castanea (assembly GCA_013397175.1). Lineage (NCBI taxonomy): Eukaryota > Metazoa > Chordata > Aves > Passeriformes > Platysteira > Platysteira castanea. The sequence continues at coordinate 317,553 of VYXC01004482.1, read as the reverse complement.
TAAAAAAAACAGGAAAAGTGGGCTGCCCTGTGCTGTACCAAGTGTTTCTTGTCCTGAGGGGAGGAATTAGCTTTTCTGTGTCTGTTTGACTTTGCCTCTTCATACAGCTGGAAATGCTGGGAAGGCTGACTTACATCTGTAGAGAAAGGACTAATAAAAATGTGGGTTTACTTTTCAGCAGTTAGTTTCACTTTTCCTGGGGTGCTGATAGCCTGTCAGTGGAAAATGTAGGTTTGGACAGCATGGGTATGATTTATCTTCCTATGAAACCTGGCATGAATTTCCCAAACACTTCTAGTTCATGATAACACATATTTTATTTCACTTCCTTCCATTGTTAGACAGAAAACATCACCTGATGAGTGGCCACAAAACACAGCATGAAAATTCTCCAACCCAACTTTTACTCTTCACAAGTGAAAACAACAAAATTTTATGAGTTGGCCCATGTTGGAAATATTCATTTTACATGTGTTCTTCAAATAAATGGCACTGAAGCCACCAACTTCAGCCATGAAATGTACCCTTCTTAGTGCCCTTGAGGATCAGCAGTCACCAAGTGTTCTTTCAGCTCTGACAGCTAAAATGTTTTAAACGAGAGAATAATAAACATTGAAGAATTAATTATTCTGTTTTAATTAATTGAGAACTGCTGCATTAAATAAAATTCCAAAACCGCCAACAACCAAGTGTCTGAATTCCCAGCATTTTAATTGCCACAGAGATTATTATGATGACCCAGAAACTTTAAACTTTTGAGGTCAGAGCAGTAGGGTATTCTTAAAAAGCAGTTCCCATCTGCTGTCTGGTGGTAGTTGCTACAGACTGCACAAAAAGTCCTCAAACACCAACTAACCAACCAAAGAGTATAAATGAATCTGTATAAATGTGGAAATGAAAAGAAATTCAGTGATGCCTTATCCATCCCAAGCTCTTGGGTACAAAAACTTCCCCCCACATTTGCAGAGCTCAATCCTTTTTTTCTTTATCTTACTTTCTTTCAGGCAAGCAGAAAAGCTGGGATGACACAAGGAAATGAAGTGTACAAGCAGCGTGGAAGGCAGGCATTCCCTGAGCTAACAGCGTGGGGATTCTGGCTGAGGTGGGCTGCAGGACCAGGGAAGTCACTGTCTTAGCAAGGGAGGTTGGTTTTGGCAGCAGCTGCTTGACTCCCAGGAGGTTGATGATGATATTCTGCTCTTGAATAGAAAAAGCATACAGATCCAGCAGGTCAAATTAGCCTCTTTCTGTTAAAAGGAAGGTCATAGAAATATTCCTGTTACAGCATTTCCAGTGGCCACCTCTGCAGGAAGGCAGCAAAGCTGGTTTGGAGTGCATGGGAAGAGGAGCTGAGAAACCCAGAGCAGCTCCAGTGCCTGACTGGGAGCAGCAGCATGAGCCCAGTGACTGAGCCCTGTCCCAGGCAAAGCTCTCCCTGCAGCCACGGGCACTGGAACTTGGTAAAAATTGTAATGCCAGGTCTAACAGTGCTTGTTATATTAACTATTACATTAAATCCCTGGCAAATATTTAATGGGATTAAATCTGTCTTCTTCTCTAGATTTATATAGCACTGCCAGGGCATAAACTTCATTAAAGCTCCGTGTGACAGAGATTTGAATCCTAACTAGAAAGTCTCATTTTCCAACATCACATCAGTTTTACCTTCTCTATTTTATCCCTATTCAGTCATCACTTCCCATTAATTTATATTTTTGTTCACTTCCCTTAGCTTTAGTGACTTCTCAGGTACTTCTTTCAGCAACTCTGTACCCAGGTTCCAGGCCCATGCTTTATGTACAGGAGTCACTCTGTGCCTAGCGAGGAGCTGTACTTCCTCAGTAACTGCTAAAATCAATGAGACTTGACAGATTCAGTGCAGAAGGGAACTGTGTTTCTTACAGGATTATATTCACAGAACACAGAACTCTGTGTATGAGTTTATGGGTAAGTGCAGACAGATTTTCCTGTAAAGATCAGAAATAAGAGGAAAACTTACCTCCACTTACTTTCTGCTTTAGTCAGCAACATCCAGCATTAATTTATGAAAAGACACATATTTCCCTTCTCTCTGTGTTGTTCTACTGAATTAATACATGCACCTATTATGATTCTTGCCTAATTGCAGACAGACGAGGCATCTTCCCTCCCGTGGGCCACGCTGGAGCCCAGCATCCTCTGCAGGTACAGTGTGATTGTGATAGCTTTTGCAAACAGCTGCTCCCTTCTCTGCCTGTGCCTGGAGCCAAGAAGGAACCACTGAGCTCGTGTCAGGAGCTGGATGTAAATGTTCAACAGATGCTGCAGAACTCCGGAGCCAAACGCACAGTTGTGCTCTACTGGAACAAACACGCCTGGTGTAATCAATGCAGAATTAATTGATTTGCTCACTCAAAACTTCAGTGCTGATTGGAACGGCCCCCAGTTATGTAGATTTTTTTTGCTACCAACTGTGGCTTAAATGAAATTAGTTTGGCCCATGTGAATATATATTATTTACAGTCAGGTCAGGTGCTGTGCTGTGGATTCATCTCCTGCAAACCACTCATTCACCAGCTGTGCATTGTTTGTACTCTGAACTGAAGGACATGGTAAGTTTTTCCTTCTTACAGTAAATTTTTCTCTTTCACCCAGCCCTCTCTCAGCTCCTTTTATCTTCCAATTTCATCCTTACTTTTAGATAAATTTTTGCTGTTGCTCCTTCAGTGGCTGGAACTTACCTGGAGTGATGTCCCTGAGATATGTCCATATAGGAACCCGCTCTGTAACCACTTTATAATCACTATAATCACCTATGTCAACATATGGCGACAGAAATATGACATTGCCATCTTTTTCCATGGTTCACAGCATCTTTTTTTTTAAATTTAAGTGCAGAGCATAAGCTTCAGACACACCAGGCTTCACAACATTTATACTAATGCTGCCAAGCCACCCTCTAAAATATTTTATGAACCATGAGAACATTTTAATCTGTTGGCATTTCCTTAATTAAGACAATTTTACTGCTGCCTGAAACAGAGGTGTTACATTAGCTGAGTATCTCTGTACTGTGTAAATTATGGCATCTGTCTTCTAAATAGAAGTTTGCATTATGCATTGAGGAATGAACTGGTGCGCATTTAATTTAAATGGATGATCTGAGTTTTTTGAAAATTAATATCTACCTTTCTAGGAGATTTCCATTATGTTAAATTACGTTTTAAAAAGCACATTACATGAGTAATGTTAGTGCATATCGATTCCTAACATTAGCATTTCCTGCCACAATGGAGCCCTTGAAAACACTCACTGAAAAAACACGGATTGTTTAAGATTTACTGCTTTGTTGAAATTGTAAGAAATGCTGCTCAGGTGGAAGTATTTTTTACCTTACTGTGTCAAACTGCACAATACAACAAATTCATTTGCTGTGATTGTATATACCAGTGGTGAGTTAGGTCAAATTATTCATACATATCATACATATAAAATGCAATGACTTTCAGAATCTTGCATTTTCCCCTAATAACACACATAAATATTACATATTCCCACCCACAGACATTTGCTGCTTACAGCAGGTAGAGGAACTCTTCTGCAGAAAGCCAAAGTTTCCTGCTTCTAAAAAGGTGCAAGAGCTCTTATAGAGATGATTTTTACAATAAGAACTAAGAGGTGATTTCCAATCCCTTGGAATTGCTGTGGATATAGCAGTGCATCCCTACAGCAGATACTGGGGTGGAGGAAGGATCAGCTTTGGAACTATTTATAGCAGGACTGAGGTCTCTGAGCCGAAAGGCAGCTTATAAAGCCCAATAATTTATTGTTTTGGCCTGAAGCTCCTGAGTCTCACCCAGGGAAATCCTTCACAACGTTCAGGTTTCTGGAGAAAGCCTCAGTGGTATATGCTGGAATTTCCTTGCACTGTCCTAATCCTTAAACCTTGTTCTTTTCCCTGGTATGGGGATCTCACCCCTTCCTGCTCTATCCCTCAGTGTTAGTGCTGGTGCTCACTGTCCATAGGCGTTCTCATCAGTGCTGAGCACATCCTGTCTTTCCTGTTCCCTGCAGCATTTAGACTTTCTCTGCTTTCTCAGCTCAGAAAATCAGCACAAGACTGCACACAAATTATGGCTTTGCCTCATTATTGAAATGGACCAAACCCATCACGTGGGTGGACTTGGGGATCCTTGTGGGTCCCTTCCAACTCAGGGTATTCTATGAGTCTGTGCTTCTGTGGTTATTACTAAACTAGAAAGTCAAAATGTTGGAGGAATGGGAGAACTAGAAGAATCAAATGTTCCTTCCAAGTTTTAAATTTTTTTCTTTTATTCTGAATTTAATTTCATAATCTAAACTTGGGTCCATTTTGTAAAGTATTTTGCTAAATGCTCCCGATATGGTTTTGTTTTATTGGTGTCCTCCACGGAAAACATATTTGTTACTCTGACATTTTTGCAGCTCTGCCACGAAAAGCTCTGTCAGCTTCCTGTTCCACGATGCTGTTTTCCTCTCCCAGACTTTTCTGCTCAGGCCCATATCACAGAAACACAGATAGTGCTGGGAGTAGTGCCTGCTTCCTCATCCTGCCAGAGAAATGAGTGTGTCAGTGCTTTTCCACCTTTTTAGTGCTTCTCTTCCAAATCCATGCCACTTCTCTGTGGAATCATTTTGTTCTGTGGCCATCCTGGAGGGGCTCCACGTGTGGATCCCAGGTTCAGAACTGTGGCTGCACACAGCCAGTTGTGCCAGTCCTGCCTCCCCGTCAGCCTCCAGCCCACGTGGGATCACACCTGGGGAGGTGCATGGCTACGAGGAATGGTGGCATCATGGATATCAGGGAAAAATTTATTCACTGAACGAGTGGTTAAACATTAGCACAGACTGTGGTGGAGCCACAAACGAGTGGATGTGGCACCTCAGGATGTGATTTGGTGGCCATGGAGAGACTCAGTCAAAGGCTGAACTTGATGGTCTTGGAGGTCTTTTCCAACCTTCCTGTGATTCCATAGTTGGGATTTGAGTGGGGGAAGCTGTAGCCAGGCACCAGGAGAGCCAAGGTTCTGTGGGTGCAGCAGCAGGATTGGGATGGATTCCAGTGCCACCAGTAGCATTAGGATGGATTCCCGTGCCACCAGTAGGATTGGGGGGGATTCCAGTGCCCCCAGCAGGGTTGGGGTGGATTCCAGTGCCACCAGTAGCATTGGGGTGGATTCCAGTGCCACCAGTAGGATTGGGGTGGATTCCAGTGCCACCAGCAGGATTGGGGTGGATTCCAGTGCCACCAGTAGCATTGAGGTGGATTCCAGTGCCACCAGTAGGACTGGGGTGGATTCCAGTGCTACCAGCAGGATTGGGGTGGATTCCAGTGCCACCAGTAGGACTGGGGTGGATTCCAGTGCCGCGTGTCACCTCCCCACCCCAGGCGTGTTTCCAGCAGCCTGTTTGCAGCCCGGCTGCCCCCGAGGGTGTGCCCTGTTTGCCTCGGTCAGGGTGCCCAGGGTGGGACAGAGAGGGCTCGGGGATGTTTTCTGTACCAGGTACCCCACAAGAAGACCCTCCCCAAGCCCAGCCCTGCTGTGAGGTTGTTGACTCACATTCTTTGTGCTCGGCAGTACCTGTTGACACGTCTGTGAATGATTCAGAGCAGTGTACTCTCCTCCCTCTCGCTTCTCCCTGCACTGAAATTGGACATTCTGCATGGGGAAATTACAGGTTCCTGCGCTCGGAGGGTGATTCACAGAACAACACAACAGGCACTTGTTGAGGCATTGAGGGGTGACTTCATCCCTTGCTTTGTTTCAGCAGCTGAAAGAGGCTTTATCTAGGATGGGTTTCTGGTCCTTTTCATAGATTATTTTTTATCCTTTACATCACACTCATCCCTGATCATCCTTTTTTGGTTGTTTTGAATCCAGAAAAGCATGAGACTAAGAAATAGTTTGCACCTTCAATTTTCCACCAAATGCTGGAGGTCACTTCTATTTTCCTTTGATGTTCTTGGGCCAGACACAAATGTTCTGAGCCACTTCTGCTTGGTACCACGGCTTGGAAAGCTGGGAGCTAAAATCACCGAGGGATGGGGTCAGGCACACAGCTGACCGACTGGGATACAGCTGCTCACTGTCCTGAGCAGTCGGGAACAGAATCCCGGGATGGGCACGGCTGGAAGGGGTCCCCTGGTCCCCCCAGTGACAAACTGGGGTGGGGTGAGTCCCTGTGGTGGCACAGAAGCTGCACGTGTTGAGTCGGCACCGGGAACTCAGGGGGCTTCAGGGGACCAAGGTGCCACCCCTGAGCAGCGCAGGGACAGGCGCAGGGCACGGACACAGCTCTCTCCCTGAGGAAAAGCTGCTCGCTGAAACACGCGGAATGGTCACTCCGCAGACCGGAACAGCTGGAATAGGACGTTTGCAGCTCAAAATGAGGTTATCTCCTTAATGGGGCGTTAATGAGTGACCCGAAGTGCTTTGCCGGGATGGTTTTAGGGGTGTTTGTGCATCAGCGGAGCTTTTCACAGGCACTGAGGCAGCTCCTTTGGAGAGCTGTAACCCAACACCGAACGCTGCTCCTTACTCAGCAACTCTGCCTCGAGAACTGACATCCAGAGACAAGGGGAGAGAGCAAATCCACTTTATTATTCAGTGCTCTCGTCCTGAAAGGATTTCGTAACAGATGAAAGGCTGCCACACAGCATCTGCCTGCCCCAGCCTGAGCATCTCCTCGCGTGCTAAGAAAAGAACATGGATCTTGTGTCTGAGATCCATCGGAGAGATAGTGCCCCAAATCTGCATCGCTGCAGGGAACTCTGCTGCCAGGTATGCACAGACACAGGCCAGAATACCCCAGGAAAACATTCCCGGGGGAAAGAGTCTCAAATTTACCTTGAGAGGCTGAATCTCAAAGAGTTCTCTGAAAGGATTTTTCACCTTTTCATAAATGTAATAGTAATGATGGTTCAAGCATAAAGTTTATTAAAGTCTTGGCTCCAAAACCTGAAGGTTTGGGGTATCTGTAATAAGTTGTGGGTGACAAATGAGCCTCTCTACAGCACGGACCAGTGCAATGCAGTGCTGGGTGTTTTCCCTTTGGTAAGGAAAAGATGTTCCTCCCTACAAGAAGGCACTGAGGAGTCCATTAGCAAAAATCCCTGAGTGGGGACAGCTCTGGGACAGGGACAGGGACAGGGACAGGGACAGGAAGGGAAACAATTTGAATTTTTAATATAAAATAGAAAATTATTGCATTCTAATATCTGTACTGACATTTATCTTGGGACGACAGCCATGGAACAAGTTATATTTTCCCTCCAAGTCTGTGGGAATTTTTCCAGCCTAGAGTGTGTCACAGCACGTATCTCCTTAAGGGAAGTGCAGGGTTAGATCCCTTTGCATTTTGTTGGAAATTTACCCCTGGATCATTCCCCAGCCCGTTTTGTGCAGCTCCAATGTGCTGCTGCCACCAGATGGCCCCTGCGGTGGCTTCTGTTGGGAAAATCGGCACAGGAGCTCTCCAAGGCAAAGCATTAAAATCAATTTAAAGGCAGAACACTGTTTACAAACAAGGATTTTGCATAACAAGGGCCTGCTTTCCTTGCCAGTTGGATTCTGTGGGAGCTGGTACGCAGCGTTTCACCAAGCAGCACATTCCCTGTCATGAGCTGAGAAGGATGCTGAGGATGTGCAGACCTTGTCAAGAATTCCTCCTAATTTTGCACCAAACAGAGCAAGATGAGGAGCAGAGTGTCTGAATTACAGTTTTGCTGACCTTGAGTTCACAAGATTCTGTAATTGCTTTGAGGTGCAACCTTGAGGAATTACCAGCATTTTTCTGATGCAAAATAAAAAGGGAAATTAAAAATGAGGGAAGGGGAAGAGGTAAGGGGAGAAGGGAAAGAAAAGGGAAGGGAAGAAGGACGGGGGAGAGAAGAGAAAAGGAAGGAAAAAGAAAAAATAAAGGAGAAAAACAAATCTCATGTCAGGTTACAGTTGTGGTTGCAGCAAGCAGAACAAGGGGTTTGTCTGCTTCACTTCTGAGTTTGAATATGACAGAGACACATCCCTTTTTGTCAGGAGCTCTCTGAAATGGGAACGAACACCCAGGCAAAGGCCTGTGTGATTTCCTGAGCTCTGCTTTTGCTTTGGAGCCTGTTTGTTTTGGGTAAACGCTCCACGCTTGCCCTTGTAGCAAGCATGGCAAAGGCAGTGGCAGAAATTCTGGGAGTTGAAAGGGGAAAAAACCAACAGACAGTAACAGAAGCCAAAAAGGAATGAGTTGAAACCTGCTCGCAGTCATAGCTGCACCTTTTTGAAAACCCTTTTTGTTCCCAAGGATGCATTTATTTCATTCTACAGCAGAACTTCCTCGAGATCTATTTCAACTGTCAACTTATAGCCAGCATCAAACACAGAAATGACACAGGGATGACTTTTTGACAGCCGGCTTTTGCGAAGACGTAGCTGCAAAGTGAATTTTTTGCAATGTGAAGGAGTCTTTCCAGGCCACACATTAAGTAATGGCAGAACTGTGTTCCTCAACAGATCTGAGTAATACAAGCACAATTACAAGGTCTTTTCTTTACATTCCTTTCTGGAAAATATCTTTTTCAGGTGAAAGGCAGACCCAAGCATTAATAATGCATCGTTTTCCTGTAGTAACTCAGCGAGTAAATGCAGCGAGAGACTTTTAACTGCTGGATCACTGACAAGCAAAACCGAGTTCCCAGTTCCCAGCCCTGCCATAGAATTCCTCAAAGATAGGTTTCGAGATCACTCACCCCAAAGTATTTGATTAGTGCCACTTGTGTGCTTCAGTAAAGAGCTACTCACATGAATTAATTCAAGATACAGAGGATACTTCTTGATTACATGGGGCAATGGAATACAGAGCTCAGTACAATAAAAGGCTTTGTACAGGGATCAGGATTAGCTCGTCCATGTGGGAATGGAGCAGATTTATCACATAATTTAAACTGCACCTTCTCTGCTAAGAAGGCATTTCTGAAGAGAGAAATTCACTTTGTTGTCAATACGGAGAAAAGAATGTGTCCTGAACAGGCTGAGGATCAAAACTCTTATGAAGAAAACTGAATTAACGCCCATTCCAGAGGAGTGGGGCAGAGGTTTCAAAAGCTAAAACACTTCTGTCCACGTCCTCCCTCTGGGGCTGAGCCCTGGAGTGTCACACACAGGGAGGGCCCCACACATGGAGGGAGGGATCTACCACAGGTCAGATCCTGCAGATTTTGCTGGGGTTTGGTCCTGACTGAAGACACAGATTGATACCATGTCCTTCTTTCCTGGGATCTGGGTCCTTATGAACCTTTGCTGCCCTGGGTTTTGCAAACAGACATTTTCATCACTTTGCCTGGCTTGGATGGAGGATGGTTCTGAGGAGCCTCAGTGGCAGCCAGGCCCTGCATCTCCGTGTGGCCTCTCAGGGATCCTGTCCCTGGCTGCCAGAGCAGCACAAACCTCCAGGAACCCAGCAGTTCATCCTTGTGGGATTGCTGTTCCTTGGGACATCTCCTGGAGCCAGCTACCTCCGAGAGCTGCAGTTCAGAAGAACCCCCAGCAGTTTGTCCCCAGCTCCCAGTTAGCTCACCCCGTATTTTTAACAAGCCTAAAATCTCAGTTCCTGCCGAGGGACTGGGAATAAACTACATTTGTCATTTGTGCTAAGGACTCGTTTGATATGGAGTTTCTCCTTGTGTTCCAAGAGCCTGCCCAAGGGGAGACCTCTAAACAGCTGAGTAACACTTTGCTGCTCTCAGAGCTAGTTCAGATCATTATTCTCCTCTGGATAAACGACCCGGATTAATTTTGACAAAGTAACATGCACAAAGAAACTTTTGAAAAATGTAGCTACTTCTTTTTGTATCACATTTCCAGAACTTACATCTCCATCTCTTCTTTGGAGCAGCAGCACTTTCCCTTTTTACTTTTCCTTTCGAGTAGGATTCCAATTCATCTTTAGAGTGAACCAAATTCCTTTTGCCTCTGGCTAGGCATTGACAGGGTCACTTCTGGAAGTTCTTTGTCTGTGAAAAGCTGTTCCCTCTGCCAGCCTGTAATCCCCCACCTGAGTGTTCACTGAGCACTTTGCTGCCACACTATTTTGTCATTCCCTATGACAAATTTTCAGGCTGTGGCAGAGCCCCCTCTTGAGAGAACCCCAAAGCTTCCAAAAGCAAGTACATATCTTTTTTCTTATTATTATTATTTTTAACATTTCAACTGGAAAAGCTTCCAGAAGTTACCACATTTCTCTCAGATCTCTTAAGAGAGTGGGATCAATGTTTTTTAGGAGTCCTGATCCAAGTGAAACCTTGCCTCACCAGCTCACCAAGAGCCCTGTCTGTCTGACCAACCCCCAGGAGCCTGGGTCTGCGCCACGTCCGTGTGAGCATTTTAATTGTGAGTTTTTAACAGTAACAGGAAACGTGCAGCAAAAGCCACCCACTCCTGTAAGGACAACGTCCCCCTGGACTGGGCTCCCCCACTGTTCACAGCATTCTGCAGCCCTTGCTTATGTGAGACCAGAAAAAGGTGATATTTGGTAATCACAAAGCAGCAAATTACATTTTTTCACGTAAGCTTGGGCAGAAATAACTCTGTTACCTTCCAACCTTCCCAGAGCTGGACAGAGTGAGGCTGGAGTTACACAGCCCAGGGCTTGCTGAGGTCCTGCTGTGGCTCCCAGGCTGAAATTGCAAATCCAGACTGCTCGTGGTGACCCAGCCCAGCAGCAACACCTCTCATCCCCCCCATCCCCTCCGGGTGCTTCCCAGCAGCGGGAAAGAGAAGGGATGAGGAAAGGGAGAAGGAAAGGTTGAGCCTGCCTGACCTCAGCATTTTCTTGTTCAGCTTTTCATTTCCTGATTTGGAATCCTCACCTAAGACACCTTGAGGTTTAGTGCTGTTTCTTTGGACAAGAAGCAATTGGAATTGATTTGTCCATTTTGCGATGTGCTTTTCTTTTTTGGAAAAGGATAGAAGAGTTTCCAGTCTGAATTTGCAGATCTATTTTTAAGTCTTGCTGCAAATAAAATGAAAGAACCTCAATTTCCCTCAGCTGTTGTCAGCGATAAAGCTGGGGGGGATTTTTCCTCCTTTTGTACAAATGGAATGTTATTTCTCCTTCCCTTCACACATGTGTGTATTTATATACAGAGTGATATATTACCAGTTTCTCCCAAATAAAAAAGGATAGAAATCTGAACAACTGCAGACTAATGAGTGAACTACAGTGAGTCAGAGCAAACCTGGGCTCTCCTCATTGCACAGGCACAAATATACCCTAAAGACCACAGCATCAAAAATGTACCCCTTTAATCAGAGCTGTTTGCTCATGCCCTGTTTTAGTTAATGACTGCCTGAATGAACATTGCCCTTTTCTACCTGCTGCCACTCATTAAAATGTGATATTTTTGTGTGCTGATCTTGTCAGTGGATAGCTCAGCTGTCCTGGGGGTGCAGGTGAAATGCTCCACATCACCATGAAAACCACAGGAATATCTCCATTAAAAGGTGGTCTGGGTGCAGGAAAGGTGGGGAGCCCAAGCCTGCAGGATTTACAGGTTGCTGCAATCCATATGAAATGAGTAAATAGGGTTTTTTCATTCAAGTTTTGTTGATCACAAAGACGTACAGAGCATGGCGTGCCCTGCTTTCAAATTGTGATTTTATCCATTGGATTGAGATGGAATGAACAGGATGCATACTGGAAATATGATTAGGTACTGATTTTTCAGGATATTTCACCCTTTTTTTTTTAATTTAAACTTCTCTTGGAAGGTAGAATTATTTTCCTAATGTAGAAAATATTACTGTGCCATCCAAGTGAGTTTCTGTTCTGGCACTCTTGGAAGCAACATGTCAGTTACAGATGTGAAAAGAGAACAAGGAATTAATGATAAAAATCCTGGGTTTTCATCAGTGGAGGTGTCCAACTTGAAATGCCCGTGGTAAGAGAATTTGGGCAACTCTCTCAGGGATGTGCAGGGTGGGATTGCTGGGGTGTCTGTGCAGAGCCAGGACTGCACAATCCTTTCTGACTCAGGATATTCTATGAAATATCCTACGACTCCATGAAAATAAATCCATATTTCTCAGGAGTTTGTACTTTATCACAGTTGCTTAGCCTGACCTTTCTCTAATTTCTGTTCCCATAGATGTTTTAAAAAGAACAGAATATGATCTGATTTTCATGTTTCCTCGTAATCTTATTCTGAAAAGCAGCGTTTGCTGAAATTTGCCAAGATAATTCAGTCTAAGCATGGATATGGTAAGCATGGAAAAACTGACTCTGACCAATTAAAGCAATGGAAATGTATGGAATCAAAATGGAACAAATGTCTTAAAATGGAAAATTGTGGGTGAATTTGACTCTGGCAGCATAGGTAATTATTCATTTAAGTGATGTTTAAAAAAATAAACCAGCAAAACACACACAAAAACCTCCGACAGTTTTCCATGAGCAGGTTTGCTTATTAAGTTTTTATCCAGAAATGACTTGATGAAAACTTTGGTTTGGGTTTTTATTTTGTGCAGAAATGCTGGTACTGGATATTTTATTGCTTTACAAGCTGACAAAAGCAGCATGTTGCAATGAAATAATGGAATCACAAGGAATGGTGACGAGGCATGGAATCAGCTATTTTAGCATTGTTATTTCTCCTTGCTTTCAGGGAATTTCTGAAGCTGTACTTTTGGGGGGGAGGGTTATTTGTTTACTTTCCTCTTCCAGTATCCAGCTTCCTACCCTGATGCCAAGGCTGTGGTTTTGGTCCCTGTGCTTTTCATCTTTACATGATGGGAAGTGTTTTCTTCTGGCACTTTCCTGCCCTTGCCCCAGGTAACTGGAACTGCAGCATGAATTCTTCTCCTTCAGTCACAGTTTATCCCACAACTTAAAACATGATGTGGTAATAAAAGGTGTCCCTGATTCCAGCTCTGATTTGGCTTCAATCTCAGCTTAAGCAGCGAGAAAAGATTTTCTGCACCATTTATAAAATAACTTCTTGAATTAACGCCGGACTCCAAATGTCATTATATTTATTGCTAAATTAGAGCTATAAGTTCCATTTGATAAAATTACTTCTCACTTTCACAGCAGAATTCATTCTGTTCTTGTCTGGTTTGTCTCTGGAGAGCCCCAGAGCCCAGAGTATCAGCCACGTGCCCAGCACCGTGTGAGCCCTGCCCTTGGTGTCACTGCCCCCCTGCCACTTCCCACTCCCCAGGGACAGCAGGGACCCAGCTCTGTGAGCAGCACACGCCTTCCTTTATGTCCCAGCACTGAATTGGCCTCTTTCCCCAAAGAAGCAAAGGATTCCTTGCTAATTTGTCCCTTTTATATTAGGGGTACATTGATACCGTTATTATTTATCCCTGCTAAATTGTCACTTTGGTGTTTGAGGTGCTCGATACCTCACATTAACAGTGCTTTTTGTTTTACAGGACACAAGGACGCAGCCCTTTCCCAAGGACTCTGCACAGGAGGACTCAGGGGTTTTTGCCTGCTAACATTCCCTGATACCACTTCCCAAAACAAGACACAGAAGCACAAATCACAGAAACCAGCAAAAGGAAATGTTTTATGAAAGGCTCGTTAGAATGAAGGCTTGGTTAAAGTTGCATACTGAGATGGATTCGTTCTGGACCACACTTTGCAGGCAAACCTCCAGATTCAGCTACAGAACCTGGAGGAGCCAATTTATCATTTCTTTCATAAATCAAAAGGCAATTCCTACAAACAGTAATGATCGGTCCACTCAGGACTGGACTCAGAAAATTAAAATTGAACTTTCTACTGCCTTGTGGAGATGCCTTAAAATATGGTCTGTACTTTTATCATGCTTAGCTTGGGATATTTCAAATACTTTAGAAGCTGGTCAGGATAAGAACAGCCTAATTGTCCAAGAACCATCAAAACCAGACAGGCACCATGGGCTGGAGCAAGCCAGGAGGCTTCAAGGTTGACCTGAGAGCAGGTCAGGAACTCTCCCTTTTTAGAAAAGGGGTTGAGCTACATAGATCAAGTCTAAAGATATTCCATTTAACTAAGAAAAACGTGTAATATGATCATATTTTACAAGAGATTATCATGAAAAAGATCTGTGGTAGGAAAAGGCATGAGGAAGTTTCATGCCTTTAAGTAGAAATCAAACTGTTAAGAGAAATAAGATGTCAGGTCTTAAAAGTGAGTTATGTTTAGCCAGGAGAGGGAAAAAAACAAGTCAGAAACACCACATTTCCTAAAGATTTCAGGTTTTTACGGCTGTGCTTTCTCCTTTTTCTTATTTAGGACCTCTGAGTCAGGTCTCATCTCATAGGCTTTATTTGGCTTATAGGGACCACAGTCCCGGTCAGCAGTGGGATTCCTATTTCCTTCTTTCTCCCAGGAACCTCCAAATTTGGAGTGCAGCAAAAGGGCCCCCGAGGGTCCTGGGGAGGAGCAGGCACTGCTGGGTGTGCGGTGAGCACACGGGATGGGATCAGCAGCACTTGTCCTGCCTTAGGACACGGGATGGGATCAGCAGCACTTGTCCTGCCTTAGGACATGGAATGGGATCAGCAGCACTTGTCCTGCCTTAGGACACGAGGAGAGGGGACCCTGTGTTAGACACAGGGCGTGAAAGGGGCTCGGACCTAAAACTAGAGAAGGAGACATTTAGATGGGATTTTGGGCAGGAATTGTTCCCTGGGAGGGTGGGCAGGCCCTGGCACGGGGTGCCCAGAGCAGCTGTGGCTGCCCCTGGATCCCTGGCAGTGCCCAAGGCCAGG